>WBMZ01000437.1:0-352500 GCA_013400975.1 Atrichornis clamosus | reverse complement strand
AAAATATTACAGAAAAAAAAAACGTACTCTGTGTGGTGATTTGATTTCATGTGCTGGGAGTTTCTTCTGGAATTTTTGTTTCCTGCTTGTAGCAGTGAAACATGTTGGGAGTTTAAATTGTGTCATGCTAATGTTGCTGGAACTCTTTCCCTTGTGCAGGCTTCCAGAATAATCCTGCCAGCTCTCCTACCTTATGATATGTTTTTAAGGAAAAAAATTGGGGTTTTTTTTAATATGTGGCATATTGCTGGGGTTTTCCACAGCAGAAAATAGTATTTTTTTCAAAATTTTTAATCATGAAAAGTGCTTGAATTTGTGTGAATTGTTACTTTTGGCAGACAAAGCATATGTAAGAAACTGAAAAGGAGCTGAAAGAGAGAGCAGGGGAGGCTCCTTTTTTGCATTATGCTGAGGGAGGGCTGCATCCTGCAGGTCCTGGCTCTGCCATGCCCAGGGACCTCAGGACCGCATCCCAAACCTGGTGTTTCTGGAGTGGAACAAGGGCTGCCGTAGCCTCCCTGAGTTCTTGACATTGCTTCTTGGTGTTTGGCAGTTGTGGCTGGCGTAATTGGTGTTGACAAGCTCATTTGAATAAAAAATGTATTGCCACGTAAAGTTGGTTTGGTGTTGCTGGTGCCCGCGGTGGCGCTGGGGCGAGGGGAGCAGAGCCACGCCTGACGAGCCCACGGACACACCGGGCAAACCCCGCAGGACTTTAGTGCTGAGGGTGGTCAGTGCGGCTGAGCTGTTGGCTGGAGCGTGTTAGAGCAGACTGCAGAAGGTGCTGCACACCACTCTAAATGTTCCTCTTTGAGTTTTTGCCATTGCCCTATTCAGAGGGTGAGTGATAATAACAAAGCAAATGCAGAGTGTGTAGCATATTTCATACGCTTTACTTTGTGCTTGGCAGTGTATGGGCAGAGCTGCTCTGCTCCGATCTCCTTCATGGACTCCAGAGCTGCTGGTTGGGTGGGAAGAGGGAGGAGGGAGGATGCGGCAGGGGATGATGGGATCTCTTTGTTTGATTTGATTTGATTTTTGCTTCTTTCATTGAACTGTGATTGTGGTATCATCTGATTTACAGAGTTAAAATCCCTCACTGAGTGTTGCATTTATCTCAGGAATCTTTTTGTTTTGGATGGGGGAAAATAAAAGCCCCACCCCAGTGCTGTGGAAAAGAATCCAGAGAGTGGCAGAGAAGATGTGCTTAAATACATAAATGGTACAGACACTGAAAAAAACCCCTTGTCAAAATTGGTTGCTTTAAAGAGATCAGGAAGTTTAAGTCCATGTGTATATTTTCTTAATGATGGGTGTTTAGGAAATGCACTCAAAATGCGTCAATCAATTTCTCATGTCAGTGTAAACATCCTGTGCTGATTTGGGGGAAAAGTTGTGAAAATGGCTATAAATAAAAAAGTGAATTTGTTCACTTTGCTTTATTTTCAAGCCTAGTGAAACCGAAAGATAAATAAGATGAACAAAAAGTGAAAACTAAATTCTCTTCCTTTTTTTCCCTGGTGATGTACAATCCTGCATGTCTCCCCGGTGCTGGCAGCGGTGTTGTGGATGGCTGTGAGCAGCTGATGTGCCTCTGGAGAACAGCCCCTGGGCAGCAGCTCGGTGGATGCCCTGGCCTGGGCTGCTGAGTCCGTCAGTAAATGCAACTAGCCTCGTTGTCCATGATCATCTTGCAGGACCTGCTGTTTTCTTTACCAAACTGTGGCTGAAACAAAGGCAATCCTCTCTCAGTCCATGGCTCTGGCTGCCTTTTCAGCCTCTGCACACTGTTTCAGCTCCTTTGCATGCTCCATGTGTGTGTCGTCTTGAGATGGGAAGATGGGCTGTAAAACTGTGTTCATTCCTCTTTGGGAATTATTTTGCCTGCAGAGGGACCAGTCTGGATTACTCCTGCTTTGTCATCCAAGGATGCAGCGAGTGCCTTTTGCCCAGCCTTCCAAAGGTACGTGGCCCGTGATGGTGGCAGAGCCAGCAGGCTCAGCAGTGTTCACCCACCCGAGGCACCTCCACTGCCCGGACCCTCCGGCTGCCGGCAGGGCTGGCGCGTTCCCCTCTCTCTGTTGGAAGGTGTTTCAGGTGTACTGGCACGTGATGTCCATCGTGTTGGATCTCATCGCTTGCTGGGTTGCCCTGACGTGCCCTGAATCCAGGTCTGCTCCCAGAGTGGGGTGTACATCCCCCGCCCTTGGCTGGCAAAGATGAGTGCCCAGGAGCAGGGACAGCGTGGGGAGGAACGTGCAGGCTGCCCGTGTGCTCTGCCCCCCGGATTTATGCCGTAGGTCAGTCCTCCAGACCGCAGAGGCCATAAATCAGTGCAGAATTTGTCCCAGGGTCGGGAGCCATATGGTGTGCGGGAGCAGGAGAGGGAGAGGGATGCCCACGCCAAAGGAGAATAAAGGCCTGTGTTTGGGGCCGGAATATTTCAAAGCCTGAGAAAGGGGCAAAGTTCAGTTTCTAATTGAGTGCTTTGAAATATATAGATGTATATGGTCAGTGTTTATCTTCCAGAACAAAGCTCACTTTGTATTTCCAGTGTTTGTGTGTTGGTGCTGGGAACTGTTCCTGGGGGTCTCCAGCTCAGAGGCTCCTCGGTGCTGTGGGGCTGCTGGGGGTGTGGGTGCCCCTGGCACGTGTCAGCAGCCTGGCCCTGCTGGCCCAGCCCCTGCTTGAAGGCTCTGGTGGGGACCTGCACATTCAGGGGGTTTCCTGTCTTTCCTAACACTCTTGCATGGTTCCCAGTGCATGTGCGCATCATTATCTCAAACCAGGGTACATTTACATATGTAAGAATTATTATATACAAAGTCCTAAGCTTAATTATTCCTCTGTCCGTGTCTTGTACTCCACAGAATTTGCATAACAATCAGGCATCAAAGCCAGAACCCTATACTGGAAGAAAGGTCTTTCCGCTATATTATTTTAATAAAATAAATTATAATGATCAATTAAATCTAAATTTGCTCTTTAGGTTTTTTCCTGCAAATCCATTGAAATGAAGTTAAAAGCAAACTTTAAATTTAGTAATAAGAATCTAGTACAGTAAGGCATTTAATTTGCTTTTTGTTTGATATTTCTCACTCCTCTCTGCCAACGCCCTCACCCATCTTTTTTTCTCCATTCTCCTTGTCTTGCCATTTTGAAAGCTGAAATGATGCTTTGCTGTCACTGAAGTGAATGTGGGTTCTGCTGCTGGAAGAGCACACTGGTGAGTATTGCATTTAATTGATCTAGAAATAGCAAAAAGGAATTATTCACCCTGCCTCTGCTTATTTGTGTTTCCTTAACTCAGGTTGTCTCTCGAGCAGAGATGACTTAATCAGAGAACAAGGACTGTTTGAAATCTAAGGTAGTTAAGGGATGCCTCAGTCTGTACAATCATTTGCATTTCTGGTTTACCTGTTTATGGCAGTCCACCTGGCAAGCCCCGAAGGGCCCGAGTTTGCAGGTGCGCGCACTCTGTCCAATGGTGAGTGGTGTGGGAACACATAACTACTTCCTTCATACTCAGAAAATATAGAGAGTTATATATAAATGTGACCATATATCCAATATTTACCTGTGTACATGACTGACTGCATAAAATCCCTCAGAAAAATCACAGGTTAGAAAGCCTTTCCCTTTTCAGTGCATTAATGTTAACAGAAACTTGCTGTAATTCTAGAAAGACTTTTATTGCAGTTTTATGACTTAATATTAAGGTTTTAAATGAAGCTTTCACAGTTGGATATGTAAAATAATTACATCTCATCTAATTTTTAACTTTGATTAAAAAGTAAAAAAGCTTATTCAGTCTTAATTTTAGTGCATTATATTCTATCATGATGGGCTTATGTAGTGATGAAGCTGTATGAAAAATATTTAAGCATTTGGTATATGGATTATTCTTTATTGTTATCTCTACAGGTACAGCACGAGCAGCTCTGGCTGTGCCCCAGGTATATACATGCACACATGTGCAATATCATGAGCACCATATAGCCCTGATCTTTTGAGATTTGTGCAGTCTTGGTAAACAGCATCTATCATGTGAAGTTGAATTTATGGCCTTAAGGAATATCAGGTGGGGCCATGGCTACAGAAACCACGAGTATCTTCCCTGGAATGCATTTTTCTGACTTTGGGAGTCCATGAAACCACTAGCAGGATTTAGTTCTCCCCATAAATTAAGCTCTGGCAGATAAGGTTTGTTTGCATATACAAACTTATCCAGGGCACACAGGTAGTATTTCTCCCTAACATGGATTTGTTGATTCTTTTTGGTTGAGAAAGTTTTTGCCCTATCTTTTGTAACAACTTATAGCTGTCCACTGCTAAGATGATTATTGTGCAAGAAAATCAGTCAGTTAAATACTTTCCTACTAAGTGCATCTTATACTTTTGCCATGACAAATGTGATTGATTAACTGTCTCGAGAAATTTATAACCTTTGATAAGCTTGCACCAAGAGAAGTGCTTTGTTAGTTTTAAATGGAGAACAGAAAGAGATTTTTGATGTTCCTCATTACTGGTTTTCCACTTGTGATGAAGATAAAATACAGTAAAGTGATTTTTCCTCTTATGTACAAGGGCTCTTCTGCCTTTCATACGTGGTAGAATTGTGTGGCCCACTTTGTATTAGTGTGAATGGCAATTGCCTTGTAAATGTGACGACCATGAATGGGTGAATAGTCTGACATCTCCTGTTTTGTCCTTTGTCTTTATGTTTTACTCACTTTTACCCTCTACAAAAGAGCTTTAATTTAGACCTGAGACAACAGTAGCAGTGCTCCAGGTCATTATAGATCTGGTGGCAGTTTTATTTCATTTTGATGTTCTTTATATTTTAATGGGTGCACTAAACAGTAGAAAGTATTTTAATCAAAAGAAAATTTCAATGGGAGCAGGACCTATAAACAGTGGTTTTGTAAGAGTCACAAAATTTTCTCTTACACATTTGGAAATTATTTCCATGATTTAACTGCAAAGGGCAAGTAAAATCACCTCCCTCTTAGAGTTAGAAAAATGAGTGTTTTTCAGGATCTTCAGTTCTGTTACTGAGTCATTGTATCATCTCGGCTAATTAATTTCACCTTTTCTATGCTTCAGGATTTCCATCTGTGAATGAACTAATGACACCTACTTACAGGCAGCATTGTGCAGATTAATTAATTGACATTATTGAAGTATCCTGAGGTGGAAGTCCTGATGTAAGTACAAAGTACTATCACTGATACTTCCTAATTCATCGGTTCACAATAGCCAGCATGTGGAATCAGGTTGGTCTAGAGCAAACAAACACTGGATTATATTTGCAATCCGTGGGTGGGGTTTTTTTGCGGATTTCTTGTTTCACATGTTATTTGAACCATCCTGTTCAGCGAGTGCAGGGATCTCCCTTCCTCCGCGGCACTTAGAGGTGAGGTGGGCTTGACTGGGAGGAAATACTTGATCCCAGTGTTACACGTATCGTCCTGGCAGGCTGTGATGTGGATACAGAAAGGCAACTTCTACCGGCGATTTTCTTGCCTCCTCTAGTGTAACATTAGTAACACTTTACACGTGATGCTCCTTTTAAATGGAGATAAAATGTTAGTGTTACAAAGAGCGTACAGCCCGGATCCAGTAATCCCAGCATTGCCTGGATGTTACTGAACATGAAGGTGGGTGGGAGGAGCGATGTCTCACACCACGTAGCACCGGAAGAGAACTGATGTTGTGAAATTGATCACCAGTTGTATGGATAATAAGATCCATTCTTACTCCTCGTGGCTGGGATGCTGTTTGCATAATGATATGGCTGCAACTGTGCAGGTCTTAGATCACGTGTTTAAAAATGGCAGGAATAGCTGGAAACAGCTGAATTTGTGTGAGCCTTGCTCTAATTGAATAGTATGAAACACGTCCCTAACTTTTCATAGTTTTGAGTACATGGTTGACAAAAGAGGTTCATGTAATTGCCTGTATCATTTTCCAGAGACTGGTCACACGTCTAAACCTCTTGATACACTTTTTTGTTGAAAATAGAAGTCACAAGATACTTTAAAAAATTATTTGTAACTGTTGCACAAGTGCAGACAGGAAGGTTTAAAGTTTCACAAACATTCCTATTTCTTTCTCCTTATGTCAGTTCTTTTAAAAAAAAAAAGAGTCAATCACGTGCAATTATGAAACTGTTTTTTGTTTGACACAGTTGAAGATGTTTTCAGGCCACAAAAATGTAGCTTTCTATGAGTAATTTAAATTAAAAACCTACTCTGGCAGAAAATGTCCTCAATCTTTGGAGTCACATGGTTCTTGGAAAGCTCTTCTTTGGCTGTGCAGGAGGTCAGACTTTTAAGGAGAGAGTCTGTGCACAAGCGTGCGGTGCTGCTAACGAGAGGAATGTCACACTTCTCCCCTCTGCCCCAAGCTCTGTGTTCATCCTGGCGGCTGCTGCCTCTGAAGCCCTTGGAATCAGGTGTCATAAGGAGTGCTGGGCTATCACCGAGCCCCAGCAGCAACATGCTGGAACTCTAGCTGGAGAGGTGGCTTCCAGAAGGTAGGGTCATCCACTCTACAAAAATAAGAAGAGCTTTAATGTGGAGTCTCCTATTTGTCTCTGAGAGCATCTCAGCTCTGTGGCTGCTCTTCCTCTCCCCAATGGTGATTTTCAAGCCAAAAGTCCCTTTCATCATCACTCTGGCTGAGCAGCAAAGTTGTCTGTCGATAATAGCAGGCTTCACTTCTTCCCCAGCTAACTGGTAGTCAGGCAGCCAAAGAATGGCCTATCCAAAATTAGGATATGCTCGATGCACCATCCGCTGGTGTTGTTCCCATCAGCCTAATTACATGACTTTTGGGTCAGACAATGTCTCATTGTGTGGCCCTTGGCAGCTCCGGGACGCCTAATGCTGCATGAATGTCTAATGTGGAGTTTGATGGCTATGACCGAGGCTGCAGTTCCACACTGGAATTGAAAACATCCGTGTAGTTTCCATAGAAAACCAGGTCAATGGTGCTTCCATAAAGCATTAGCCCCAGGGAAAGCTATTGGTTGCATGTTGCCTGTACAAATCTGTGCAGGGTGGGCAGTTTATGGTGCATTTCTCTTTCAGGTAAATGACAATTAAGGAGTCAGATTGATTTAGTCTTTAGTGACCTAATTCAGAATCTTAATTTATGGCAAGCACCATCCCTCATCCATTAATCTCTATCTTTTCTTCTATTTTGTGCATTTAAGAACACTTATGAGATGTCTTACGAAGACTGCAAGCTGTGAATATGGCTTTGTATCAGTAGGTTAAAAAAAATCATTTTATGTTTTCTTTGACTGCAAAAATTTTAGGTAGAACTACCCTACCTTTATGCTTCATGTAAAAATCTGCCTTTTTTACAGCCAAAAGCAAGGTATGAATGTAAAAGGCAATTCATTGTAGATGAAGGCTGTAATATGCTTGTTCATTTCAAAGGAGAATGTATAACTAATTATGTTTTAATTGAATCTCTAACGTCAACAGCTGTTTTTAAAGGATCTTTTTAAGCTACATTTATTTTTAGTATTTAGTATAAGATCATCTTTCTTTGCACGCATCCCTCTTCATGCATTATTGCCCTTTAAAAAGTTTTCCCTCTTTTAAAGTATCAACTAACGCTAGCATACATTAAAGACTAAGCCGGCAAGACTTGGTTTTAAGATGCTTGATACGACTTTTCTATGTAGAGAGGAAAAAAAAGACACCACCAAAATGTCCTTTGTTCTCTTTTCCTTCCAGAAGTAAAAGGTTCCAGTTGCAGCCCCAAGTGCCGAAGCCAGTTCTCAGCTGCCTGTGGTTTGTGTTGGCTGCCTGTTATCAGTTCCTCTACAAGGCAGCTGCTAATTACCTTAATAGCACACCTATCTCTTCAGACTGAGGGAGCCTCATGGATTTGGTCCTTCCCTGCTAAATCAACACCAGCATCTGTGAGTATCCTTTAACTTGGAGGGAGAAGAAAAAAAATCTGAAAAAACTTGGCTGAACTTGGGGTTTCATTTATCAATGCTTGTGTTGATTTTCCTGGGACTTGTGTCAGTCCACAAAGGTTCAGGTGTCATTGTGACTTCTCAGTGTTCTTGGTTTGTCATTTCTAGCCTGAATCATCCAGAAGCAGAGGTGAAAGGAAAAATAGGCTTTGCTCAGTCTGTAGAAGCCTGGAAACACTTCCCTGGGAACCACCAGACCCTGCTGTCTCCCAGCGCTGGGGGACTTTGGGGTGAGCTCTGTGTTGGCACTGGGGTCAGAGCCACACGGGAGGCCTCTGTCCCTGTCCCATCGAGACCCAGCTCGGGTGCACCCTGTCCCTGCTGTCAGGGGACACAGCTTTTCCCTGCTCCATGGCCACTGGAGCAGCGGTACCCTGCCTCTGGAGGGAGGAGCCGAGTGCTCCCTGCAGAGCAGCTCCCCGTGGTCCAGCTCAGCCCCCAGCACCCTGTGAGCATGACCGTGCTGCTGTGCCTGTCTCATCCGGGGTAAAATCCTTCGGGAGCACCTCCCAGCCCTGTGAAGGAGTTAAACCCACCCTCCCACACCTTCCCTCTGCTCTCATCAGAGCGGTTGGTTTGTGTCCCTGTGGTTTGCAGGGAGTCCCTGTCTCGCTGATCATGAGCTGCTCTTTTCCTACACATGTTGGGATTCCTGCAACTATGGGATTAACCCAGAGAAAAGATGCCCTCTGTGATCTCTTCTGCCTCCCCATCACCTCTTCTCTTGCAGAAGTGGATGTTTTTGCATGGTTCAGAATCTTAAGCACTCCAGAAATTGAGGGATGATTGCTGTATTGCTGTGCAGGAATATGTAGCTAATATCAGTTTACTGTTTTCTGTATAATTCTGTAATTTATAAATTTTGCTCTAATTTTCTGTAAACATCACAGCCCAGTAATCATGAGAGCCCTGTGTTGTTTTGGAAGGTAGTTCCATTAGAGATTGGAATGGCAGTGAGGTTGCTAAAATTGCATAAGCAATAAATATTCATTATCTCTTGCAGAAAACTAGCCACTAGGCTCAGAAAGACTTGACATCTGAGGCTAGGATAATAATGATGTAGTGGCAGTAAAATAATGGCAAATCAGAAAAACTGGTGAATCTTCTAGTTAACACCTGCAAATGCATGGTGATTATGTTTTCACTGATAAATGGAGATTTGTGAGACCCATGATTTGCAAGAGAAGAGTTGACCCCTTATATTAAATCTCCCTAGTGTTAAATCTCTCTTCTCTCCCTATAAGTGTACTACTTCTAATTTTGATTATTTCAGACGAGTGTAAATCACAGTTAACACTGGTGACATAGCTGTAATTGCAAATATCTGGAGTCAGTGTATTTGAGAGAAAATCAGACCTGTTTGATCAGATTCCTCAGAGGGGGAATCTCTGAAAGGAGAGCAAATTAATGAGAGTGGTAGGAATTATCCCTATCCTGATGCCACTGTAAATGAGAGCTGAATGTGACCAGCTTAGTGACATGGCTTAAGTAGGATTTTTAATGAAGAATGCAACAGCTCTTACAGAAAAAATGTCTTTTGTTTCAATAGTGTAAAGCAGTCACAAATACTAAGAAGTGTGGTGTTCCTTCAGTGTGGTGAAGGACACTTCAATGTCCACTTCTCATGGATGGGTCAGCCATTCCTGGAGCAGTTCAAACCATTTCAATGAACTAATGGGACAATTGAGACTAAAAATGATCCTTGGGGAACTTGATTTAGCTATTAAACAAGTCTTAGTTTGCTGTATTAGGGTGCTGTGAAGTTAACTGCCATAAAAACATGCTTAAAATTCTGGATTGGAGAGCACAATAGAAATGTGAAGCATCTTGTTATGTTAGACGTTGTGGAATTAGCACCATAGTTTATCTAAATTATAGCATTCAGCAATAATTTGTCTGTACTGGGGCAAAAAACCAGATCCAGTAAGAAATGTGCCACAGCTGGTCTGATGGATGCTGCAGTGAAACAGCATTTTGATTTGTTGGGCTCTCAGAACTTTGCTTAATATGTTACTATTTCTTCTTGTTAGTGCTGATTGAATCACATAAAACTGAATTCCAAGAGCTGAATAGCTACATGGCATTGTATTAGGAGACACACCCATCACTCCAGGATTGCTTTCCTGGTGTCAGCAGCCCGTGCTGAATACCAACAGCTGCTGTGTTCCAGGGATGCTCTTCTGTGTGGCTGGGAAACTGCACCACAGTTTGTGCAAGACAAGGATGTCTTGTGTGCTGGGATACTGGAAAGTTGTGTGTCTTGAACTGGTGTCACTTTCGATAATATTTACCAGTGGACTCTCTTTATTGACTGTTAGACCTCCTGTCGTGTTGGATTACCGTTTCTATCAGATAATAATCGCGGTTTTTGTTGCGTGTGTGTTTTCCTAGGTAGCATTTGTTTAGCAGAGAGCTCCTGCCCGGTGTTTGTCCAACCTCTCTCTTACCTCCCACCTCTCAGGTCAGGGTCGTGTACAGACGAGCTGCAGCAGGTAAGTTGTGCAGACAAGCAGAGAGGACTGGCCCTGCTGCATTGAAACACTCACGGAATCAACAGTCATCCCAAGCTACCTGAGCCAACACTTGCTTTCTTTCTGACTTCACTGGATCCAGGATTTTCCTGCCATGTAAATTTGCTACCTGGACAGCAAGGAAATGTTTCATTGCCTGTGTGCTCACACACATGAGGCTACACAGAGCAGGTAGGTTCTGTGTGGCTGATAACTCAGGGAATGCATGTTGTGTCTGTCAGAAACATGCTTTTCCTGCTCTGAGGGCTATTCAGGTTATCTGTGTATAACATGATGAGCTGGAAGAGAAAGGGGATTTGTGCCCTTTGAAGAAACTCCTCCTGATTCTCTTCTGTCTCTCTTCACTATGATATACCACTATTTACATTCTTTTTTTTTAATCTCTTTTCCCCCCCTCTTGCTCCAGTCTTTCAGGCAGTTTGAGTCTGTGTTTGAGTTTGCTGGGGGATGAATGTTTTCATTTCAGTGTGTTACTGGATTTTTTGGTTCTGAAGCAGCAGCCAGCCTGTCTCACAAGGCTCCTTTTTGCATTAGACCCTGCCAGGTCTCTCCTGCACTGATGCACTTATTAAAAGCTTAGTTATTTATTCATTTTCTCTTCACTATCTTTAGGTATACACCTGGACTTGGAAATGATTGGTCATGTTTTTTTCATGTTGTCTTGCTCTTTCAGCATGGAAAACCTTGGTGCTGGTACTGGACTCACCCCTGGAATCCGGTGTTTCCAACCCATTCATCTATATGAATTATCTTTCTGGGCTATCTTTTCTGCTTTTCTGACTAAAATCTGCTAACATTGAAGACTTTGTGAGATTTCTTTTTTTCTTAACGACTCACGACAATATAGCAAAACTTTCCCAATTATAGACCTGACAAGGGGCTCCCTGAATATGTTGAGCAATTGCAGGCAAAATGTGAAAAGTGAAAGTCAGAGAACTGGGTGAAATAAAACTTTTGAATCCAGACTTTCCAGTCACACAATGAGACTTGTTTTATTTCAGAGAAATGAGTATTTGCAGTCACCTGAATCATTTGGTATCTATCTAAACAGGTGTTGCTAAACCTCCTAAATTCAAATAGTTTAATTTTGAGGGAAAACCTACTGGTACAAACCAGTCTGGAGACACTCTTCTACATGCAAATGGGAAAAGGAGAGGTTTGTTTAGAATCACAAATGTAACAGACAGAGCCAAACAGGGAAAGTGAAGATAGGTTGGAAAAGCAACAGAGAGGGAAAAGCCAAATGCTGGGTAAAAAGCCTTTCTTGGAGGGTTCACATAATTGTAGTTGACTGCATTGAGGACCAGCTCTAAAAGCTGCTTGGTTATTGGAAATTAATGGGAAATTCCCTATGAGATCAGCTGGTGCTTTAGATGGCACAAAACCAGGCACTTTCCATGTTGTAAATTTAACTTGCTTTCTTTCTTTTTTTTTTTGCATAAAATTTGATTAGACTCCAGGCGATTCCTCAGAATTTGTAGAGAACGGGTGTGATGCAGCTCTGGGCCATGGCAAAGGTAGGTTTTCACAGGTGTTGTGATCATAAATGAGGGGCTGCTCTTGATGCAGGTTATCACCTGGTGATATAAATGTGATCTGAATCAAGACGCAGCACAACCACACTTCTGTCAAATTAGCCTGGATGGATGATGCAAAGTTTATGCAGCTTTATGTTTTCAGATTAGTTTTATGCCTGCTGTGGGAGGACAGCTGGCAGTGAGCCAGGCAAGGTTAGCAGCTGATCTGGTGTAAAGTCTTCCAGTACGGAGTCACCCCATTAAAATTGAAAAAGAAGTTTGCAAAGGCAAAGTGAATGTGCATTGGCCCTGTGCTATCCGTCTCGTGGTCACAACATTGAGCAATAGCACACAAGCAGATTGAGCTTCTCTTAAGGTCACCTGCACAGCTCCCTGAGGTCCAGGTTTCCTAGACTTTTGCGGGGGCTTAGGTGACCCCAGGCTGAGCTCAGCACATCGAGGGGCAGCCTGGAAGGTACTGTAAATGTGTGTGTGGGATGAGGACTGGTTGTGGCTGTGTCTGGAGAGCCTCAAGTTGCACTTGCGCCTTAATAGTGATTGTTTTTTTAGATCACTGTAGGCAGGATATAATTCTGAAAAGATACCTGCAGATGTTTCTGGTACAGCAAGCTAGAGAAGAATGAGTTTCCCTGGAAAGGCAGGTTAATATCTGAGTTTGTGTTGAAGCTGGTTGCATTCCCTGGAGCCAGCTGTTAAAATCTCTGCTGATTTCCAATTGGGCATTAAAGGCTTCCTCCAACCAGCTTCACCTTCCCTCTGTGCCTTCTCCGAGAAACCTCTGTCTCCAAAAGGGGCCTAGAGCTGAGGGAATGGGGATCCCATGTGGGATCACTGAGCCCAGCATGTTACTCTTTATTCTCTCAAAAATGGAAAGCCATTAAAAGTAAAGATGACGGATAAGTGGTGTTTAATCAAGAACTGTTTTAAAGTGAGTTCAATTGTCAAGTAGCAAAGGGTTAGAGAGGCTAATTTCCTTATAATGAATGGGTCCTCTTAAATTTGGTCATTGGAAAAGTGTAATCCCTGTGTTGTGGAATAAGGAAATATCACTGCTAAAGAACCAGAGTATTAATTTTCAGTGGTTTTCCCCAATTTAAATATTTGTGTCAGGAGGAGTAGGTTTTCTTTCTGCATAAAAGACAATTTGGAACAAATAAAGAAGCTGTAGTTATTGGTATAGGATTTTAACCCCCTGAGTGTGTCCCTGGTGCCACTTTTTCTGTGGTTTCTCCCCTCAGTGCTCCATCAGTCAGGATCCAAAGGGAGTGTGAGCTGCTGTGATCTCCCACTGCTGCACGAGGGCTTGGTGGAGTCCACAGAGAAAGGGGCTGTTCTGGAATTGCACCTGAGCTAATTTCCATATTGTCCATGCTCATCACTGATAGGAGTGACTGAAGAGGCTTCCTGATCTGTTGTGCAGCTTTGGTCAAATGATTCCATATATGATTGTGTTAAAAGATATTTAACACAAGGTTTGGGGCATTTCCCCCTCCCAAAAAAGGCAGTGACTGCAAGAGAAACTTCTTACAGTTTCTCCTGGGAAGGCTTACTCAGGTGTATGTTTGCCACATGGGTGCTCTTGCCCAAAACTGTAGAGGAAAAGGGGAAATTGTGGCCAAGGAGGCACCTGCTTGGAGGTGCCAGTCTTTTCTCTTGGTTAGTTGAGAACTGGGGAGGACTCCTGGTGACTCCTTTCTCTTGTTTCATCTCCTTCACGTCACAAGAAACAACTGCAGGGCGAGGCCTTGGTAGAGCAGATCTCAGCCTTGTGGTTTACCAGTGCAGGGTGGTATTGGCTTCCAAATTTTCTTTTTTTTCCCAGAACAATAGTGATCATTGGTGACAATAACTGAGCTGTGTAGAAGAGAGCTCCTTACACCTGTCTGCTGAGGAGTACCTTGCTCCAGTGGAGTTATTCTGCCTGTTCCTGGGAGCCCACATGGCATCAGTGGGGTTTTCAGCCATGCTGGAGGAAAATGAATTCTGTAAGAACAAAGTAGTTCTGCCTATTAATCTATAAACTCTTAAACTCATGTTTAAATCTCATTTTTTGCCCTCTTTGAAGTGAAAGGAAATCATCCAAGTAAGAGATCTGAATTGATTCGGTTGTGTTTTCATTTTCTTTGTAATAAATGCAACTTTCCCTTTCCTTCTGTGCAGATTGCCCATCCCTCCTCCCATTGGAGCAAATCAGCACGGGCATCTGTGCAAACCTCCTTGCTCGGGTTTCCCCACTGGGAGCTTTCCACCCTTGCTGCCCACATGGGCTCTCTAGAAACCACCTTTCCTTCAAAATCCCTCAATTAACTGTGAATGGTGCCAGGAAAGAGCCTGACCCCGTTATACTTTCTCTGTGCCAAACCTGGTTGCTGGCAGAGGAAGTCTCCATATGGTTCAGCTTTTGCCATTTTTCCTGTTCTTCCCAGATAAGCTGACTGACCCGGGAGTCCACTTGGCCGTGGCACAATTTAAGCTGTATGTAATCACACGAGAAAAGTAAAAGTGAAAAGCAGTAACATTGTGGTTTCTGGGCCAGGCATTAATCGGGCTGTGGCAGGGCTGGTTTTAGGTCCCAGATCTGCTACGGCCATCATCCGTAATTTTAGGAGAGTCGCTTAATGCCTCGGTGTCTGCCTTCCTGGCTTGGCCAAAGGGAGGGAGCAGTGCTCCTGCTCGGTCCCACGGCTGTGCTTTCTGCCATCCATCCTTTGGGCAGGGCTGCTCTTTGTTTATGGGCTACCCAGCATGACGGGGACCTGCTCTTGCTTGAGGTCTGTGCAGGCTCCAGTAATAGCAGCACACACAATCAGTTAACTGACTCAGAAACAAGTACTCAAAAAATATGCCTGTGAGCTTTCTCTCTTCACTGGATTTTATTATGATGTGTTCTTTGTTTGATTCACTCTATACCTCTAGGAATATTTATTTCGCTTATTTATGACATTATGGTTTTCTTAGAAAACCAGGACATGGTTCTGAGTAGTCAGATGGATAATGCCTTTATGCATGTTGTTACTCATGTAATAATTGTGGCCTTTACAAATACCTACTTCAGGCATTGAATGTATTAAAATTCTTGCATAGTCTTCCCTCTCTCAGATACAATGAAGTGCCTTCTCCTGGCTGGCTGGATTCGGACCCTCTGCTCAGGCTGTGACAGCCACATTACTCCACACTCAATGCCACTGTGATTGCAGACTTCAAAAAGAGTAAGAGAACCTGGTTAACAGCAATAAAATGGACTTTACTTTTCCCTTTCAGAGGTTATATCTGGTTACTGTGTGACTGGAACAATGAGAGTAACCTCAGTTTTACTGTAACAAAGCAGCTATGAGCTTTCTGGGTAAAGTATATTTTGACTGACATACAAGTAGCTGTAGCTTTGCTGCACAATGGAGAAAATGACTTCATTTAACAGCTTTCTGTGCCAAGAAAGAAATAAAACAGTTCTGAGAATGTTGAAGACTTTTTTTCCTGTTTTAATTTTAAACCTAAAAGAAAAAGCTGTTGCCATATAAGTCCAAGTCAATGGAATATATAAATCTTTAAAAAGGTTTCATAAAGTAATAATGATTTTAGTATATGTACCAAATGAGATTAAAGAGCTACATTTGGTTCTAATATAGAGTTTCACATTCAAAAGGACCATCAGTTTCCTGTTTAAAATCTACTTATATTGAACTGAATGGAGTTCAAACATAATGCCATTGTATTTCAGACATTTATCTTAATTTAAAACAGCTGAAAAACATTAATAACAGAGCAAGGAGATGCAGAGGTATAGGCATTTCTCCCTTCCTTCCCTGCTTTTGAAAATAATGAACTCAGATGTAACATGCCCCTGCTTACGCTGTTCTGCCAGTGTGCAGAAGACAAGGAGCAGGGTGTCCGCCCCTTGAAACCATAACAGGAACATTCCTTTGGAAAGGGTGAAGGACATGAGTGCAACCTGCTTCACCAAGTGTCCCTTTCTGAGCAGGGTGCGTCAAACAATGATTTATTGGGGCAGCTTTTACCTCGAGCATCTTCAGGGGGCATTTGCAGTACAGGCACACCAAACTGGAACTCACCAGCCTGAACTTTCCCACCTTATGGCTTTGATCCCAGTGTCCTCCTCTCCACTGAAAATTCTCCCTCTGCCATGACTGTCTTTAAGAATGCAACATGGCAAGTCACACTGTTGTGCATTTTGCATGTCCTCTGTATGAATTTCACCTTCTCTGTTGTAATTCTGCAGAGGATTGCTAATTCTGTGCCAGTCAAGCTGTTCAGAATTGCTCAAATTCTTGAAGCTCTGAATTATTGTCAATAAAAATCAAAGCTGATTTCTGTCCTCCTATTTAGAATATTGTCTCCCAGGAGCAGATGGTGACTGAAAGAAATGAATGGCAAGGGCAGGAGAGGTCAGTTTTAGCACACCTACCTGAAAAACGCTGATGGGGACTGGGTCAGTCTTGTGCCAAGTGCTGTACAAACACAGAGAGGAGCCACGTCCTGCCTCTGAAGGTCTGTAACATAAGTAAGCATTACAATAATTTTCCAATGAGTTTTCACACTGGAATAAATTACTTTGAAACCCCTTCAGAATGATAAAGGAACCTTCTAGTTTGATGTTCCACGTATGTGCGAACACCTTTTCCCCAAAGATGCCCAATATCCCACCAATCAACGTATCTGTCTAGTGGAATAATGTGAGAATATAGTTTTTATTATCAGGCTCTTCCCAGGGAGCCTGGGGTACTTTGTAGTGCTATATTCTTTGCAGTTCTCAGAATCATGTGCATTAAAGGTTGCTTAACAGCTGGTGAGTCACACAGCTTGTTCTTTGAGCTCGAATGCTCCATTAGGGCACATCCACTAGAGGTATTTTAACCTTTGAAAAAATCAATGCAAGTGGCTTAAGCATTCTAGGTTTAAAGAAAAAAAAAAGCCAAAACAACAAAACAGAAGATTCTAAGTAACAACAAACTGCCTGCATGATGTTTAATGAATTAATCTCTGTTGGGGTGGATGTGTCTTAGGGGTGTAGCATTTGCTAGAGAGCAGCACAGTTCTTGTCGAAAATGTCACTGTACTTGGGCACCAGGCAAAGCTGAGTCTGGAGGGAGTAGAATGTCTTCTGAGTTATAAAAATCTCTAGTTTATTTTCTCAGCATTGCATGGGGGGACAGACATGCCACTTGGAAGAGCAGTCCCTAATTGCACTGGAGAGTTGGTCCTTTTCTTAAACCATGAACTGTATTTACTGAGATAATTGCAAATATGGCTTATGTATAGCAATCCAAAATGCTTGGCTAAGTAGTCAGAATGAGAGAGGAATTCTGTGGGCAATATGCATTTCTCTCTAGTTGAAATGTACCTGATGTTAAATGAGTCAAACTAGTCCTGCTTTAGCTAAACCTCTTGAGGAAATGAACTATATGCTCCCACTTTCCTGGTCAGTGCTGGGGCTTCTCCTCTGTGATATAACTTGATGGAGAAATGTTGATTTGAATCAAATTTGACTGTGAGATGAAAGGCTGAAGGATATTGCAGTCCTCCAGATTTCATAAGGAGAAGCAGTCCAGCAGAGGGAAAACAAATCAGTGCTCCCTTTAGGGAAAATACTGCAGAGTTTGCTCAGTTGCATTATTAGACACCTGAGAATCCAAGCCTCTGCCACGCACACACAGGACACAACTGAAGAAAACCAGATTTCCGAAGTGATGCCTGTGGAATGAATCCTTTGCATAAAAAGGCAAAGTGGTTTGATTTTTCTCTTATGGTATAACCTTGGTGATTTTGTTTCTCATCGTGTCTCCTCAGGATAAATAACCTGGCTGCATAATCACCAGCCCCACACCATAACTCCTGGATTGCCCCTGCTTTGGGCTCTTTGGCATCAAATTTATCCTCAGTCAAAGGTGGAGAAGTCTCCCAATGTGTCCCACCCTCCGAGCCAGCTGAGTTGGGATGTGGCCACAGCTCTTCTCCATGTGTGAGGCTGAGGGATGTGTTGGTGGCAGGGCTGGCTGGGAGCAGCTTTGGGTCACTGCCCCACGCTGTGGGCAGTGCATAAGCCAGCAGGGAAACCCTGGCCAGGCCAAGGTGGGTTCTGGATCCGGCCACAACCTCTGGATGGTGAGCGGAGGCAGTGACAAGGCCAGGCTGAGGCTGTGACAAGCTGAACCTTTTCAGGACACGGTGCAAAGCTGCCAGGCAGGCTCAGTGTCCCGGGTCTCAGAGGCATGGGGTGGCCTCTCTCTGCTCTGAGTGGAAGAGGAGCCTTTTGGCTGTGCCGGAGAAGGGGCCGTGCCGAGTTCCCTGCACTGGTGCGTCCGGCCACGACACACGGAATGGGTGAGGATTGCTCTGGGGCAGAGCACAGGGAGAGGAGAATGTTCTGGCTCTTCATGCCACCAGAATGTCAGAAGAGTTAATGGCAGATGTGGTTGTGAAAATGTTCTGTATTTTTAGACAACCTTTAATTAAGACACTCTGTATGTAGCAGCGACCAAATAATATGCTGCCACTTGAAGGCTGTCAGGAGGGAAAAAGTGTACAGAGCTTCCTGATGCAGCCCTCTTTATTTTTATCTGAAAGTGAATTAGGAAACCTTTCCAGTAACAATAACTGTCCTTTCACATGAAATGATTTATTTAATGCACACTGTAAATACTTTGGGCATCTATATGGATTTATACTTAACCCCTTTCACTTCACATTGTTTAATCTAGCCTCATATTAAAAAGATTACATCTGAAAGCTGAATGGGTTTTGTGATCCCAGCCTTTTCTTCTGAGACTAATGTTTTATATAATTATTTTGATACAGCAGATTTTTTTTTTCATCCTTTTGTAAACCTTTGTAAGGGGTGAATAGGCCTTTCAGGGATTTCATTTGGATTAAATGAAGAGAAAATAAATGTACAGGATAACATTCCAGTTCAAACTTGAACATGCCTTCATTAATAGATTATTTATTTGCCTATAGGGTTAGAAAGATGTAAGATGATAGATGGCTCTCTAATAGAGCACTAGTTCTTGCTCTGATATCGCAGACAGAAAAGGTTTATCACATAAAATTTGGCTTAGATGGAAAGCAGTGAGGTTTCAGTAAATCAAGATACCAGAAATCTGAAAGAACTTTATAAACATAATTCTGACATTTCTAGAATTTTGATACCCATCACTGCTTGGAAAAACCCTCTGTAAGTAGCAATTAGATTATTACTTAGCCAAGATACTGTGCACACTTACAGAATTAACTTGGTTAATGTGTGCAAACTGCTCCCAGCCTGCCTCCCAAGCTGTGCAGAAGGACAACCAACACCCACCCAGGCTGGGAGTGGAAGACAATCTTAAAAATTACCACAGCAATAAGTCCTCTTTGTGCAGGTGGATGTTCATTTGCAGACTCGTTCTGTCACCTGTGGAATTTCAAAACCTCCATGAGGCAGAATCAGGCCCAATTTTGCCTTCTGCAAGGCAGCTTATATTCAGCTGGAAGTGCACCTGAGTGGAAATGCTGGCAGGTGTGCTTATTTTCTGGCTTTTCAATTCAGTTTCAGCGTGTCTCCTTCATTCTTGTGTTTTGTTAATTTTGTTGTCGGTAGATGCTTTGATATGCTAATGCGTCAGGAGAATTTGCCAGCAGTTGCACAGGGGGAGGCAATCCCTGAGCCTGGAAGGCTGATCAGGATGTTCCCACAAGTCCAGGTTATTCTGCCTCACAGCTAACAAATGCCACCCTGCTTTCTGCTGTGTACCTGTCCCCAGCTCACTGGTACCTTCTGTAACAACTTCTTCCTTGCCAAAATTATTCAAAGCACCCAGGCGACACTATTAATATATATTTTACAGCAATACAAGTAAAATATGCTAACAATATGTGTAGTCAGCAGTAACGCTCAGAGAAATTTGTCTTGGGTTTTCAGATTCCAGCTCAGGTGCAAGAGCTCACTGAAGTGCCCTCCATGTGTGGGAAGGATGGTAAGAAAAGAGGTAAGTGGTGCAGGTTTTCAGAAAGAGAGGGGCTGCAGTATGTGCAGATCAGTTGTCCCTTGTGCATGTGGCTATGTGTTGGTTTTAGTAGTGTCCTGCAGGTGAAGAACACACAAAAAAAGCAGCAGAAGAACATGTTCCATTGCCAAAAGAAAAAAATTATTATTATTATTTTTAATTCAAAAGCTCTTTGTAGTAGGAGCTTCAGTAAGAACTTCTTTAAGTTTTCTTACTACTGCAGAGCTTGTAAGTTTTTTGTAAGTTTTTTGTACTTCTCAAACCCTTATTTCTTTGTCAGGCAAAGGCCAAATTACCTGATTATCCTGCTTCCACAAGTGCTTTCTAACACATCAGTACTTTGCACTGGGTAAAAATCCAGAAGAGGAAGAAAATGGAGGATCTGTTCTCATATAATTTTTCAGAGAATCTCTTCTAATATCTCTGGGAATGGTGCCACGTATCCCAAATATCAGCATCTGAACCAAATCTGATGTCTTTTCTCACCCTGAATAGCACTCAATTCTGATAGTAGACCTACAAAAATGCTTGAAAGGTGTTAGTCACAAAAATGCTACTTCCCATAGTAGTACTTCAGGCAGTGATATACTAGAGCCAGAAATCAATGACATTAATAGTAGTGCAGGTAATAAAGATTGTCACCAGATGCATGAGAATTTGTCCCTGAAAGGCTCTTTTTTGAGCACCCTGTCTTGGTGGATAACATAGATCAAGTGAATATTATCTCAGAAAGACAAATTTTGCACTGAAGGTGATGCCTTCTCTTGGACTGGCTCCTACAGCCAAGCCCATGGTCACAGCTGTAGACACACAAGCCCTTCTTCAGGGCCAATGCTTTAGCCCCCAAAAGAATCAATTTATAAAGTATAGGACTTTTATCTCAGTGGCAAAACACCCAAGCTGACCTCGGCAGTGTTGGTGTGCCTGGACTCAGAGCACACTGGTTCCCTGTGCCACCCGGGCTCAATCAAAATCCATCCTGGAAGAACAACTGGCACGTGGAAAGGGGAGGGAAGATACAGATGAATCAAAAACTGGAACAAAGAGACACTGTCCCTGCCAATTTTGGTAAAAATAAAATAGATCTGTCAGTGTCCTGGGTTGCTAATGAGTTGTGATGGATTGAGAGACCTTCATTAATTTTCTGTGGAGGTGAATAGCAGAGACCAGCTCCTGATGTGTTATTTCCGCATAACCAAGGGGTGGGCCTGTGCCTCAGACACATTTTCATGAG
Organism: Atrichornis clamosus; assembly: GCA_013400975.1. Lineage (NCBI taxonomy): Eukaryota > Metazoa > Chordata > Aves > Passeriformes > Menuridae > Atrichornis > Atrichornis clamosus. Next base: position 331,198 of record WBMZ01000437.1, on the reverse strand, counting down.
CTTTATTGGAGGTATTTTGACGAATTCACTGCAGCTGTAAAACCCACTCAAGAAGCTGGCTAAAAACTTTGGTGATTAACCTGTGTTAAGCCATTTCCCTCAGCCTCAGAGCTGCCTGGAACTGGCTGTGATAGCATCTATGGCAGTCAGGTGTGCAGCTGTTGCTCCTCGTTTAAGCTATGGCCAGCTATGCATGAATCTGCATATCATGATTAAGGCAGGTATTCTTCCTGTTGTCACCTGAGCTCTGAGAGCAGAGCTGAAGGAAGGAGGTGGTAGTTGGTCACTTTGTATTTTGGCTTCTCTAGCCAGCAGACAGTCAAATAGATTCTTATAAGGTAGCATCTGCTCTAACAACCTCAATTATCTAGTTAAAAATGACTTGCAAGCTTGCAGGCAAGTTTAGCCTGGTGGTACTGAATAAAAAAGCTATTTATGCTATTTTTCCGTATTTGTTCAGTATCACAGAGTGCTCAGCTGTGACTCTAATTACATTTCTATGCAGCTGAATATCAGGGGGCTGTGTGGCAGCTGAAGGTGACCACTAGAAGCCCCATGGCTTGAGGTGCTTCAGCTGGGAACTTGTGGGATGAGCCAGCGATCACTAGAAGTCCGAGTGCTTGCTGGTTGAGTGGTAGAGGTGTGGGGTTATTTTTCTTTTTCCTTCCTCCCCCACCTCCACCCCCTTTCATTTTCTTCTTCCTTCCTCTACAGGGCTCTACGGCTCAGCTGCATTTAAAAGTGATTTGCCATGTTCTTTCTGCCTTTATCCAGGCTGCAGTATGCCTCTGAGGACATGCTTTTTAGTTGCTCTTTATTCTTATCTCCAGGAATTTTTTTTCCTCAAAGAGAGGCTGTAGTGATTTTTCTGGCAGGATGTTGCTGTTGTAGTAGCAGAGGGCTGTGGGTCCTCACCAGAAATGTCAGCCCTTTGCCATGAGGCAGTGAGTCTGCATCTGCAGTGCTTCTGATGTGTGCTATCATGGCTTAGGGAAGAGATTTTGACAGGAGACAGCACTTCAGAGGGCAAGTTAAAAGCATTATGCACTTGCTTCACTAAACTGGAAACACTCTTTTACTTACAGTACCTGCTAACAAAGAATTGCAGTGACTAATCTTCATTTAGAGGCTTCAGTCTTACACTGTGCACAGGTTGTCATTTGAGAGATGCCTGGAGAGCCTGGCGGTGCCCAGCAAGCCCCTGCGTGATGCCATCCTGGCTCGCAGGGATGGTGGCTGGGAGCCTCACATTAAGTTCCACATTAAACTTTTGAAGTTCCCTCTAATAAATACTGCATGCCTTCTCCCAGAGTCTCTCCCAGTAAAGCTGAGAGGTCTCAGAACCCTCAGGCTCTCCCTTACCCACGTGGATAGGAGCATACCTTGTTTCCAGGTGGAAATAAGCAGACCTTTACTGAGCCCAACAGGAGATGACTTTTGGCTTTCTAGGGAAGCAACTACCAGGAGACTGCACAGTATCTATTTGGAACTGGAGGTATCTTCACCACAGCTGTGTATTCTCTGTGTTTTTGGTGAATATGGGGTTGCCCATGTCTGCTCAAGGGATGGTGGAACATATTTAGTAAATAGGGGACAGCCGGTGTAGTCTGTTCTTTCTTATCCTTGAATTGCACTTGAATTTCCTTCTTGCCAGCACCTGGTCAGCAATGTTTTCTGTCACCTAGTCACCCCTGAAGCAATATTTTTCTTCTGTTCATGATGTATTTTTAAAAGGTTTTGTCTCTGATCTCCTCCAGCCCCTTTGCCCACATGGGACCAACGGTTAAGAACAGTTTTCATGATGCTGTATTGCACTCCTTACTTTGCTGCTCCCAGAAGGGCTCCCCACCAGCCTCCAAAGCACGGTGGCTACAAGCACAGTCATCCTCTTTTAGTTCCTCTGAGTACCTTTGTGTTGTGAGCAACTTGCAGCAGAGAAATTTCTTGTCATTATTTACCTGTCTGCTGTGAGCTGGTGTTTACAGCAGCGTGCTGCATCAATACTTCCCCTGGCCAGGGTCACACACTGAGACACGCCAGACCCGACCCGGGAACACCTGCTCTCCTTTAGCATTCGTTATTGGCACCTCGGGCAGGTGGAGGCTGACGCTGAGAGGTGCCCGAGGAGAGGAGCTGTGCTCCAGCCTGGGCTCGGTGTGCTGCTCTCATCAGGCAGCGGGGAGGAGGGAGCAGCCACGCAGTGACTGTGGCTCCCTCCTTGCGTTCTCTGGCAGGTGTTTGGCTGTCATCTTCCACTTTCCTCTTCGGAAACGCAGCACTGGAAAGGAATTCCCATTAGCAATCCCTTTTTTTTTTTTTAATTAAATCCCATTTGACCGGTAGCTAGTAGCCAGATCACTGAGACTTGTCTCTCCAAACAAATGAAACCAGATTGACTGGAGCATTTCTTTTTTTTGCCATGTCTTCTTCATTTCATATGTACTTACTTAAAAAAAAAAAAAAATCATAGATTTATTTTTTTTTAAGTTTCCCAATTTTTTGGGAGTGCCTAAACACCCCACACATGGATCTGCCTTCCTCTGTGCTGAAAAGACGTGCAATAGGGCAACTTAGAAGGACTTATGAGATAAAATGGTATCTGTTACATCTTTCTTAAAGTGGAATAAGCTTTCTGGAGATGAAGCTTCTCTCTTCTGTTCATTTATAGGGTGCTGGCTGCAGAGGGATCTCAAACCTGTGTTTTACAAGAGCTACTGGATATACATCACAGTTCTGTTTTGTTTCATGGGTCTCTTGATACACGAATTGCTGATTAAGACTTTTCAAATTGTTTGAAAGAGCTCTTAGTGCTGTGCTAACTATTTATGTGACCTTTCTACTTGCAGGCAAAATATCTGTTATCTCCTTTTCAAAAAGCATCAATTACACAGATAGGATTTTAAAAGAATTTTAATTTTTCAGCTGCAAAATTCTCCTTTAAGGATAGTCAGGAAATGGGTATCTAATCAGAGTTCTTGGGAAATGCCAGCAGCATAAATCTTATAGCCACCAAAAGGGTTGTGCAGAAACCACGTGTATAGAATAGGCAGGTTGTGACTTACAAGCCCAGGAAGCACATTTGCAATGGGATTTTTTCTGGGAGGTGTCAGTGATCTTTGAGAGGTGACCATTGACGTAAGCAATTAGAAATTTGGTGTTGCTCAGGGATGCTAAATGAAAATGGGTTATGAAACGGGTTTTACTGGAAATTATTTATGAATAATTATCTCCTGAATAATCAGAAACATTAAAATAAAAAGAATATATATATCATTAAAAAAAAAAGAGAGAGATGGGATCAAAAGGGATCTGGAATTAGCATTCCTCATTATTTTAATGCCAGAACATGCTTCTGTATTATTAATAGAAGTTAAAGCTGCTGCAGATTTTTCTGACGGCATTGCTACAGCTTGAAGAATCATAATCATCCCAGGGCTGAATATCCCTTTTTAACAATGGCACCTGTTTTACCTTCCTTAGTTTGTCTCCCAGAACAAAAAAGGTCCTGTAAGGTCACCTTTGGCTCAATCCAGAACCAGAGTATTTTTCTATAGTTTACTCATCATAGACCAGGCAGACAAGCCCTGAAATCTTTTGAAAATTGAATAATCAGATAATTTTTTCCCCCTCTTACAACATTTCACAGTACAGCATTTTTATTTCTTACCTCTTTTAATGGTATTTCCTTCCAAATGCATTTTTCTCCCTGTGTAACTTGTCATTAAACTACAGAGCATTTCAGCCTGGACTTTCCCCAAGTGTTATGGCCTATTCCCAGCCAGCCCTGTGAAGTCAGCTATTATTCCTCATAGCAGGGTTTAAAAATAATTGCCCAGCTCCGTTTGAAAAAAGGCGGTTAGATAATGATTTAGTCCGGGAGTGTGCATTTATCTGTTACAGAGCTCGCTGAAGATAAAGACCTATTTGCCTATCAGGTCACAGTTGTCAGTGGGATTATTTCCAGTGCAGGAGGGGCTGGCAGCGCAGCCGGGGGTGCTGCCCTGGGGATGCTGAGCGGCAGCACTTCGGGTGCCCGTCCCCATCCCTGCCCTGGGCAGCAGGCACAGGTGAGCCCCGGTCTGGGATGCCCCGAGCTGGGGGGGTCAGGCGGTGCTTGAGCAGCAGGGCTGAAGGGTGGGTGCAGTCAGGCACTGAATTCTGAGAGGCAGTTGCTTGTACAGCTGTTTTGGGAAGGGGCCTGCCCAGAGATGCTCCCCTGAAAACCTTGTAAAAGGATGGTGAAGGGGTTAGGGAAGCCAGCCCTTGGCTGTGTGAGTGCTGTCGGGGTTTTTCTAGGTTGCTGTTTAACAGCTCTATTTTAGTTGAAAGAGATGACTGCAGTTTGGATCTGATATAAAGTCCATTGAACATAATGAAAAGGCTAACATTGCATTGTGTGAGCTTTTCTAATGGTTATTTTAGAAGTCTTTTTCTTTTTTCCCTCTTTGTTTATTAATTAATTCTCTTGGTTTTCTTTTTAATTGGTGAGACAGAAATTCGATGGGCTGAGTGGCACTAAATCATTCAGAAGATATTTGAAAACTGTGTTTTCATGGGGAGGTAGGAGATATTATCCTTTCCTAGTGCACTGAATTAATTCTGGAAAAATAATAGAAATTAGTGTAATAGGAGGACATAACCAGGCAGCCACAGTTGAGAACAGGTTATTTTTACTTACTTGAGTTGTGATTCTGTGGTAGAAATATGGGATCAAGTAATAAAACCAGAACACACTCCCACTTAAACGAATGGAGCCATTCATTTCAAGGACAGCTTCAGGGTGTTTTAGCCTAGCAATGCAACTGATTGAATTCCCTACAGGCAGATGAACCAGTGAAGGAAAAGTGTTCAGAGCAAGGATTTCAGGTTATAAGCTGTATTCTGTTGATTTGGTGTGGGGTTGGCTTTTAAAATTTTGTTTTGTTTTGATTTGTTTTGTGTTTTTTCTCCTTAAATGCTGAGGCGAATTGCTCTGGTGAGGGTGGGGAGGTGATGGAGAGGGGAGAGCTGGGTTTGTTAGAGAGAGGATGGCCTTTGTGACCACGTCCTTCAGTCTGCAGAAACAACTGAACCACTAGAGCTCTGCAACTCTGAAATCCAACTAGATCCAGTAAAATGTAGACTGCCTTTTTCTAGACGTTTGGAACAATCCAACAAGAAACCTCTGAGTGAAACCAAAGTTCTTGTGATAGAAACAATGAAACAATATTATTATGTGTTAATACAATAATATTTTAAGGAAAAAATAATGAGCTCGTTCCTCTGGTGTAGGCGGGTCATAAAGATAAGGGTTTCTGGAGCACTTCACTCCTTCCCAGTGCTGCTCTGTGAACAATAGCATCTGTGATGCTGAAAGCAGATACAGAAGGCTCTTAACTTCCACTATTTCTGCAGAAGGCTGGTCTTGACTGTGGGAAGACTCCTACTAAAGACTAGAAGAGGCTTCGTGTGGCCCCTTTCCCTACTCAGGATAATGGTCTTTTTCTCAACAGATTTTGAAAGGAGGGGAGAACAAACTCTATTGTCAAAACAGAACATTGCAGGAAAATAAAGATTTTTCAGATAAGCACATCTGAAGGATGTGATTCTTCTGTGGGTAAGTCAATAGCAGTGCAGAAACATGGCATTATCCTTTGCAAGCCCAAGATGCAAGCAGTGCATCATCATCCATGCCCTTTAGGACCTTACTTAAATTTGCCCTTGTTTGTGACTCTGGGGTGTGGTGGATAAGTGGATGCTGCTTCACATTTTTGCCTGAGTCCCTTGGTCTGTTCCCTTCAACAATGGAGAGCAGAGGGAGTTGGTAGGGGGTTTTTTTTGGATCATCTAGAATGTGAATCAGGGAGAAAGCATCATGCTTCTTTTTCCTGGAGGAAAGGAAAAGATCATCTCGTGCAGTGGAAGCAGAGAACAGGAGCTAGCAGATGGTCTCTCTTCTTCTGTTAGATATCGCTGCTGCTTCACCAGGCAAGGGAGACACTTGGAGGCTCAGCACTATCTATATTTGTCCCCTCACATCACAAACCCTTTCCCAGCTCTGGTTATCTCAGGTGCTCACTTTGTCCTCGGTGAAGAGGTAGAAAGGTTCCTTCACAAGTGGAGGGGGTTGCGCAGGACACCAGCCCTGCCTAACCTGTCCCAGGGCTGTTCCAGGGCATCAGCAAAGGCTTTCCTCCTGCTGGCACTGCTGTCATCCCGTGCTCCTTCTTCTTGCCCAGCCCTTTGGAGAGCTGTCTCTCCATGCTTATGGGCTGCATGATCTAACGTGGACTTGTGGCATCTTTGGAATTTCCCTGGAAATTCATCTTGGAATTTGAAAACTGCTTGACTTTTTACATGAACTTGAAAAACTGGGGGTTTTCTCCTCTTTTGGGCACATTTCATTGTGTTTGTGATCCCTTTTTACTGAGGACCCAAAATAGCTGATGTCTGGGGAGGTATCTTTACAAAAATGAGTGATAACATGGGGAAAGAGGTGGGTTCACTTTTGACTGTATTTCTGAGTGAGCTTAAAGATGCTCATTTTGTACCTACAGCCACTGTGGAAGAGCAGTGATCCCAGCCAAACCTGAGACAGAGGTGACACACCTGGAACCAGAAGAATGGGAAAGTGATTGCAAGGGCAGGAAGCTCAGCCTCCAGCCCCAGCCAGACTAACTTACGTCTAGGTCATGCCTAATAAATGTTCAATGTGTCTTTGAAGTCATCCAATGTTGGTGTCACTCCAGCTTTCCCAGCAGCCTGTCCCTGAGTTTCCCTATCCTTATAACCATAAAACTTGTTTCTGTAATATTTAATGTTTTTTTTCCCACAGTATGAGCCCATTACTCTTTATTTTATCTGCTGCATACATGGTGGAAAGATGCTCTCCTTTTGGAAACATAAAAATTGTATGTGTTAATTCAAATCTCCTTTTCTTCTCGTTAACGTTCTCAGCCTTTTTTATGCCCCTCCCTTCATTTTCCTTTGTCTCTTGAAAACTAAAATCCTCTTTTCATCAAAAAGAAAAACCAACCGGAGGAAAGAACCCCCTGAATGTCAGATGAGCTTTGCAAGCCTTCGCGCAGCGCCTCAGCCCTTTGTCTGTCTCCTCTGTTTAGACAGCAAGCTCTTCAGAGGAGGGGCTCCTTTCCTGTGTTTGTACAAGTGCTTAGCAGGCTGGGGCCCTGACAGAGCTGGGTTCCTCAGGGGCTATCGCAATGCACAGCAATAATGAACCATATGTCGGGCTAGCCAGGAAAATACTAAAGCAGTAGGCAGTTTTTTCCCTTAATGAACCAGGTATTGCTGAGACAATGCCGACCATTTCCCCTTCTATCCCACTAATAATACACTTCATTCCTAGAGGAAGTGGTCCTAGGGATAGTGACGTATTTTAAACTTTGTGGGCCTTATTTTTAGTCCCAATGTCTACAATATAATTAGAAGTATGTTTCTGGAGTGTTTTGCCCAGCAGGAGCTCAGGAGTGATCTGTGTCGTACCTCTCATGGGGCAGCAGTTGTGGTGTTAGTGTGGGGCAGCCCTGGCCTCAAACCTGGCCCAAGAGGTGGAGTATCTTGGCTTGGGCTCAGCATCCTGCCAAGATGTGTTGCATTTTGGATTATTTTTGGTTTGGCTCACTGGCAGAGCGAGGTTTTGTCAGCCTGTGGAGTGCTGCAGAGGTGTACCCCCACTAGCTACACACAGTTATCAGCCCATTTCATGTAGGGAGCAGCCCTGAAATGATCAGCCTGTTTTAGAGGGATATGCCAGGTGTCAGCAGCATTGGTTAGTTTTGCAGCTAGATGGAAGCTCTGATTTTTACTTTTTTTTTCTTTCTTTCAGATCCAGAGAGATGTTATCACCATGTTTTATTTCACTCTTACTGGTTCTGTCTTGTTATAATCAAAATATTTAGAGGAAAGTTTTAGGTGTGTAACAACACTTGACACCAAGATGAAGCATTTAGACATTTTTTTTGAGAAGAAATTATGTGGAATTTTAATTTCATAAATGCCTTTCAAATTGTCCTGAGTTAAAGCAAAAGGGATAAAAGGTCATGTTTAAAAATATTGGAGAGGATACCAAGATGACCCAGCTTTCAGTCAGAGGCCTTGTGAGACCCTTGAAGGTTCCCTCTGGGTGAGCCTGGGAAGGTGATGGTCAATGCTGATGTGGTCACCACGGCCACCCTGTCCTGGTCTGGCTCTGCTGGGAGATGGGTGTAAACCTGCTGGAGCTGTCTGAGGCTGCACCACTCTGCTGTCAGAGCTCAGTTCAGCAGGAATCTCTGGGAATAGGGGGAGGGAAATCGAGGATTTGCTGCTTGGTAAATCCTCCCACTTCCCTCCTCCCAGCGGAGACATTTGTGATAATCATGGAGAATGCTACCACTTCAGCCTGCAATAATAACCACGGAGCAGTGCTGCTCCGTAATTGCCTCGTGCCCAGGGGAGGGACAGGACTGTTTTCCTTTCATCATTGTCTTCGGCGCTGGGCTCGGGTTTTGCCTTCTTCTGTCAGTTAAATATTGCTACGTATCGTCATCTTGATTTCCCTCACCAGGCAACACATGGGGTTATTTTCAGGTGGTAGAAGGGATGTGCAGGGCACCATGAGATGCTGGGGTCAATATTTATGAGTAAATTCAAACAGAGCATGATCTGCACGGTCCTGTAATGCGCAGATCTGTTTGGATCGAGTGAACTATTTTAGTGGATTTATTGCTGCCTTTGATATGCTTTATATATGTTCTTGTCAGAAGCTGAATTAAAAAAAAAAGTGCTGCAGTTCAGTGTTAGGCTGTAAAAACATAAAAATCTGGCAGAGAAAGACCTGTCATCATAACTTTCATCATGTTACAAATCCTTACTTTGCCACATCTGCTCATTACATGAGACGGGCAAGAATTCAGAGCAGCTGAGCTTTGAGAAATTCTGTTGCAGAAGGTAACAACTGATTTAAAAGGTCAGGAGATGGCTCCAAAAATATTCCTATGGTCTCTTAGCTTCATGAATTTCATAAGTGGGATGCTGGTAGACTGCATTGCTGCATATGTTTAGACACAGATTAGGCTGGGGAATGAATTAAGAGTGAGGTGTAAAATAAATGAAATGTAAGCTGTGCAGCAAATGTACTTTTAAAAATGGTTGATGTTTTTGTACAATAAAAGGAGAAAATAGACCATGGCCATTTGGGGAGCACAGCGGATGAGATCAAGCATGAAGGGGTAAAGTTAATGGTGTTGTGGCGATTCATCTTAGCTGATGATCTTGCCTATGGGCTTTAACTCTGCTACTTGGTCAACAAATGGGATTGTAGTTATTATGTTTAAGAGTATCTATGGATTTTCAGTCAGAATGATCTTTGCTTTTGTTTTTACTATTATTCTCTTTCCATCTGAAATATAGTCTTGCTGCAAAAGCACTGTTGGGCTGCACCTCCTCTCTGCTGCAAGTGGCCTCTGGAGGCAGCGGGGTGGGTTTCCGCCTGTGCAGGTTGTGCTCCCTCTGGATGCTGCTCCCAGGGGCTGCGGGGCAAGCAAAGGGCTGCCTCCTTCCTACTGCTCTACCTGAGCAGCCTCCCCTGGTACTGGAGGCTTGTAAATGCTCTGCAATGATTCTGAGATTAGAAGAATGTTAATTTTAATTTGATGTATAATTTTCTCTTTTAGAATGGGTTAAGCAAAAGAAAAAGGTACTAACAGTAGTCCAAGGATTTCAGAACCTGAGGATTTAAAAGAATAAAAGTCTCAAGCATTGTGCTGTTGGCTAGTTACCATAACAAAGAAAACAAGGTGCTGGTTGTGTATTTGTCTGGTCAGATGATTTCATAGGCTCCGTGGCTTGTGCACAGGGGGAAAAGGCTTTCTTCACGGCAGTTTATTGGCTGGATTTTAAGGTTTTTGGCCTGAATCACCTGGACAAGTAACTTAACAGCTGGATAGTGTCAGGGCCACTTATAGCCCTCCTGTAGCTCTTGGGTTTTCAATGCTGCTGTACATAGTCCTGTGTTGCAGTTGCTGTATCTCCTAATAGATAATATTTTAAAATGTACAAAGACACATTTGGTATAAATATAGCTCACAGCATGAGGCACTGAATAAAACATTTCTCTTCACTCATCGGGGAGGATCATGCATAACTTACTCTTGGATCTGCTTCATCATTCAGGCGTTGGAGAGTCACCCCTAATTTGTGAAAACATATGGCTTATTCCACCCTTCCTCACTGAGAATTGGTTCGAGGCATGCTTGCCTGCAGTCTTGTGTTCACCATCTGGATCAACCTTCTGCAAGTCGAGGTTATTGGGAGTTACAGCAAGGGGGAGCAGGGAAGTGAGTTCCTCCTCCTCTGCTAAAACTGGAGGACATCTCTTCTAAATCTTGGCTTCGTTACAGCCTGATAGACTGAATCTCAGAAAAAAAAAATCACGGACCAGGCAAATAGCCAGGTTACTGAAAACACATTTTAGCCAATAACTAAGAACTATAGAATCATTCAACTTTTTTTAGACTACATCTTCATAAACTACCTAGCAACAGTGAGTGAGGGAAAACTTGCTATGGATCCAGTAAGAAAATACTTTGTATATCACAGATCTATTGTCTCTTCTGAACCACAGTTCATACCTCTGGGTGGATGGAAGTTTTGAACTACCATTGTTCCTGTTCAGATTTGATGGAATAGGCAAGCCTTAGACTACATATTCTACAGTTCAGCAGGACTTTTTCTTGGAAAAGAAATGTGTGACTTGTTCAGGTTTTCCCACTAGCTCTAATGCTGGATACACCGTTCTGTCTTCTGGAGGGAGCCTTGGCATGTGGTCAGAGCCCTCCTGGGCGTGTGTTTGGCAGGCTGCATTCCCAGAGCATGCCTCAAGCTGAGCAACCCTCAGAGACCTCTGATGGGCATTGTCATTGCAAACCACCAAGGTTTCACTCACTTTTTCTGCAGACCTCCAGCTGCCTCCTGATTTTTGTACAAAGAAGGTGAACTAGTAGCTCATTCTAGGTTGGAACACAGAGTCTGAAGTGTTCAGTTTTGCTCTGAGGTGCTTTGTAATGCCAGTGCTTTGCCACTCTACCTTGAACCTGACTGTAACCTGCTATATTCCCAAGCAGAGAAGAAAGTAAATACTTACTAAAGGCATCCTTATGCTATGGGAACTGGTTGCATCCTGGGTTAGTAGCAATGGTAACAGTCAAAATATTTTTTTGGAAAACCAATTGCAGCTTTATTCTGCACGGTTGCACAGGTACAGAGCTGCTGTGACACAATCTCCATTTCTTTCAATATCCATAACTTCATCCAGTTTCTGAAACTAGATTTCATTTAAGTTAGCCCTGGATTGGTAACAGGTACAGAACCATATATCCATAAAAACTAAAGATGAAAAAGCTTTCTTACAATGCTATAAGCCCCAAATTGTCCATTTATTGTCCGTGTGTATAGCACAGACTCTGCAGTTAAAGCTGATTTCCTTGCCCAGCTTCCCTGACCTGTGTGCTTTTATCACCTTGAATTACCAGGAGCCCTTCCCATCCACTACTCAGGGAGCAGGACAGTGTTCATCCAAACTGTCTGCATGGGAGTTAAACTGGAGTTTGCCCACTGCCTGTCAATCCAGCCAGAATACTTGAGCAGGTAATGGGTCATACAGGGCTAAACTGGGATTGGGGTCTGCACGTGAATCGTTCCAGGTAGGTGACTTCCTGTTTTATGTGTTGGAAAGGGTTCTCTGTGGTCTTGTGCATGTCGTGATTTGCCAAAATCTTTCAAGCACAGGCAAGTGGCCTAGTTAACCCCATGAGTCCCTCCAGGGCAGTGCCTCTGGCTCCCGTTTGCCACAGCTGAAGGAGTTTGTGTGGAGGAAGGCTGTCCTGCCTGTCCTGGAGGCCAGTGCTGTGGGCTTGCTTTGGAGACATCCTGGTGCATTTCCTGGGCAAGCCTCTCAGTGCTGCTCCTTATGCCCCAGGCAGGTTTTGCTCTTTCCGGGCTGGCTTTCAGGTCCTCCTGGGTTTGGGAACACTGAACATACATGAAGTAATATATTACTTGTTTCAAAGTTGAGAAGGATGTAAAAATATTCTGCACTGGCGATGCCTCTGAATAGCTTTCACAATTTCCTCTCCTCACCACCCCCACGTATTCCGTCTCTCCTGTGTGTTTCTGCAGGAATGCTGTGCAGGGTTTTGCGTTGGCTGCAGTCGACCGTGTCCTCCATCACCCAGCTACTCCTTCACACCACTGTGTATCCCAGGGAATCACCCAGCAGAGCCTGAGCTGCAGGGTGGGACAGAGAGGTGAGTGGAAATATTTGGTGCCTCAGGACAGTGAGATCTTTCTTGGTGCTCTGGAGATACTTGGTGCATGAGCATAATTTCAGCCTGGGATCAGTTCAGGGTATGTATGATAAGACTGTGCCTGTCCTGATCTACCCTCTTTATTTCCTTCTCTCTTAATCATAGTGTTTGAAATTATTAAAACAGATTAAAATGCAAACTAGCAGCACAATCAAGTAGAATGTAATAACTGGTTTTTATGAAATAACATTAAAATAAAAGATAAATAATTTATGACTAGGTCCCTCATCAATTTTGGAGGGCTTTAAACCAACATGAAAAAGCTACTGCCCAAACCTCATGAATTAGTGTAGCCAGGCTCTCTTCTCCCCGCCCCAAAGGTGTCTCAAATGGCAAGATGCTCCATATGACTTTCTTAGACCATCTTATCTTGGAATTCTTATGTGTGGAGTTTCAAATTTTAAAATGACCTCATTCATATGAATCTGAAGATTTGTAGGGATACTGAAAATGTTCATTATTTTGCAAATGTAAGTTTTTATTAACGAACCCTCACAAGCCACCTACGTGCCTGGTTAGTCATACCCTTGGTTTACAGAGATACATCAGGGGGAACAAGAGGTCATACAGGGCAGGAAGGAGACTGACTCTGGCTTGGCTACAGCCCAGGTTACCAAACACACACATTCTGGATTATTGGTATTTCTGAAAAGCTTTGGTACCAGCATTTTCAGTACTTGCAGAATCCCTTTGAGACAGGCAGGTCATAGCAATTTAAAGTTGTTGGATTTTTTTTTTAAAGTTTAATTGGGTTATAAATAAGCATCTGTACCTCCAACATAGATGTGAGACTGAATACTTTTGATGAGCCTAATGAATATTATCTCTAAAACGATATGAGTATGTTCATAGATGTAAATTTGATGGGTTGAATAGCCTGAGAACACTCCAGGAATGCTTGAGGAGCTTCCTTCTATTGAGATTACCATTTTTTTTGCCATATGGATGGGTGTAAATGGAGATTGATGGGAATGGGATGTTATTGAAATGTACCCATTAGGACAGTTCTTCTGTTTCAATATGTAGATTGCATTTTCAAGATGTGAAGCTAGTTTAAACAAAATGAGATGTATAGATGCTTTATGTTCTCCCTTGTCTTCAGCTTCTGCTCAGCCCCATGTAATTTTCAGGTTAGTGGTTTGCAGGCATTACAGCATATTGGTGCAGAACAAAATGTCAGTCTTCACCCATGGTTGAATGGAAACAGCAATATCTAGTGAAAATATGTTTTAGTGAGAAAGGTGAGGAGATTGTAATTTGAACAGTGTACTTTGATTTGAAACCCTTGGTTTGGGTTTGCTTGTCAACTAGCACGTGGCACTGTTCTGGGCCCCAGGTGGGAAGCCCACACCTCCCTGTGCTGGTCCAGGTTCCTTCAGTGATGCTCTGCAGGGTCTGACTGCAGTGCTCCTCTTCCCTGCCCTCCTTCCTCCTGCTGCTGCAAGGGAAGGAGATTCACTTGCTTAAACACATCGGGTGAAGGAAGGTTTTATGAATTGGCCAAGGCAGTCAATCAGATTCAGTTTTACTCTTACGGACAGTATCTTGTACAAAACAATATTCTGGGCACTCAGTTAAAATGGGCGAAGTTAGATTTTACTTTTTTTTCCACTGGACATGTTATTTGCTTCAATCTGTATGCTATTTATTTTTGTAAAGTTTAGTGTTTGTGATCTGTTTACTTTCCCACTCCAGCTCATTTGCAAGCTGACACAGGATGTTGCATTCTAACTTTGGAAACCATTTGATTTTGATTCAAAAAGTGGATTGATTTTAATTCCCAGGATGAGAGCAAGGTTACTAATTCTACTGGATATCTCAGAACCATTTCTTGGTAGTGAAAGGCTGTATCTTTGCCACAACAAATTCCATACATTTTGAGGTCTACACCTGTAAATTTTTTATGTTTAATTTTATTTTTTTAAAATTTTGCCTCTTATAAATTCTTTTGAGAATACTAATTGTTTGTGTTGGAGCACACTGACCAGTGTTAGATTTCTTCGCGGTGAAATGTTATTCATGCTGTGTACATAAACTTCACATTGCCTTAAAGACTTTGCAGGTAGCTGGGAAAGACAAGACAGGACTTTGTCTTGTGAAAGAAACTTCCTGTGTGATTTCAGCTGAGCTCTGGGTTTTGGAGCCAACTTAGCATTTAAAGCCTAGGCACACTTAACAAAAAATCTAATTACTATTTAAAATAAACGGTTGCATTAATTGCAGTCAATTCTCTATAAAAGGAATGAACTATCACTTAATTGCATTTAAATACAATTTTACAAAAAGATACAGAAATGTATCTTCATTAGAGAAAGAAATAGATTGGGTTAATTCTTTTCTTTGGTAATGAGTGAAATTTATACAGAAAAATTGCATTATCCTGTGGAGCTGTCATTGGCTTCTTCCTGTAGTTGCTTCTCAGTCTTGAAATAGATATTAAAACACCCGTCTGTCATTTAAGCTTGGAATATTTTTCCTTCTCAGACAATAATTCTCTGCACCCAAAGTTGAAAGCCTTCCAGCTTTATGCTATCTCTGGTCTGTGGGGGTGCAGGTCGGAAGCAACTGTATAAGTTGGCAAGTATATTTCTTCATGGTATAGTTTGCAATCAAGTGAAAATGAAACTATTTCAGTTTTGGTTTGTTTTTATTATTTTTTACGAATGGTTCAAACCTTTGCTAAAAAATTCCAAGTGCCAATCCAGGAGGGGGCAGGAAAGAAAGGACATGTGTCCCAAAGCCCTGTTAGGGAATGAAAGGTGCTGAACAGAATTATTTTCTGAAAGATTGAAACCTGGTGTGTTGTGTGAAGTCTAATTTTAGACCACATTATGCTGCAATATGGTATCAGATTCAAAGAGCAGCAGGTGTCAGAGAATCTGCTAGCTGACACTCCATGTTACAGCAGAAAAGCTTTATTAAATTCATTTTCTAAGCTGCAAATAGGACTCTGACATGGTGTGAAATTCAGCTA
This sequence comes from Atrichornis clamosus, assembly GCA_013400975.1. Classification (NCBI taxonomy): domain Eukaryota; kingdom Metazoa; phylum Chordata; class Aves; order Passeriformes; family Menuridae; genus Atrichornis; species Atrichornis clamosus. The sequence goes on along the minus strand of WBMZ01000437.1, from coordinate 315,880 downwards.
AACTGAACTTCTTCAGCTCCTGCTCTAGCATGTCATGGATTTTCTGTAATCGCCCACTGTGATCTGGCTAGCCCAAGTTTGGAAATGCTGGCTATTCGCCTTAGCAGGAAAATGTTTTGCTTTTAAGCACTGTGTGCTTCCCACCCGCAACCTAATGAATTCTCAAGGGGGTCTGAAATGAGACAAAACCCAATCCTGAGCCGAGTGAGAACAGGAAAATCTATTTCATGCCTTTCCCACAGGAGATTGGTGTAATTCACTGAGAAATATTTTGTGGTGTGGCCGGAATTATCTAGATGAAACAGCTATTTTTATTTTGAATATCTGAAATATGGTTATACACTAAATTTCCATGTGTGAGATGTTTTCCTGAAAATTTAAAAAGTTTGTCAGGGTAGAGATATAAATTGAGTGGACACAACAATGTCAAAGTTTGGGTTTTTTTAATGCATGCTTTCCATATCAATGCTGTGAACAGCAAAGCCACCCTGTCATGGGGAAGGGCTCTGCTCCAGCTCCTTCACCAGGGGCTTTGTGCTGCCGCCTCTCCTGCCCCAACTGGGGATGCGTGTGCTGGGTGGTGTTTCTGCAGCTGAAGCTCTGTCTCGCACCTTCGTGGTGCTCGCCCTGCAGTTCTGTACTTCTGCTTAAGCAAGAGGCTGCAAAATGTTGGCTTAGTGGCACATAGGCTCACAAAGTCTTCCAGAGATGGATGGAATAGAAGGGGAAAAAAATACTTGCAGTGCTCCTAATTTTGGTGGCGTGGTGCCCTGATTTACCTGTTGTGGTGGTGTAAGGGAAATTCAGTGCCCATAACAATAAGGACAGTGTTATCAGAAGAGTTGCCATTCATTTTGGACTGTTCTGACTGGATTTAAACATCCCTGAAAGTGTTGAGAGGCAGCATAGAAGATCAAAAAAGAACTGTCAGAGCTCTAAGCCTGTGGAATTACTTTAGAGAGCTCCCCTCAGACAAAACAGTGTCAGGTAAAGACGGTGTTTTATACAGATCAGATGTGATCAGCTGGGCATTGCTGGGCATCTCAGGGAGCAGCAGAGCACAAACTAAAGGGAGATGTTCAGGCTGTGAACTAAAGTGCCTTCTTTCTCTCGGAGATGATTACATATCTAATCTCATAAAGAGTAAAGATATAAATAGTTAAATACTTTCTAGGGGTGCTTATAATTGATGGGTTTTTGTGTTCACAGTTTGGGTCCTTGTCCTTGTCGGGAGTCTGAACTGCCTTTAGCCTGTCAGGCTGCTTTGCTCAAAAAGAAGCAAAGGAATGTGGGTAAGCATAAAGTTATGCAGGGAAAGACTGGAAAATCTGGGGCTTGCATGCAGACCCCCTTCACAATCTGTCTGTCTGATTGCTCCTGTAAGTTGCGAAAGATCATGGTTTTGGGCAATGCAAGGTATTGCTTTTTGTTATCTCTTTCAAATTCTCAGTTCAAGTTCACAATGGCCTATTGTGTACAATGCAAGTTGTACACTCACTGATTTTGATTGCCAAAGCTGAAACAAACCCCATGTAACTTTTGTCATATTTTCAAATGCAGTAGTTGATTTGATAGAGAAATTCTTGTCACAATACACAGGAGGTGCAGGCAGGAATGATCTGATGCAGGGCTGGAGGATCAGCTCATGGGTGGGCAGGGGCACTGGGACACCTGAAAGGTGACTTTGGCTTTGTAAGTGGTACAGGGATGGGAGTTGAGCTGTGTGGGGTCTGAACAGTTTGGATTTTGTTCCACTGTGGAAGAAGGGTCAAGTGGCCTTGTTTGTTTGTGGGCAAACATAAGCAATAAGTTTGTAACAGTGAAAAAGCAATAAAATTGTAAGAGTGCAAACCATTCAGCAAGATGAAGCAACTTTCAGTGTAATTGTTGCTCTTTGTGAATGACTGAATTTCTTTCTTTAAGTGAACTGGAAATTCTTCCCAAATCCTCAACTGAGGCTTTCAATACGAAGTTAAGAACAATGTTTCTGGGCTTTGGGTGAACCCTTCAAAATTTTTTTTTTTAGGTGTCTTCATGGGGCTCCTGCTACACAAAATGCATTGGGGTATTTTCAAGAAGTAGCAGTAAAAAATGCCATCCAGGGGCCTGTGGTATCACATGATGTGTGCTCTTAGGAAGGGTCTCTGCAGAACTAAGAGCAATAGCTATACTTTATCCCAAGGGGTAAAACTGCTTCTATTTGGGGTAGGAGTTTTTATTTTGTCCATAGTTTTTTACAGAAAAGCCAGGTTTCAGACTGAGCACTTCAACAGTATTTTGGAAAAGGACAGCCCTGATTTAATTTCTGGCACTGCTGGTTTTGAAAGGAAACCATCAATATCATCATAATGTGTTTTCAGACCATATTATGTGGAGGAAATCTGTGACTTCATCTCAAAGGCAACCTGTTAAGAAAACTTTAAAATTGGCTTCTACCACTCCTTTTTGTTTTGCTTTTCCCTTTAGTTTTAAAAATGTTGTACAAAGGTCTGGGAAGCTTTGAATATTCCAAGCTTTCTACTTGCTGGGTTTTTTTGTTATATTTAAAAATAACACTAAGTCTGCTTTTGCACTTCCCTTCCCCCTTTTTTCCCCATGATAACTCCTTGGGGATTTCAAGGACAGGAAAGTGAAACATGGCTCAGAGAGTCAGAGGTATTTAATTTTTAGAAGAATTTTCTTCTAAGCATTTGAATTCAACATGTGTTAGTGCAACAAGCAGGATATTGGACCTGAACCAGCCTGGCTTGACATTTCTTCTTTCATCTTCTTTTGCAGTTATAATTGCATGAGTTCGCATACGGTTTGGGGGGTTTTTTTAGGATAGACAAAATATTAATTTTTTAATATTAAAATATTTTCCTTAATTTTTTTTAGTATCTTCACATGTTGTTTCATACTTCACAGATAAGAGGAAAAATTAATTCTCTGTTAAAAATAATTATTGAAGAGAAGCCTTCAGAAGCTCTAGGTTAGGAGCAAAAGTGAAATGAGCAGAAACTCCACAACCTTCAGTACAAACACAGATGTGTGCGGCTTCCCAAGCTGTGTCCCTGGTGTTTTGCAGGTTCAGCACTGGGCAGCCGTGCTAAAAAGGAAACCACTGCTGTGTGACCGACAGAGCTAAGGAAAGTTGGTTGTTTATGTGCAGCAGGAACTTGGCGTTTGAAATCAGTCCTGAGTGGCGGTTTGACATGCAAATGTAGGCAGGGAAGTAAAGGCCACTTGTGGTGCCCAATCTCACAGCAGCGAGGAGTGGTCGATCCCAGGCACTGCCTGGTTTTGGGTCGGTGCGTGCACAGGGGGCTCTTGCTGGTCCCAGGCTGCAGCTGTGTCTGAGGAGCCGTCTGGAAGGGTGCTGCCTGGGACACGTGTGTGAACAGAAATGCTCAGCTGGCCCAGAGCCTGCTGTCTGCTTACGCCTTGAGGGACCTATGGGGAGAATGATGGCTGGGAGCAGACTGACTGGCAGAGCCCGTGGGCCATACCTGGCGGTCCCGCTATGTTCTTTTGGCTGCCTGGTTGGGATGCTAGCATAATGAATTTTAATTGAAAGAGAAAAATCTATTGGTGTAAGCATATTCTCAGATGGGGGAAGTATAAATTACAGAATAATTCATGGACTATTTGCAGCTCTTGAGAATTCAGCTGATCTAAATAATGTATGTTTATACATACAAATTGTGTGTGTGTGTCCCTGCATATTTTAAATGTTTGATTGTTTCACATTAAGGAACGAGTGCTGACTGTAGTGTACTGGAACACTTGCCATTTTGGTTTTAATTTCTTGCTATTATTTCGAATCTCGCACAGATTTTTCTCGGGATAATCTTCGTACCTGCAATTACTGCTGGCCTAGAACTACACAGACGTGGCAGGCAGACAGCATCTATTTAAAGGCTGGAGAGCGCCAGTAGAGACAGGGCAGCCATCATCCCCCAGCTCATTAGGGATAAGAAGAGGTGGAAGATCTAGTGCTGCCTCCTTCTCTGTCTGGTGGGCTTGCTCCAGTGCAGGCTGGGCTGCTGCTCCCTCCCAGAGCATTAAATGGCGTGATGGATTTGCAGCGCCTGGCGCTCTGGCTGCACTAATGGCAGTGTGGTCCCAGCGTGCTGGCACAGCCAAAGCACAGCCCAGCTGCCTGGCAGCAGGGGGGCCCTTTCCAGCTCGTGCAGACCTTGGCCTCCGAAATCTGCTGTCTTGTAAGTAAAGGAGGAGTTGCTCTCAGCTAGAAGAATAGAAAATAAAATGTTTTGCAGCGTCTCTGCACGAGAGCGCAAACATTGTAAGGATCACCCACTGCTTTAAACTGAGTGTGGGGAAGAGTTAAGCAGGTGACAGAAAGTATTTGGACATGTAGCTGAGCCTCTGTGTGGTGACAATCCAGTCCCTGGAATGCCTGAGCTGCTAATGGTTTGGTTCCGTGGATGTTTTTAAACTTCAGGGTGTCATTGACTGTGAAGGAGACCCTGAAGGTGGAAGAGGATTTCACTGTACAGCCAGGTCAGAGGATTCCAGAGGCTGCTGCTGTGTGTGTGTAAGCCCTCAGCCCTGTCTTTCCCATGTTGCCTGGCCATGGCTGTGCTCACCACTGTCCTGACCAGGGAGGACAGCACATTCCTGTACAACTACACCTACATTGTGTCGATCTGAGAGTGTATCCAAGTAGAATATGTGACCAATTTAAGGAAAACTGTAAATTCATTGAAATTCGTTGGAAAATCTGAAATAGGGATGAAATGAGATCTGCAATTCTTGACAAATACCTGCAGGTTACATGTGCTCTCTGAGAAGGCATGAATGAAGCAATGATAAAAGATAAGCAGCTGGCAGGGATCTCCCTCGTGTACGGAGCCTGCACATCTCGCTGCCCAGGGAACATAAACAGGCAAAGCCAGCACCATGTGTTGTGCGAGGTGGCCAGAGTTGCAGTGCAGGGGCAGAAACATCTGTGGGGGTTCAGGCTGCCTTTGGAAGATTAGGGAAGAGCCCTGCTACAGGAGTTTTGCTTGGCCAGCATTATATGGACTCACAATTTATTGCACAGATTAAAAACCAAATGCACTCTGAGTGCAAGACACTGAGGAGAAGTGTGGGAGGCAGCTTTCTGAGGTACTTCAGGTTCAGTATTTGGAAACAGTTTTGTTGGAGAAGGCGTCACAGTTATTAATTTACATGTCAAGATAACATCTAGACCTAATAGTAAGGAATGAGTGAAAATGGGTCCTGGAGAGACCCAGCTGGCAAGGCTTGGGAGGTGACTGTTGTTGGTGCTGGTGTGAATCTCCAGCACTGTCTAGCCTGGGCATGTCATGGACAAAGTACAGCAGAGGAGGACGAATGGAACACGCCGACCCTTGCGTGGGGTGGCGGGGACAAGCGGCACTTGTTTCTTTGTGATGAGACAAAAGTTTCATGAAGAAACTAGTTTCAGGTCACCTCAGACCCAAGCACGTGGGGCAAAGGTGACATCAGGCTGAGAGGTGTGTGTCCTGGGTGCTGGGGTGGTGGAATGACACCACTAGTTTGAGGACAGCCGTGGAGATGGGCAGCAGCCCTGTGGCAAGATGTTCAAGCCCCAGTGAGGCTGTACCTGTGAGCTCAGGGCACACAGGCCACTGAGCATCCTCGCAGAGTGACTGGTTTTGGTCATTACTTATCTGAGCTGGATTCAAAGCAACAGCCTAGAGGCAGTAGCTGTGATTTTTATAGGGCATGATGGCTTATTTAAATGCAAAATTCTGGCAATAATGCCTTCATCTTAGCATGGTAAACTATCAATAGCTGCCTTTTAAATAGCCTTGTATTTTATACAAGATATTGCTACTAACCAACATTTACTATTAAGTGTAAACAAGTCCCAGAAGTACTGCCAGATCTGTGGGTTTTTTCTAATCTGCATAGCTATTAAATCTCTTTTTTTTGCAATCCTGGCTAGCTATCTTTTGGGGTTATATTTCTGTCACCATTCCTGCTCCTCGCAGGTGCAGAGTCACTTCCCAGAGAGAAGGGTTTACCACAGCACTTCTTGTGTTGAAGTACCTGGTACCAGCACTGCCAGGGCCCCACGAGGTCCCAGTTTGAGTGTTGGCTGTGGCTGCATGCAGATTGCACACAGAGTTCAACTACCAGATGGGGGACACTAAATCTGCTTTGTCTAGCCAAGAGCTGGCAGACAGAGCACCACTGCTGCTGTCAGCCAGAGAAATACTGAAAATTGCTCAATCAACATAATTCATGAAGCTTTGTGGCAGGCCTGCAGCCCTGCGGGGCAGTGGGGGAGTGCCAGGTCAGCCACGGAGCTGTGTGAGCCCGTGGCCGTGCTCCCTTGGTTGGAGGACACACAGCTGCCTGCTGCTGCCCAAGTGTGGTGGCTCTTGCAGAGGTACTTTCAAGGGGAAAATACTGTGAACTACACTATTGCTCAGTAATTCCTGCTTTGTTTGCACAGAGGGGTCATGGCTAAGAGCTCTGTCCCTGATCCCTTTTATGATGCTGCCTTAAAGCACTCTGAGGACCACTGAGATACTGGGCTGCCCCACCCTTCCTGCCACCCCTGCTTGCCATAAACTACAGACTCAAGGTGAGGGGGAAAGAGCAAACAAGTTTAAATCTTTATGGGTAGAGCTGGGCAAATACTCTGGCAAGACTTCTCAACCATCCTTTCCAACAGAGAGAGGTTTAATCTGTGGGATTGTATTTCCAGCCCTTATTTGCTCTTCATGCTCTGTAGCAGTGGGGTTTCCAACAAGAGAGCCTTGAGCAAATGCAGCCTTCAAAGGCCCTGGTGCCAGTGAACACTGTTGCAAGCTGTGGAAATGGGCTCGTGGTGCTGGGCAAAGTGGGCACTTGTGTGGTGTGTTTGAGTGTCCAGCTGAAACATCCTCTTTAGTCAAATGGTGGAATAAGGGGCTGACTATGAAGAGCAAGCACCTGGTGTGCACAGTGGACCAGTTCACCAGCATCAGTGGCCCTGCACCATTGACACAGTCAAACAGAGGCAGACCAAACTTTGACTCAATTTTAAAATAAATACAATTGTATTTTTCAATAAGTAAATAATAGTATAGTGTGCTTTTCAGAATCTGCCTGCTATTTTTTGTCTTAGGCTGTAAACTGTGTAACCTGAGAACTCCTTTTCCAGTCCTGAATCTTCCTGGAGATGTTTATACAGCATATAAGTGTAGAGGTGTCAATGTTTGTAAATATGCAGGTAAATCTGCATACATGTCTTTGTATTTTGGTGCAGCCCTGCTAATGTCTAACAAAACTGGTTTTTAGTATACTGTATGGAATATATCTTGCAAATACTCTTAGAGGTTCAATTACAAAGTCAATTCAATAGCTATTAGTAATGAAACATAAATGCAACTTTACATTTTTGCCAGCTGGCTCAGGTAACCTACCCTCATCATCTACAGAAGCACAACATTTTTCAAATCTGTGGCTGAATATTAAAATCCAAAATTAGACTATAATTACCAAAGAGTTTCACGGCAGTCTGTAGCCAGACCAAAGAGGGTTCCTCCCTCCTGTGTGTCCTGCAGGAGCTCTGTTCTGAAGCCTGGATCCTCAGCTCATCACATCTGCTCAGGTGGGGCAGACAGCTGTCAAGAAATCTGTGTTTTTGCAGTGCCAGCAGGAAACTGGTCAGGAGATTTCATCTGCAAGTTGATTTATATGAATGCATGTAGGTTTCTCTGCCTTAGATCATGGCAATTGTTTTGAATTTGTTCTGACTTTTTTTCCACTTCTGTCGATGGAAGCAACTACTGTTTTTGACTGTGACTATATTTCTAGGCTTTGTGGGGATATACTATTTTAATCTGGTCCTCTGTAAGTTCCCATTCCCACAAACAGTGAAGTTTCCGCTCTTTCTGTCACCTGCATGCCATACCAATGTATTCCATAATGTAGCACATCCTCAGTAATCCTGTACTCGATGCCATAACAGAGGCACACGGTGATGTTCTGTAAGCAGCGGTCCAGAAAACAATAGACTACTGCCACGTTAATCGAGTATCTCAGAAAATAGAGTGGTATCACACTGGATTTTATTAGGTGATTTGTTTCTGTTAGTGGCCACTGGGTGGAGGAAAAACTGAAAAAGCTGTGAGCAGCAGTACAGCTGAAAGTGGCCTGATTTCCAGGGCAATCAGGGCGCCTGCAAGTCCTCTTGTTTTGCTGACAAGGCACAGCAGCTCCTGAAAATCAGGTGATTTGTTTAAGTGCCTGATTTTGAAATATGGGACTGGGCTTGTGGTAATTCCAAGGTGCAGTTTAGCAAAAAGGTCAGGAAACAATAGGTAGTGATGGAGCGAGAGAAGCTTGGGCAGAGTGTGGCTGGCGTGCTGAGCCAGCACCACTGGGAACAGGGCTTGGAAGGGAGCTCTTCAGGAGGTACTTGCTAAGAAAAGGCAACACTTATGCTTGCCTTTTCTTTATAATTCTCTTCCCTATTATTTTAAGATCTAGGGAACAGAGGATTTGCAAAAGTCAGTGGGAATGTAACTTGGCCGTACAAATACATTTTCTGACTGTGGGATGTATTGCATCTAGAAATTAACTGTGGGCACAATGATTTAAAATCCTGTTCCTTTTGATCCCTCCTGTTGTATGTTAATCTGAGGTTATATGCAAGACATTACTGTTTCTAACCTAGTTTCCTCACTCTCCTGCAGGCTGGGGATGAGACTAGCCCCTTAAGTTGCTGCTAACACTTCTGCAGCATGGGCTTAAAATGAAAATGAAGCAGTTGCTTGGAAACCCTCCTCCTCTTTGTGCCACTTATTTTACTTTCTCAAGATGTCTTTTTCCAGACTATTAATTGTAAGTGGCAAAAATATTTCAGGCGGAGCTGCTGGTGTCTCTTACTGTGAAGATTGTGTAACAAGCCCTTGGTTTGATTGGCATATGCTTTGCCAGACTTGAACACTTTTGAACAAAATTTGGAGGGAATTTGCTGTGCTAAGTAACTCCCTAAACTCTTCTGAAAAATTTCATCCAAACGGATGCCTCAGAATAGGTCTAGAGAACAACACACTGGCAAAAATATGTGGTGAACTTTGAAAAGGTAACATATCTCAATGCTTTGAAGCAAGGATTTGAAATTCAGTGGGGAAGGATTGTCTGGCTCTTTACTCAGATATTTTTCTTAAGATTTCTAATCTACGAACATTTGGCCAAATTGCAGGCATTTCCTTGCCTTACAATTTGCACGTGTTGCATAAGGACAGCTTTGGTATATTTAGCAGCTAAAACCAGAGCCAATTTCAGCCACACTCTGGACTGAGCTAAAGTCAGCCCTCCAGGAGTTATATCCTATTGAAGTGATATGCAGAAAGTGGATAAACTATGTGCCAAGAAATCCTAATTCTAACATCTCTGAAATTCTGAGTACTTCACTTTGCAATCTTAATGTTCTTATTGGGCAATTTTCTTGTGCAAAGTATATATTTTTAAATTGGGCAATTTAAGCATCAACTGCATATATCTTGAAATTTCTGCAGTACTTTTGGTATGAAAAACTAATTTTTTTCATATGACTTTGTGACTGTTGATCTGTTGGAAATTCCAATGGGCAGGGCATCCTATATCTTTGATAAGGAGGATGTCAGTGCAAAAGGCTGTGTGTAAAATTTAAAGTGTATGGATCCATAAAATGCCTCCGGGTTACCCCTACTGTCTGTAGGAAACAGTCCTTCAGAGAATACTCTGGGACTGGATAATTCTGAGAAGGCAGTTTTCCTGACACTGGATCAATGATTTATTTCATTTTGGAAGTCTCTTCTGAGCAGTAGGGTGGGGGTAAGATAACTCTGGAGGGTTTAGCAGCATGAGATCTCTTGTGCAACTAAGCAAATAGCTGGGCAGTCTGGTTACACAGAGTTTCAAAACACACCAAACATGCAAATATTTTTTGAGTAAAATAGTAAAATGCTATTTGTTTCAGTGGCATGCAGAATAGGATAAATACCTTAAAATTTTAAAGTGGAAAAAAGTATTGGTGGGAAACCCTGTTTTGTAGGAGTTTTTTGCCTCTATATTTTTGGATGATATTACAAACCACTTTCCCCCCACCATGGGCTAATGCTAGTGGAGTGTACCTGGGTCTTTGGAGGCACAGAAGGACTATTTTGTGTTCAGCAGACTCTTATGTCTTTCTGGGTCTTGCATCTCCTAAATAAGGGCTGGATGATGGGTATGGATAGGTTTATGAGGCCACAAAACATCATTTGGATAGAACCAAAAGGGGTGTGGGGCAGGAAGTAGATCAAACACATGGTTTTTTTGGGATTTTTTTGACTGTGAAACCTGTTTTAAATGATATAACTGCTTTATAGTCAACAAAGGACTACCGTTCACCTGAGCTTCCTGGACCTTCTTTTTCCACCTGAAATTTTTTTTGGAATTTGAGACTTTGGTGATTTATGAAGGTTTTAAATACCTGGAAATCCTGGAGATGCAGTGTCTTGCATAGACTGTGTGCCCAGGCACCTCTACCTGGCCCAGAGACCCATCTCCCTGAGCCTGCCCTGCCCGGAGCACCTGGGTGTGTTACTCCCTGGGATGTCCTGGTTAGAAGTGCTGCAGCCCAGGCCTTCCAGCCCGAACTCACACAGATGCTGTCTCAAATTTCCATACCCTGGAAAGCTGGCAGAACCACATATCAGCAGTGCTAAAATACGGCTGAAAGCTGCTTGCATCCATCGGGATCCGTGTGCTAGCATTCCCTAGCTCAGCAGGGGTGTGATGAGTTCTTCATTAATATTAGCTCTGGAAGGAGCAGATGGTGCCAAGATCTTGCACCTCAGAGCCAGAATTACGGTTTGGAGCCAGCTGCATCCTTTTCATTAGCTCGAGTTTCACAGGCCCCTTCTAGCCTTCATTTACTCTTGTAAGTGGGATGAGAGTGCCAGCTCGATGAACTGATGTGTTAAACATGAATACCATGTTGAATGATTATCCTAAGCAGCAGCACTGACTGATGAGGGAGTGCCATGTTCCCAGCCTCTCTCTAGCTGATGGCATATGTTGCTTTCACCAATAAAATCTGTAGACTCTAGAAAACTGGCTCTCAAGTTGCCTGGAGAAAGCCATAAGCAGCAGCAGGAATGTTCAAGGGCTGGATGGCAAGAAAGCCTCTGGCAGTTCTACGTAACTGCTACTTGGATAGTGAGACTCTTGAGAGGAGGTAGTGGAGAGACAACCTGGGAAGAACGGATTAGATCAATATTTTGTACTTGTATTTTTGTGTATTAGATTGGTGAATGCTGCATCAGCATGGACTTGTTTCATAATACCATGACAAGAGAACAGAAGTATTTTTTAATGCTATAAAGGTCAATGATAAAATGAAGATGTCTAAATGAAGGTAAAGATACCATGGCGAACCTGTACAGTGGAATCCTCACAGGAAGTGCAGAGAAGGAGAGGAGAAATCAGGATCTTGATGCAAATTACTCAATGACTGCTAAAACAGAAATAGCAACTTTAGCTTGTAGTGGTGTGGTAGAGCTTCCATTGGCTGATTCAATTAACTTTATTCTGCTTAAGCCCACTAGGAAAGTGTTCAGACACATGACTGAAGATACAGTGTGTATCTTGTACCAAAAGCAAATGGAATTTTGAACATTTGACTTAAATCATGCAGTGTGTAATTTGCTTCCCAACGCACTCTAATCTACTTGAAAACACAGATGGGTCATCTCAATACAAACTTTAAATGTCCTGCTCGTGGCAAAATATTTTAACTCTATGAGAAAGGATATCTCCACCTCAGTGTACATTCATTTGCCTAACTGGTCTGATTCTGGCATACAACTTCTCTTTTCTAGGATTTGATCTGCATACAGAAGTCAATGGGAACATTGCTTTCAGCTTGGCAGGGGCTGTAACCAGTACTGACAGAGATTATTGCTCTTGCTACACTGTAAATTTGGACAAGCTAGCTAAACAGTGCAGGCTTTTAAGTGGATGGTTGTGAAAGGTTTTTAAATCTTGTCTTTTGTCCATTAATGACTTTTCCCTGTTTGTTTTTTCTTGTTGATCCAGTTGGTTTGATGCAAATGCAGTGAAACCATCCGGGAATACAAAAAAGTATCAGAAAATAACTTTCAGAACACTTAAAAAGGACTCTCTAAGACTTCAGTTAGGTATAAAGGGCTCTTATGGTAGTATTTTTTTTTTAAGACTTGTTTCTTATTACTGTGCCTGGATTTAGCAGACTGTAATTTATTCCTTTTCCTAACAACTGGCAATTAAACACAAAAGATGAAATACATCCCACTGAAGTGAAGGGCAAAAGTCCTGCTGTCTTTGGTGGGAGCAGGAATTCACTCAGAGTGTTCATGGAAAGATGCTTTGAACACGATGCTATAAGCTAAGCTTTGTGGTAGTAAAGAGTTTTTATTTAGCTCACAGCTCCAGCTATTCACATGATGCATTTGAGTGGTCTTGGCTGCACTGCTGTTTTTCCAACTACTAAAGGGCACGTACAGCTCATTTTAAATTGGGAATTCATGACTCTATGTATTTCTTTCAGGCAACAGGTGCTCCAGGTGCCAGCCTGTGTCTGTAAGGTGGAGGAAATGTCCTTCTGGTAAGAGAGGAAGATCTCCTCCAACATGTGTTTCTCTTTCCAGGGCCAAAGGAAGGCTTAGGGCCAGCTCCACCAGGTTTCTGCTCCAGCATTAGTCACTGGCATTGACTGACACTGTGACCACCTTGCCCAGGTGGGCCTGTGGGTCCATGGATCTCAACTGGCTGGTGCCTACTCCCCCAGATAGAGTCACTCTCCTCCCAGCAGGACGAGTTACTGTGATAGTTGCTTAAAAATCCTTCAAAACCCAAAGAGCTCTCCAGCCACATCACTTCTGTTTTGTCGGGGCTTCATTCACAAAGGAACTGTTGACCTCATTAATAAACTAAAAGATGTGGGACTGGGAACATAAAAAATATAACTTGCAGGATAGGAGGGAGGAGGAGAGTACCTGAGGCAATTCTTATTATTTTGGTCCAAACTGTTCTGATAGCAAAAATATTCTCATTGAACTCTGCTACGCTTATCTGCTGCAGGGCCTGCCAGGGGGTTATCTGTCATCAATGTCTCATGAGGAGGGAAGGAGGACAAGCGAATTCACTAGAAGTAAATAAAACATTGTCAACTGGGAACACCACAACCGCTGCTCCTAGAACCTGGGAGCTCTGGTGAGTCTCTTGGATGGTCACTCATAGGCATGTTGCTTGTTCTGGAGTAGCCAGTAAAGAGAAAATGTTTAGCAGCAACAAAGCTGAACACGCTCACTTCACCCCAGAATTGTACTGTAGCCTCCTTCTCAAGATAGCCTTAGGAAACCGTGTGATGGATGTAAAACTTGCCTGTACAGATCCGCTTCTGAAGGGCATTTTGTATGCGCTGCTCTGGGAAGGTATTTACATCTTTAAGCAGTGATCATTGTCCAGAACACTTTAGTTCCAGCAGATGAAATTCCCACAAAAAATCTGGTGGATCTCACCAAATAAGCCAGATAGTTTTGTGGTTGGCTGGGGAAATAAATGTTTGCCAGTGTGCTTTGCACAAAGAAAGGAGGGTTAAAAATGGGAGAAACTGTAGCTTTCTGGTGATACTTCTGCTAAGGGGATCTCTCCTTTAAGGCACTCTCAAATGCCAGTAACTTGGATGTCCATTCTTTGCTCCCTTTGACAGAGTGAAATGAAATCCCATGGTGGTATAAATTAATATATGGGGTTGTTCCTGGACACTACATGCCCCATATCATGTTTGCATGCACAGAAGGGGTGTTGGTCATGGGGCAGAACGGCAGATTTCCTTCCCTGGGTGTGTGTTGCGTGTCTTGTTGATTCTTAAAGAAATTCAGGTTTAATAGTCTTTCACACTACAGCTGCATGGGCTATGGTGCATGAGAACTTGGGATCTGTGGCTTTGGCCTTTTTTTCCCCCACGTAATTGGACATGAAGATTGACTTGAAGAGATTCTTCTGGCAGAAGCCAGAGGATCACTGAGCACGCACTGCAGCTTTTTGGGTTTAAAGATAGATTTGCTTCATGAAGCCCACATAAAGAAGTCACCATTTAGAGAGGAGAATTAACAAAGGATTTTTGTGTTTCCAAATCATACCCTGTACAGTGAACACTGGGACTGTTTGAGAGATTTCCTGTGTGCAAAGGGTGGGATACATGTGGTGGGTTAGCCCTGGCTGGTTGGCAGGCGCCCACCAAAGATGTTCTATCACTCCCCTCCTCAGCTGGACAGGGGAGAGAAAATATAACAAAAGGCTCGTGGGTCAAGACAAGGGCAGTAACTGGGAGAGGAAAAGGGCAAAACATAAACTGAACAAGGTTAGAGAGCAGAATGCTCGTGGGGAATTGGTGGTGTTCTAATTGTGGAGGCGGTGAGGGGTGATCATGTCATTTTGATTTTGGTGAGGGAGGGGTGTTGTGATCATGTCATTTTGATTTTGATGTGGGAAATTCTTTTTTATTGATGTGAGTGAAGACTATGTGAGGAATGTGGATTTTGATGGTAATTCTTAAAAACACATTTCATAGAGGTGAAGGATGGAAGGTTTGTGTGGCAGGGTTTTGTGGCGGGGGCCTACAGGAGTGGCTTCTGTGAGCCGGGAGGGCTGGGGGGATGGTGATTTTATGATTTAGTTTTATTTCTCATTATACTACTCTGATTTGAAAAATAATAAATTAATTTTTCCCCAAGTCAAGTCCATTTTGCTCATGACAGTAATTGCTGAGTGATCTCCCCGTCCTTGTCTGGGCCCAGGAGCCTTTAGTTAAATTTTCTGACCCCTGTGCAGCTGAGGAGGGGAGTGACAGAGTGGCTTTCTTGGGCACTCAGAGTCCAGACAGGTTCAATCCCCACAATACATTAACAGGTTTTTCATTTAATATCATATTAAAAGAATACAGTGTGGTTTTACAGAGCTGGAAAACAGTGTTTTTGTGATATAGTCAAGGGAGTAAAATAGTGAAAAAATACTTTTTCATGTAGCAAGACTTGAAATATGCATTCATTTCAGGTTTTGTTAATAATGTTCTTAATTTGCAGTGTGTCATAGGAGGGCAGCATTAGTTATTGTAATGCTGTATTTATGATGTTATCAGTAGCAGAGCTGCAATACAGATTTTACCACAGAGCAGCACTCAGATTATTGGGGATTTAACATGAAAGTTCAATAACAATAATTTACTATGTACTATGTACAGTCAGAATGATAGTTTTTCTCATTCATCAGGAAATAAATGCGTTGGATCATTAAGCCTTGTTCTCCTACCCTGTCCCCTATTTAGAAAATAATTATACATAGACGTCCATATTGCTGTATGGTTTCATTCTCTGTAGTTACCCTAGCTATAGTGGTGTGACACTGATTTATGTCAGGAAAGCACTCAGCTCAGCTGTCAGTATCTTTATACGGCCATAAAAGTCATGAGAGAAATCATATCAGGATATCAAAGCTATTGACTGTATTTTAATATACTTTCACAAAAAAACCCCTGGAGAATTGCAGGTAAATTGTGTTTACTTTTTAGTCTTTGAGTTCTATTTTCTGGTTCAGTGCAAACTGTGAGACACCATAATTTCACTGATTTCTGAAGATTTTTCCAAGTGAATTTATTGCTCCTGATAAGTGCTGTGTTAACAGCCTGGAGACTGAAGCCTTTTAATGTGGGTGGATTTCAAGATTCCCACACAAAGCCTGATTGTTTCCATTTTTGGGAAGGGATCCTCTCTATTTGTCCCTTGTACAATACCAGGCATGCTGTTGGTGCTCAACAAATAATCATAAATAACAGTAAAATCTGAGTAATGTGATCTGCACAGCTGCTTTGGACAGGGCCTGGGGGATGGGACCCACCTTGTGCTGGGCCCCAGTGCTGCTGCCCCTCTCCTGGCTGCTCATCCTGCACATTCTACCTGTGGACCACTGGAGCAGCTGCTGGCCCATGCCCGGCTCCACAGGGACTCTCTAGCCTGCTCCCTTTTTCTTTTCTCTGATAGATTTAGGAACCCCCATCTTAAAGGAAGGGCTTACTTTCTGCCTGCTGCTAAAAGCAATTTTTAATTGTCCCTTCTGGGGTCAGGCTGCTCATTCTACACCTGAAGCTGGGTGTTTCTTGAGCCAAAGCAGCCGGGATTGTTGCATCTTTCCCAGGGGCGTGAGGAGCAGACTGGCTTTCAGAACGCAGGGAGGGTGGCAGAGCCAGCACTGACCCTTCTGCAGAGCTGTGACCACGGGCAGTTGTCCATGTACTGGATACGGATTAAGAAGGAAGGAGTTGGAAGGTTGAAAATCTCTCAAGCTTAGTATGGCATAACAAATTGAAGCTGTTAGGAGTTAGAAAAGTCCCCCATCTAGTTTTCTCTCAGATTTAAGGATCAGCCCTGGGCTGCTGGGTGAACCAGGGTAAAACCACCAGGCAATGTTCTGCTCCTCTCAGGTGTCAGCCCAAATGTTGATACCTGGTGTCACCATAGGATGGTAGCACCTTGCAGGAAACACACACATCTTGCAGGATTGGTCTGCAAAGTCTTTGCCCATCCAGTAAATTCACAGTGAGTCAGTGAGCAGAGCAACAGGCTTCAAGTGCCTTATATCAGGGATATATATTGGCACTGGACTTAGCTGTATGGCTTTGCTTCTAATGCTAAAGTCAGGATGTGGGAGAAATGGGAAAAAGCTGAGCCAGGTTTTTGCCCTTTGAAGACAGGGAAAGGTCTGTGCAATAAGCTACCCTTTATACCAGGCTAAAAAGAGATCATTCTTTCTCATTGTTGTGAAATTGGCCTGAAGTATCACAGTGAATACATCTGGCTGTTTCCAGTTGCCTTTAGCTGAGCTAGATATTGAATATTTGAGTTCTTTATAAACATAAGATGAAATTATCATCATTTTCCAGAAGGCTCACAATACAGAATAAACAATTCAACTAAAGTTTTTATTAATAATCTCTGATACACTGTAAAGATTATTTTCTTGTCCGAATCTATAAAATGCCACAGTCTCTACCTTCACAGGAACAATCCATTGCTGGCTCACAGGCACTTCCTATGGGAAGACAAAGAGCTGTTACTTATAGCATTCAGGATCCAGTGTCTGCTGTTTCTCAGGATGGTGATTTCTGGTAGTTGTTGGTATCTGGTTGTTTATCAATGGCCAGGCAAACAGACATTAAGCTTTCAGGTCCATTATGAGGACTTGGGCTCACATGCTGAACTGATTGATACTGTTGCATCGTTAGAATTGTCGTCCTTCAGATAAAAAAGGGAAGATTTTAAAAATTCACTTCAATTACAGCTCCACCTGCAAAGAAACGCCTTGTTTCTCTTTTATTAATGAAATTTCAGATTACTTTTCTTCTCATTTTCTTCCCTCTGTTCCCTCAACCTCCCACCCATGGCCCTGCCAGCTCAGCATACTTTTGATTAAAAGGAAAAGATTGTATCTCTCTCTAATGTTAAGCTGGTCTGTCTCTTTGCCCTTGTGGGAATCTTGTGGGAATGAAAAAATCCAGTGGCATTACAAAAGGAACCATGAAGACTCCTAATGTCATCCTGTTCAGCATTCCCCTTCTTAGTAAAACAAGCTTTAATATTCAGGACATTGAATAAGCTGTAGCGAGTGCCAATTTCTTGCTTGTATACTTGTTGCATTGCCAAGGTCTCTTTGGCTCTCCAACAGGGATGCACAATAGTAGAAATGAGTAAAGTGAAACACCAGATCCAGCTCTGATCAAACTCTGGAGGAGTTTTTATTTAGATTTGAACTTTCTCACACCCATTGCTATGCAATAGTTGCTGGTGCTTGGTGGCTTGCCACAGCATAAATATCATATACTGGAATGTGTTTAGCTTTAGAGGATTACCTGGGAAAAAAGCCTTTCCAGTTGTAATGCTTTAAAAGGGCTGTTTCAACTCTTGTCTTCCCTCACCCCTCCTTCCTTGCCTTTTAACACCTGCATGTGAATATAATAAAGTGCAGATTGAAGCTGGTCATTTGCAGAGAAGGAAGAGCCCTGGTGTTGTAATTGAGATGTTACTGCCTGCCTCTATGGCACATATTAGCTGAATAAAACATGCAGTCAATAAAGTGAAACAAAACAATAAAACTAAGCCCTTTGGTGCTCTATTATAGGGTGTTATGCAACATAGAAACCTGCAGTCATAAAACTGAGAATGAGAGAAACCTTACACTTTCAAGAACAAAGGCATCCAAGCATCAAGTTGGAAACAGCACTAAACTTCCACTCTCTCTGCACCTGGAAGCAGTTAGTTTTAAAAGCCATACTGGTTTATACTGTTCTCTTCCAATTTAAATAGGGCCTTCATGTGTTCTTGTTAGATGCTTATACAGAAACATGGTTTTAATTAAGGCATGCATTGATCCAAGTCCAAAAGATACATTTATTTCAGAAGATAAATTCATTAGCCATAGGCATAAAAAGCTGGTGTTCTTACTGAGACTGAGATTCCAGCCTTGGGAACGATGTTCTGTATCCTTTCTAAGTGTGTAGTATGCCATACAGCTCTGGTTTGTATGACATCAATCAAGTATACTGTATCCTTAAGCCGTTTGGCATAGTTAGTTTTGAGAAATAAAGGCAAGCTGAAGGAAAATTAAGATGTATAAGCATGGGTGGACAGATGTTTTCAGCTGCCAGATTTCACTAGCATTTATCAGTAATTTATGTGTGATACTTAGCTGTGGAAAATAAATCCTAATGAATAATTTATTGAAATATATGAGTTTCAGTAAATTGCCTGGACACAGTAGCAAGTTTTCTGAATGTCTTTGTAGGTATTTATAGAGTAAAGATATTTTTTCAGCACTTCTTGGGGTGTAAATGATAAACCTCTCAGGGACATGGTGCATTTCTCATCAGATGGGCATCACCCGCTCCCTGGTCTTAGAAGTTGAAAAATATGTAACATTTTTCACAGTTCTTAGTTTGTTAAAATCTATTCCCCCTCAAATATCCTCCCATATGTATTCCTGAAACTTCCAGGGGCACAGGAAAAAAAATTAAAAAAAAAGCAGTAAAAACCAAAGTGACTGTTTATGACCATCTATTTACAGTGGTAAATGATTAAATGTTTATATAATGTATATAGTTCATATAACTATTTAAAAGGAAAAGTTACAAAACTGTAATGTGAAAAATTAGGAGGAGTCAGAAAAATGGAAAAATTACGTTTTCTGCATTGCTTTTTCCCTCTTTTACTTTTAGATACAATTTTCTATAATGTGTAATATATAATTGGGATAGTAACTCAGAGTGGTGCACCATTTTCTGACAAACGTTTTGGTAGATGTCTGGCCTTTTTCCATGAACTCCTCAGGCTTGAAATGATTTCAGGCAAATATATTCTTGACTATCTTGATTCACAGGAAAGGCCCCATCTGACTCCTGGCCACTTTCATGCTTGATGTTTTTTATGGAGCTCGTTTAATGTGAGGGCACATGACAGATGTGCCTTGACATCAATGAACTTTGAACATGGCACTGCAGGTTCAATCGCTCGCAGGCCCGGGGTCATTACTGTGCCATCTGCTTTCCACGGGGCTGCAGGATAGACCTTATTGTACCACTTAAAGGGACTTGGACTGCATGATCAGAAGTGCTCCTCGGTGACATATATCTCTCCTTTGATTGTACTGTACTGGGCTAAAGAAAAGAGTGCTTTTTCACTTTATTACTGCTCGTATTTTGTGACTACACCTCGTTATTTGCACCTCTTCTTAACGTGGAGTTAAATAGTCAGTGTCTCTTTCTGTTTCTTGCTCTGTATAAAACTATTGGACACTTTGCATCTCTTAAATCTGTGAAGTTTGAACAGTTCAGCACCAAGATTTTAGTCACAAAACACTGAAGAGATAAATGAACCTTGAAGTATCTTTTCGCTGGTATCAACGCAGCCATCATAGCGCTGGATAAGTGTTTGAACTCAAAACATTAATTTGGTCTAGTAACATCAATTAAACCCATGACCTGCAACCTGGTGACATTCATTTTTTGTGTCAATTACCTTGCTGGCTCATTTGATTTTTTGGTTGGTTTTTTTTTTTTGTTTGTTTGTTTGGTTGAAGTTTTTCTTTTTAAAAGAAAATCTAAGCTTCCGCTTAGGAGATATTTTCTGTGTTGCCCCATTATTTGTGTCCTTAGAGCTTTTTCATGTTCAGGTGACTCTTCATGCTCTTGTCTCTCTGAAAATTAGTCTTTCAATTAGTATAGATACAGTCAAACATACAACATACTGTGTACACTCATGTTCAGCATTGAACATATTGCTAGCCAATGAGCACATAAACGAAGGTTAATAGAAGGTGAAGTATAAGACACTATGTAAAATGTAAAATAAGATAATCTGGATGGTTTTCCAAGATTTCTTTTTAAGGACTCAACAACACACAATCTACTGAATATTAGAGAAGGATTTTATAGACTAAATAATAGTTTTTTCCTGTACTTAAGTGCCAGCATGCAGATTTACTGTGGTGAACTGCAGCATTTCTTCCTTGGAGAAAAACATAGCCTTGCTCAACATCCTTGAGTAAAATAAGCATTTTTAAAGGACTGAAGTTACAGTATAATTTATAGTTATCATTTTAAGCACTGAATTTTCAGACCAGTTCCCTCTGTTTTCTCACTGGTGAGGAATGCTCAAGGACTGTAATATCAGCATGTCTCCTATTACAAAGTTAAACTCCAGAAACATTTAACAAGGTGAAAGTTCTAAAATTAGCCCATTTTCTCCAGCCCACACATCACACACCTGTGTGAGAACGTGGCCATGTACAGCATATTCTATACTTTCTTTCCTCATTACAAATCAAAACACTCTAACCTAGCATGCAAAACATGCAGTGCCTATTTTCATTAAGTCAAGAGACCTATTAATTCCAGATGTAAGCCATTCCACTTATCCTTCTCAAAACTGGAAAGGGCATTTTCCTGTACCCCTGTCTGGCTTTCAGCATGTGATCCCATTCTTCCATGTTTCCTGGCTGCACAGTGCAGCCCTGAAGGTTTGTTGCTTCAGTTGTGCAGCTGGTGCAGAGTAAAGTCATGTCTACATGTGAGGAGTTCAGTGAGTTCAAAGTTTTTAACTTTCTCCAACATGCTTTGAAGCCATGTGATCAATATCTTTCCCTACTTCAGACCTACTACCTGACCAGTGATAGCCAAGCTGGGGCTGCAATCCCCTGGTTGTCCATGACTGCTTTCAAAATGTACATGACAGTTATAACAAGCCTAAGGAGACGAAAGGTTACTATTACTCTATGGTACTGGGTCTTTGTTCCAGCTAGAAAACATTTAGATGTTCATAAATGGAGAAGGGCAGAGAACCACTGGCTCAGACGATTTGTTTTCACAGTGAGGATCAGCTGAACCACTTTGGGGTGTGTGTGGATCTAGCTAATTTCTTAGGAAATGTATGCTTAATGATGGCTTTGCCATTTTTTACCAGGGTGGGAATTTCTTTGTGAGTAAAGATTATTTCCCAGGAATCACTGCAGTTGAAAGTGTTTGGGGTGCAAGAGTTTGGTTAGTCTGTAGTAGTAACTAATAAAAATGACTACACCCCTTTAAGCACTGATGGTTTCTGTCATAATTAGTTTAAAAGTTTTTTTCAAGCATTCGTGTGGTGGAAGGAATGGATCATTAGTCAGTTAAAAAGGAGTGGATTTGAATAACTGACTGCCAGTTGACAGCAAATTTATCTGTGGTAAAGGGTCCATGAAGAAGATTCTAGCTGTAGTCCTTCTGGCACAAGAGGAAGAGAGAATGCTGGTCTTTTGTGAAACAGGCACTGGATGTGCCTTGGCAGCCCTCAGAAATCTTCCTAACTCTGCTGGTACATGACTAAGCAGCAGTACACAATAAATATATCTCTGCCGCTACTGAAATTTTATACTTGTGTTGATCTGCACAACATGAAAAATTTTGATCCTAACATTAAAAAAGGGCAGCAGAATGGGGAATATATGGATAAACTCATAAACAGCTGGTCTTGGGCATAAATTTTACCGGAGAATTTTTCAGGGCAGGGATTGCTGCTTTGATGTGTGTTGGCGTCGTGACTAACACTAAGGGGTAGCAATCTGTGCCTGGGGCTCATAAGTGCCATGGTAAGACAAACAACTGTTAAATTGCCCTTGCTGCTGCTAGGTTTGTGATATATCTGAGCACATAAGTGTTTATAAAAATTATTTACTCTATATCTTTGCTTTCCTTGTATTTCAGGATAGTACTTAAACAAGACAGAGAAGTAGGCTTGTGAGCAACCAAGTGGAATAAAATTATCACCATACTGCTGGCAGACTTTGAAGTTAAAGTGCCATGTAAATTTTTTTCCCTGTTTTTCTTTAGCTAAGGATAAAAAGAAAAGTGTGTTTAAGGCATAAGTTGAGTTAAAAATGATAATTATTTTTGTCAGAAACATGATGGAAAATAGAAAATTGCAGGCTGATGAGTCACATGATGCTTAGGTATAGACCCAGAGTATGAAGCTGGGAATGGTCTTTTGCCACCGCAGCTGAGAAATCCTTTAAATTTAAGTGTTTCATTTGGCACATGGAAGTAAAACTAATAGAGGAAAACATTTTTTTTCAAGTCTACTGCATACAGAGTTTGGAGACAGTAATCTACAAATATTTCCAGTAAGAACTTCTGTTGTGTTGCTTTGGGTCTTGTAAAAAGTGAGGATTTTATAGCATTTTCCAGTTATTTGTTCTCCAGTGGACCTTAAATGCAAAGACTAGAAACCTCCCCCCCTCTCCTGAAAACCTATTTGTTGCCATTGAAATTCTGAGTGTTAATAAATTAAAACAAACATTCTTTGTATAATTTAGGATTTGATTGCTTTGAAAGATGGAGTGTGGTACTTGCAATAGGACTTAATTTTGTTTTTTTATCTTGCAGGGCATGCATTGAAAGAAGGTGTGATGTTAATCATATATAAAAGGAAACAGGTTTCTTATGGGAGATAAGAGGGCTAACGTTTTTCACTGTGTTCTTGTAATGCAGTAAAAAAAAAACCAAATTAGGATTGGGAAAATCCAAGCTGTCATTCATTAGGAGCCTTTCTTGCTACAGGCTGTCCTTGAACATTCCCATCCAGTGGCGCCCGTGAACAGCGGCATTAAAAGTAACCGGTGGGGAAACAATAAGATGAGAAGGAGATGGAGGGTGATGAAGATGTCTTGGGAGCAAATTCCATCTGCACGGTGCTCTTAAAGAGCTGCTGAGTACATACAGTGTGTTAGCATGTTAAAGTGCCTTGGAGAGAAGTCTTAGGGCAGGAAGCTGGCTCGCTGATAGCTACATGAACTGTACAAAGGTTCTGAGGGCCCAAGCACTGCGCCCCTGCACAGCTGGTGTTGGATGCCATTGCTCAGAAATCTTCATGCTACTTTTGAGCAACAAGCGAGTCTCTATTTTGAATATGAATGAGTGAAGTCAACTGCCCCTTAATTTATACACATTGCCAGAGACTGTCCCAGGGTTTGGAATTAAATACTCCAGCACAAATCTCTTTAAACCTCTCCTAAATAAGAAATTATGCTAAAGCTCTTTAGTAAGGAGGTTCTCCCCCCTGTTGAAATAAAAATCAATTATGTTTGCTCTGCTGTGAACAATGTCGCTCCGTAGCCTTGCTTTCTAATTGGGTAATGCCTTAATGACCTGCTGGGAGGCTCTGATGCATTGCTTTGGACCCTCTCTGCAGGCTCTTAGACTACCAGTCAGATGTCAATGAAGCTTGACTCAATAGGGGGTCTTTTTCTAAAATTCCATTATTCATCAGGGTTTATGCACTAAAATGATCACAAAATAAAACCTTCACATCAAGCAGAGTTAAATAGAATTATGGATGCTTTACCTCATTGTTAGACTTTGAGATTGTCACCGGATTAAAATTAGGTTCTTTTTTATTTGTTAAATTTGATGAAAACATTTTCTCGGTTTTGGGTTTTTCTGTTAAGAAGCATTGAAAGAAGCAACTTTAAAGGTGGTGGATTTTTTATTAATAAGGAGATGTATATGTATTTTAAATGAACTTTATCTGTTCCTATTTATTTTAAGCCATGAAACAAATGTTTAAAAAAAGTCTTATTCACAGTCAGTGAGTGATAAGTATCAAATCATTAACTTCATTTAACAGCTGTGTTGAACCGTTCTGGTTTTCCATCACAATTGGGATAAATAAGATTAAAAAATCTTACATTTGCTTTATGTTTTCTTCCTAATGTCTGACAGAGACCAGTAAAGCAGAATTTTAAAAACTCTTATTACAAAGCTGGTGTTTGAAGAGGAGAACTGCTGGTTCTGGAGGACTTCTCTCCCAGAGCAAGAAGGACCATCCTTTCCTTTGCATGGAGAAGATGCTTTCTTTCCGTGATGACAGCCTGAAGCTGCATAGCTGTAAGAAAGGTAAAATTAAGCTGGAAAATCATCTTTCCTATTCAACATGTCCATATACACACACTTATAGAAGTATTCAGTTTGAAAAGTAAAAGGAAATGACAAATGTATGTTTTTGTAACAGCCTCAAGAAAAGTTTTATAGCTATTCAAACACAATTCTGTTATGCAGTAACAAATTAGGAGTTACCAGGGCAACTGCAGGTAACGATTTATTCATATTACCTCTGGAACACACACCACCTTCTTAACGTGACTGACTGATGTGTTGTGTGAAATACATGTATTTCCAAATTAGTAAGGAAGTCAGCCATATCATTACAGTAAAATGGTGCCTTTTCCTCAAGTTTGTAAGGTGAGTAAAATGTGCAAAAATAGCTTAAGAAATGGGTAAAATGTGTAAGTAAGTGAAAGTTTTAATTTGCTGTAATTTTTCAGGTCCATATCTTCTGGAAAATTCTCTAATTTTTGTTTTAACCTTCTGGATTTTAAATAAGGCCAGATTTAGTATCTCTTAGGATCCGCATCAGTGAGATATTAATTTTTCATCAGAATCCTCCCTCTTCAGAAGGATGAGAGATTTTCTGCAAACGCTTCACCTTCATCTCTCACACTGAACTCACATTTTCAATGATCCAGTTCTTTCTGTCAAAATTTCCACGTCCTTGTCTCCTGGTTAATACAATCATCTTTACTTTTAACAATTTTTAATGCCATACTTTGTATACTTGTCTAGCATACAGGCACACTTTATCAACCCATCAGTTGTAACATATAGGATCTTCTCATCCTACTGATGATCTGTCAGACAGAGGGAAATGATGTTTCCTCTCACACATGAAGGAGATTGACACAATTGTTTTCCTAAAACCTTGGGAAGTTGTATGAAAACTGTGATCCCAGTCATTCAGACAATATATCTTACGCCAGTATTTTAAAATTCTTTTCGTGTTTAAGAAGGTTTCATCAACATCTGTAGCTCTTCAATGGTGAACTAGGTCATGAGAGGTATTCCTGACCAGAGTTTCCTGCTAGCAACTTCTTTAAAAGCCCCTTTTCTCCTCTGTTTTTCACTGTTTAAACAGTCTGCCCAAAAATGCCATGTTAAATTGTCTCCAGGGACAAACACCCACCACAGTTAGGACTGACTGCACAGGTTTTTCAAACCAATGTTACCCAGCCCCCAGATCTGCTCTGTCTCTACGCCTAATTAGAATGATAAGTGTTGAAATCTCAGAAGTTTGCAGTTTCTTAATATCAAAAGCCTGTAATCCTCACATGATATATTGCACCCTGTCAAGAACAAAGCACATTTAGAATAACTGGAGACTTCATAATTAAGTTTTGATCAATTACTTAAGGTGAGAGCATGAGCTGGAGATCTGGAATGCTACAGGCTCACCAAAGGTTGTTTTTAGGAATTTAGAGAGGCTTGTTGTGGATTCAGCCCTCATGTCTGATCTGTAAATGTTAAAAAGCTGTTCTGTTTTATAACACCATGGCCCCACCCCTATCATGCAAGAACCATTCTCTGCACATCTAATTCTAATCAGTAAAATAAATAAACTTGAACTTGGAATACCCTCAAGACCACTTGCTCATGTTTTCATAAACACTTAGAAAAGGACCCAAGTTTCTTGTAGCTAATATTAAAACCTCAGCTGAAATACTTCTTCCGGCTGTTCCAATCTAGAATTTCTTCCAGTGCACGTGGAGAATTATGGGACTCTGGAAGGTGACATGACTCCACAAGAAACCATAAAATCTTCTGGTCCTGGCACACAGAACTGCAAAACTCATTAAATTACTTTTTTCATAATCCTTCTGGAGGTACTGTTTCTACTTTCCTCTTCTCTCCCTACTGCCCCCCACCCCAATTATCTATTTGGTTCTTGGCCTTAAACAGTTGCATTTTAATATTTCATTAGGCATAAGAGGAGAAAAGCCTGGCTTCTATTTGAAATGGCACAAATTAACTTCAAAAATCAATATACAATTTATATGACTGCCTGGTATGGAGCTACTTTTTTGATGATTAGAAAAAATTAGTGGGCCACCTCACAGTGCAGAACTGTCAGCGTCCCAGGGAATGAAGGGTTAAATTTAATTTTGATATGCATAGAGTTTTATGGAAGGCTACTATCATACTAACTGCTGAATTAATGGCAGCTGCTTGACAAAGCTGGCTTAGGACTCAGGGCTGGATCAAACCTTGAGATAGGGAGATTTTTGCTTTCTTCAATGCTTCTGGTGCTATATTCTTAAATGCCACAAAATTTTTCTTTTTAATGCTTGAGAATTTATCTTCTGAAGCAGCAAAACTCTGAGGGAGAACACCCCAGTGTATGAGATTTGTCCAAGCCTGTCCAGTACTGAATTTCTTAAAATAGAACTTAAGTGATATTTAGGCCTGGTGCTGTATTCTTTGCAAGTAGATGGGTCACCCTGAAGGACTAGATGCTTAACTTACCTTGACTGAAGGAGAACATTTATAATTGAGGCAGCTTTTTATTTACCTATGGAGCAGTTCTTGGAAGTTTCCAAAGAAAAAGAAATTAAGTTTTAATGAGAAAATCTGTTAAATTCTAATGTTATATATTTTCTATTTCTGTCTTATAGTATGGTAAAAAGAATTTTTTGAATCCTCCACTTACCTAAGACAAGAGGTGAAATCTACAGAAATAAAAGAACTGTTGTGGATATTCAGCATTTGCTTCCAACCCTTTTTTTCCACAGCCCCACTGGCTGTGAAATAGTAAAGAGAAGTGTCCTCAAGTGGCAACTTTTTCTCATCCGAGCAGGGAGGTTGGACCAGGTGACCCACCGTGGTCCCTTCCAACCTGACCCATTCTGTGTCTCTGTGATCAGTTTTTACACATTGTAAAAACTGAAGTTTAGTGAATTCAGTAGTACAAGGCTTTCAGGATTTGCATGCTGAGCCGTAATCAAACTCCTTGGAGTTCTGAACTGTTTTCTCTACAGCCTGACTGCTGCACTCTCTGTTCCCCACTGATGTCCATGGGGTTCCCAGTGCTCCACCTGTGAACATCAGGGTTGTGTTACAGCAAGACCCACCAGGGTGTGTCTCGTTAGAACTAGACTGAAAATTTTGGATGTAGCTAAAACGTCTATGACGTCTCATTCATTTTATCTCAGATTTCTAACTGGATTTTGGCTGATAATTTTGCAGACTTCTGAAAACTTCTCTGATGTCTGAAAGACATGGTCTTCCTTTTGTGGTAGACTAGGCTGTGATAGTAATGTTTTGGCTTGGAGCTGGATGACAACTTCTTTTCATCTTTGCTTACAGAAATGTTGACATTATTAGCATATGGCTCCAAAGGATTTTGTTAAGTTTTCAATTAGTGGATTTGTAATGAATAGTTTATATATGACATCACAGTTTTTTCCAGGCCAAGACACTACTATGTGAGGTCATACTAAAAATACTAAGCTGAATTCATAATTGCTATGTTAAGTCTTAAAAGAACATATATAGAGAAATCATATTTTCCCGTTAGAGTGCTGGCATTTTCTGTGTCTCAGATACAGTATTTGGTTTTGCAATCTCTCTACCAAGTAAAACTCTGGTTAATAGGTTTGCTGCAAAGTGGTTTTCTATGAAAATATTATCTAATATAACCTCTAAGTGATTGGGATGTCTCTGTCTTTGTACTAACACAGGAGATATCAATTCCTGCCTTGACCAGGAAACCATTGTGAGGAAATGTAAGTTCAATGATTTAATGAGCTTTCTGCTGTGTCCTTCCTGTTTTCATTCAATTCATCTTACAATTTTTTTTCTTTCATTGCTTTTAATTTCAGGAACAGTTCTTGACTTGATGGTGTTTTCTGATGTTCACCATGAGATGTGTATGCTGCGGCTGCATTAAGAAATAAATCAGCACAGTAGTTACAGATTAGTTGACTGAAGAAGTTGATGCTGAGGCTTCTGCATCCACACAACATTCCCTGGAGATTTTTCTTCAGAACAAATTCAGTCTGGTCTCTTGGACTAAATGTCTGCATCACAGGCGTGGTGTGTGTAGCTGTCCGAAGAAGCAGCCATTGGTTGAAATCCTTATGGTCAACACCTGAAGATGAAATTCCAGTCCAGTCCTCTCTGGAAGCAATCAAACAGAATTACTCTGTCAAATGACCAGCACAGTGACTGGGCTCCCTTCAGAACTGCTCTGCTTCTGCAAAACAAAACACCCACGTAGGAACTGGTCGGCTGAGTCCAATTTCTCATCAGGAAGAGTTCTGAATTTCTGAAAGCTAGATCTCTGCAAGACATCTCAAGTTGAAGAGTGTAGAAAGTGTAGAACAGAATAAATAAGTGTGAGAGGGTTTAACAGTGTCAGTGCATAAGAGTAATTGCTCTACCATTAAAATGAGCACTCTGATACAGAACTGGATAAAAGTCTTTCAAATAAAGTGACTTCACCTGCAAATGAAAAGATTGAAATATTTTTTTTTAAAGTTTAAAATTGGGGAATTATTTCAGCCAAAACTTGGAATTAGGATAATATTTTAACATATCAAAACATTTTATTTTATAGATGGACACCTTCAAATTATGTTTCAACATATTTCACCTTGAGTTGAAAGATGCAGCTGACCCTATTTGTTTTGTTTATTTTTTAATTCTTTGTTTATTTTTTTAATTTTTCCAAACAGACAGAAATGCTTCTGTTTCAGATCAGATTTTTCCTGATTTGTTTTTTTTCTAAACTCCAAAATAAGAAAATCAATTTATTCATTTGCTGTTTCTCATAGGTTTAATTAATTTCAGATGTCAAATCTTAAAGTCTGAACTTCACCAGGGTAAGGCTGTGTCAAAATTTTCTGTAAAGCAGTTTTGGTAAATCAGAGCACTGCATAAAAGTAATAAAGCTCATATCATAACTGCTCCACTGTCCTGATTATCAGCCAGAGTCTGCTATATTTTAAAAGGATTCTTGTGCTCTGATTCTGGTTGCAGCCCAAACCAAGAATTTCAGACCATTGACAAAAGCGTGGAGAGAAGCAAAGTGAAAGTACCAGTTCTTGCTCCATCTGAACCAGTCCACCCACTTGCTGGCAATGAGAATCTGGTGTGGTGAATCTGGTCATGCATGAGCAGAGCCTCAAGGGGACCAACCCGGCCCAGGGCTCTGCCCAACGAGCTTGGGTGGCAGCCTGAGGCACCACCACCACCCTTGGCTGTTTGCTTTGTGCTGCCCCTGCTGCCCCTTTGCAGGTACCCCTCGGCCCTGCAGGGAGAGGCACACCTGCTGCCTGAGGCTCAGCTTGGTGTCCAAGTGCAAACCACTTTCCTTGGAAGTTTATGCTAAAATGTCACTTCTAAGCAGAAATTCACCTGCCGCGTGGCTCTGGAGGTGGACACAGGGCAGAGCTCACCTGCTGGTTGCTTTCTGAGTCTGTCTGGCAGAGCTTGGATTATTGGCAGCCTTAATTCAAGCTTATGAGTGCCTCATTTTGCATCTGCAGTGTCTCTTTGGGTATGTATTTTGGAGGGGTTATTTTGTAATATGTAATACAGAGTACTGGAATGTTTAACAAGGAGCAACTCTGATACTGCTAGCTTGCAATCCCTGAACTGGGAATCAAACTAAAAGCTAATTCTCCCATGTCCTTTAATATCTCCTATACTTCCAACAAGCTCCATCGTTAGAGGATATTGAAGTGCTTGGCCAGGGGGATGCTTCTTTTCTGAGGTATTACACAGAGAGCTGTGTTTGAGAAGGTTGACTGATTTGTCCAATATCACAGTTTGGGGGCAAAATTTAGCTCCCAACCCCAGGTCCGATCAACAGTCATTGCTACCTCTCATAGGGATTAGTTGATTTAAGTAAAGTGTCATAAAGCTGCATTATTTGAACGAGCTAATAATTCTGAACAACCCTGGAGTTGCTGGCAAATCTGCAGCAAAGAAAGAAGCAAAGGAAAAACAGTTGTCGCAATTTTACATCTGAATAGAGACAGGGCAAATTGCACCAGGCTGAGGTAAAATGGTCCTATAGCAGATTTTCACTCTGCAATCCTGTTTGACATAATCAGTGCTCCTGGATTTTGTGGGAGCTGTTCCTGGATTTCATCGGCCTACGAGGAGACAGAAATGCTCTGCCCTAGGGAGAACAATTGAGGGGAAAAAGTGTTTCTTAAAATCCACAGTAAAAACCTCTGCTTTATCTAGAGCTCATTAGAGAGTTTAAAGAAAACTCAATGTCGTGTTTAAATGCTTTTCCCCCTTCAGTTTTATAGATAGTTAAATGGCACACAGGTTGTGGCTGTCTCAGCCATCAAAAGCTAAGAAAGGAGGTTAAAAGACCCCAGGGATCCTTCACATTAATTACTACCACTGTCAGTTGGTGTGAAACCATGTTTGGGCCTTTTAGAAAGGAAGATTGTAATTTGTGCTTTCAGTTAGGGCTGAAACAAATCCTGCAGATACTGATGGTATATACTCACGTGTAAAAATGACTAATTTGTTTCCACTGAATTCTTGTAGTTAATCTGGAAAAAATGTATGGGAACCCCCCTCACCCCACCCCAGTAACTCCAACTGAATTTTAGCAACCTGAATTGGCAGTCTGTAAAACTGGCTTGAATTAATTGGAAGCCTAATCCACGGAAATTAGCTAAAAAATGCATTATTCACTCCAGTGTAGCAGCAGGGAGGAGAAATGAAAGAAGCAGAGAGGAAAAGCAGAAGCAGCACCTAAGGCAAAGGGCTGTCATTTGAATTTCATAATCGAGGGTGAGACAAAGACACCTCTTTGTCCAAGTAAACTACCTTCTGAAAGGGGAAATCTGAAGAAAACACAGAACTATGCAGTCTGAGCATTGGGGCTGGTTGGAGGCTGCATCTCCCATCATTTTTAGTGGTGCACAAGAACCACCAAAGTGAAATGAAATTTCTATAGCAGGGCAGCACAGAGTATGAGTTGCATTTGCTTCACAGTCTTCCACTCAATGTTGTCTAGTGCAGTCAGCCTGCTGAGACAGACACAAAATAAAAACTGGGGTGCACCACAGCCACTGGAAGACTGGTTTGAAATCCCTTCCCACAGCTGAATCCTGCCCCATCTGATGGCAAACCAAAAAGAGACGTTATATACAAGTTACACCTGGATGGATGTGTGCAGAGAAGTGGCAAAGGTTGCGAAGATAGAAATTTTCTAGAGTACATAATGACAATTATCTTGACAACTGGTGATTATCCTGTGCTAGTTAACAAGTCTGTCTCAGAAGGCCTGGAGTTTGACGCTGTTTGATTAAAATGGCCCAGGTCCTGAGCAGGGCACTGACCCAGCGAGGTGGGAGAATGGCTGG
The DNA here is from genome assembly GCA_013400975.1 of Atrichornis clamosus. Classification (NCBI taxonomy): domain Eukaryota; kingdom Metazoa; phylum Chordata; class Aves; order Passeriformes; family Menuridae; genus Atrichornis; species Atrichornis clamosus. The sequence goes on along the minus strand of WBMZ01000437.1, from coordinate 284,083 downwards.
CTGCGGGTGGAGAGAGCTGAACTGTCCCTGGGCTGAGGCAAACCCCAGGGCTGAGTGCAGGAAGGGGACTCGAGCCTGTTGCTGGGCAGAGAGGGGCAGGGTTAACCCTTTTGGTACCAGTGAGTTGTTAGATCAGCCCAGTTGTCAGGTGAATCCCCATCTTAATGTACCCTATGGCTGCATTATGCTTGTCCTAAAGTCCCTGGTACTATTTTGCACAGTGCTCACATTTCCTTAAAAGATACCATGCAATCTACCCCAGGTAGGTGCATAGTTTGCCCACAAGAATTTGGCACACGGATACACGTTCATCTCAGAAACCCAGTGTTTCAAAAACAGAGAGCAAACAATGCATGCCTTACAGGTGGGCAAACCAAGAATTGAGTGGTGTGCAGAAACACAAAGTCTCATTTTCACACTTCTCAGCAGTAGCACAGAGAAAGTTAAAGCATGGTGCTGGCTTATTATTTTTAATTAGTGTTGCATCCCTGACACACTATGACCTGTTTTTCGCTTTGCCACGCGTGTGTTTTATGCTGTGTAACCTCCCAGTGTCTGTTTCCACCATCTATAAATGGTCTATATGCAGCAGGGCTGTACACAGGCATGGGGAGAAGGAGGAGCAGCAGGAGGCTGTGCTGCCTCCCAGCTGCTCCCTGGTGCAGCTTGTAATTCCCATTAAATCTGCTCCTCTACTTACCTGTGCACGCCTCACTTGGGGGGGCCTGGAGGTTAATTAATTGATGTTTGAGAACTGCTTGAAGATCTTTGGATGAAAGTGCAACTGAATATAAAATGATTAAATTAATTTTTGGGTTGGTGTAATCCTCATGGAAGCGAGGAAAGATTATCATAGCCCACATCTACTTCCATGCTGACCCTCACACACAGGTGAGGCACTTCTTGCGTTCCTCATGGGGAGCAGATGGTGCAGAGAGCAATTTTGTCATGGCCTGAACTATTTACCTCTTGCTAGACTCTTCTGGAGAACGTGGCTGCTTCAAAAAGGCTTAAATTTTAAGGGCTACATCTGACTCTGATGGAAGTAATTCCCCATGCTGAACACAGGTTATTTGGTGTTGGGTGATGGGATGGGATACGGGTGTGTCATAGAGCTGCAATCCTGCATAAAGCTAACGAAGAAAGGGCTTAATTGTTGAGCCTGGGCAGCTGCTATGGGGCAGGTGCTANTCATAGAGCTGCAATCCTGCATAAAGCTAACGAAGAAAGGGCTTAATTGTTGAGCCTGGGCAGGTGTTGGCAGGTACTACAGCACTGACTGCTCCAGGTAGAGAGGGACATGAGGCAGAAGTGTGGGGTAGCCACAGGAGTCTCCAGAGGGAAAGTGGAGGCGGTGGGACCCAGCTCGAAGGAGAGGCCCAGGTTTGTGCTGCTCACCAGGTATTTGTGTGCTAAAGTTGGAAGAAGTGGAGGGTGGGGTTGGTGCAGTCTCTGCTCTCTCTCAGCCTGGAGTGAAGTCTCTAGAGGGGTATAGTCTCTGGCTCTGTGGTCTTTGGTATATTGAATTAATCCTTTTTCCTCTGGGAAGGGTGAGTCCTTGAGCTATGGAGATAAAAAGATTTGTGGCATTTGTGCCCAAAATGTGGTATCAACAGATGACCTGTGAGTACTCTCAGAGCCCTCTTGAAATTTAAAATACCTTTGCTGTGGAAACTCTGTAGTCAAAGAACATATTTGCTTAGAAAAGTTACATATGGTAATGATCTGAGAAACTGGCCATGTGTCTGATTACTCTGGAAAGCAACTTCTTTTCTAGTTTACAGACTGATATTGACTGGGAAGTATTTGCAGAGATGAGTCTCTTTGTAATTCTTCACCTTGACAGTGTACAAATATCCCTTCTGTAACAATATTTCTCTCTTAAAAACAAGCAAACGATGATTTTTGGGAAGGAAAGGAAGAAATTAATACTATTGTGGTACTAGTTCTCTATTTTTACCATATTAGAAATCCTACTGTGCTTATAGTATTAAAACTTTAGGAAAGTAAAAGGAAATTTTTGCTTTGGGAAAGCAAAAAGCTTTTTGAAAGCTTTATCAACCACCTGGATGGGCTTTTTCTTATCAGCAGATGAAGTTGTATCCTGGTTCTTTTGATCACAAAGTAAAACAATAATGTCTAGTTAATCCAGGTTTGACTGCTACAACCTATGAGTTGCCCACCAGTTTTGTATGTGATGAGTTAGATATTTTTCGGGTCTTTACATCCAGTTGTTAAGACAAGATTGAAATTTTCTGCAGTTTTTGTTTTTATTTTTTAAATTACTTAATATGCTTGGGCAAAGGAAGAAGTGTTTTATCTTCAGGTGCCTTTCTGTATATTTTAATTAGGAAAACCTTTGCTATCTCCCAGAAGCATCCTGTTTTACTGAAATTGGAGTGTGTGGCGTTTGTACTCTGATTTCATGAAAAGCTACATGCTAAATTCTGTACTGGTTACTTGGCTTAAACCTGGATAACTGAAATTTTGTGTAGAACTTCCCATTCCAAGGGGAAATGATACCACAATAGGATTTTAATGAATTGTGTGAATGAACAAGAGCAGTAAAGCTCACAAAATACTCAGGCAACTGCATAACTTCTTGGCCTGTGAATGCAGCAGTAAAAGCTCTGCTGCTCCTCCTTTCCTAAGCATGGTCAGAACCTGCAAATTAGTTTCCACAGTGGTAAGGTGACATTAGACATAAATGGGAAACACGTGTGCAATTGCGTTGGATTGCAATTTTGGAATGCCTGGTTGTGATCCCAGGACTTTGCATTAGTTTTGTCAATTTGAAGGCTATCGGTGACGTCTTTGTTGCAGGATCAGACCCCAATTGCTGAACAGCGAGCTTAGCATGGCACTTGGAGACGTGCTACCATCTTGTTGAGGATGGAACGCAGTCTGCTGTTGATTTTAGTTCTGCTGGGCAGTAAGATTAGCTCTTGATGTTAAGCTAAATAAGTGGTTCACTCATCATTTATTTAAATCCATGTTCTTAGCTTGAATCTGGGTTATTTGGGCTTGCACTGCAGATTGTCTCTCATTCCGGGAGCTTTCCAACCATCTGCATCTGGGGCTGGGGAGCAAAGCAGGGGGTGGTGGTGTGCCCCTGTAGTGCAGCTCTGTGCTGTAGAATCATTCTGTGAACGTCCCTTCCACTGTAGGGACGAGATGGATAACCTAGGGAAAAATCAGGTGGAGTCTTGTGCACTGGGCAAGTAAAACCACCAGATATCTGAATATGAGGGAAGAATTCCTAATATGGGTGAACTTTTGGGGCTTTTCCTGTACCCTAGGGAAAATATGGCCCTTTTTTTGAGATGATCTTCGGAAGAAATATTTTAATAATCCCTTTCTCTGTAAGAAAAAGTGACAGCAATGACAAAGCACAACTAATAAAGGAAAAGAAGAGAGATAAGGAAAGGTGAAGTAATGAGACAGAAAAAAAAAAAGAGGTTGAAAGACAAAAGGTGAAAAGGGAGAGAAAGGTGTCAGATTTCTTCTGGCATTCATGTGCCCTCTATATAGAGTTTGAATATATTTTCCAGAAGAGGATTTCCCCCTGCATTTGCAATTCAAAGCTTCTAGCAAATTCCACTGTTTCCCTTGGCACTTCTTCAGCCTCTGTGGATTTTCCAGTTCTGCTTTTTAGATGCAGTGCAATTATGAAACTGTGCAGTTTTATTTTTTCTTCCCTGAAGTAATGTGGCTTAAGGTGTACTGTGGCATTCCTTAAGTTTTTGGTTCAAAAACTGAAAAAGTGCAGGGACATTGTTCCTTTCTTCCCTTCCCTTTATAGTTTAATTCGTGGATGGTCTTTAGGACTACTTGGATATATGACAATGTTGCCTGTCTTGCTTCACTTTATTCACTTGCATGAATAAGTGGATAAGAAGATGTGGGATTCTCCATGGGTCTATGGTGATATGCAGCTATTATGTTCAAGTAAAATACCAGTAATGGGGTGGTTGGGACATGCTCATAAAGAGAAATTCTGTCAAAGGTGATGATATATTTGAGATCCTAAGTAGAGAAATAGAGACTTGCTGCATTGCTGTCTTGGGAACACAAAGACTTCCACCCCACGTTGTAGGTAATTTCATCTCCCCTGTGTGCCTAACCAAAATGTTCTTCATGGCTAGTCAGTTTGAAATCGCACCAATAGGAGAATAACAAATGTTGTCTAGCAGTAAAGAGTACAGATGGCAGTTTGCTTTATTTTTACTTCTCCTGGTGTATAAAATTAATGATTTTTAACAGAGCCTTGCATGCTGTTAACAAGCTGAAAACATCTCATATTTGTCAAAGCAGGACTGCAAAATGAAATTGTGATTGCTAAAACCTGGATGTCTGGAGAGGACCTTTATGGGGAGAGCAAAGAAGTAACCAACATGTGGCTCTTCAAAAGCCCACATGCAGTGAAGATGTGTTAAGAAAGTGAAAAATATTTCAACTTGTTCTGAGGTGAAGTAGGATGCTGCTAATGGATCCATTACAGACATGCAATAAGGTTTTTCCTAATCACTGCTGTGATGGGCTGGTGAAAGTATTTGGGATAAGCTGCAGAAGTAGCTAATTGTATGTAGAGGCCCAGCAGCTCGACCAGGCAAAGGGTTTCAAAGGGCGGCATGGGAGAATTCACTTCACAAGAGGCCCCTTTCAGATGCTCTCCAGGTTTGGAGCTCCTTTCCTTTTAGTGCACATTCTGGGAAAGCACTTTTATAATCCTCCTTTAGAGTTATTGCAAGCGAATGCGGTGATGGTTCAATGAAAAAGCATGAAAACAGTAATGGAATTTCTTTTCTTTTTTCTTCTTTTTTTTTTTCCTTTCTTTCCTAATAGGCCCTTTAGAAAGTCAGACCATATGTGTGGAAGCCTTATTAACTAGAGGCCAGGTTTGGAAAGAACTGCAGTAAATTACCAAGATGAATTTGAAAATAAACCTAGAAAGCACAGATTTGAGTTCTAAATTGGTACTTAAAAAAAAAAATCAGACCTATAATTATTTGGTGTCTTATGACATTTCAAATAATGTTTGGTTGTAATTTTAATAAGACTGAAACTTATTAGGCATAAAAAATTGTTAGGAAATCATTAAAATGCTGCATATTTCACTTTGAAATAGCTTTCTTAGAAGAGAACTATAATTTTACATTCTCTGTATTTATTGCAGAAAATTATTTTTGTAGGCTATGTAAATGTTCTGGATGATCTACATGTGAAATACATGAAAGCATTAAACTGTTTTATGTAGCTGAAACTTAGAAGCAGCTAAGATTGGGAATGGAGGGAGGAGGCATTATATTTCTCCCTCAATAGAGGTGGACTTCTAATAAATAATTCTAACATATACTTGGTCTACAAATGTTTCTCTGTTTATACTTGTTCCTAACTTGTTACAGGCATGTGCATTGTAGGGCTGTGTTTTGAATTGTGGGGTTTTTTGTTTTGTTTTTCTTTTCCCTGACAGCACAAGTAAAAGGACAAAAGATTGGCAAAACTTAGGGAGAGTCTTATGCCCAGTTCAAATAAAGGACTCTGTTCAGATATGACCTGAATTTTCTGTAGATTGCATGACTTGTGTTCAAAGGTTCTCCAGAGCTATAATTTTCACCTTCCCTTTCATCAGCTGGTGGAAGGAGCAAGAGAAGAGTTGTTAATGCTCTTTTTAATTCAAATGGATGACTATATAATAATCTTGGGTGTAAATCTGGTGTCTTTCAGAACAAGTGTGCATTGCATGTGTTGTGTGACTGTGTCCCTTGGAAAGAACATATTCATTGCTTCCCTTCCCAAACTGTTATTAGTTACAGCACCTGGTTGAAGCACTACCTTTTCTTTGCTTTCCATTAACAACCTGTTCAGATGTGCCTGCAAACCACTCTGACAGAAAACGTGCACAACACATTTTGCAGAACTGAAGGGTATCTTTAATACAAAAACTTTTGGAGAAATTTAAACTTTGGGGCTTTTTAGTTCATTACTGAATTAAATATTGTTATTAGTAAAACTTCTTGGAAATTGCCAAATAGACCATGTTTATGGAAAGCAATCTGAGAATTATGAAGAAGCATAGGAGAATTTTGCATATGTTACAATTTATTTTATATTATAAAATGCACATTAGTCTTCCTTCTAGGTTATAAAATCCTTAAATTTTTCCTTTTTCAAAAATACTTGTTTCTCATATTATGGTTTTTAGGTGGCTGCAGAAGGGCAATGTTGGCTGTTACATTTTAACTCTCTCAATAGTGTGGAACAACTCTGTCCTGTTATGGGTGTTTTGGGATCAAGATTTTTCTACAGGTTTCTGCAAAAATTGATTAAGGATTAAGAATTTGAAATATTTTTTGCACATAAGGATTTGGAAAAAAAACTATAAATTGATAAGCATGTTGAAGATGGCAGGAAACATCTGCCCTTTTTTGACTAGCGCTAGGTAAAGTGGAAAAGAACAATAGAGAACATAATGAAAAAGCAAAATACAGCTTTTTTTTTTTTTTTTTTTTTTTGGCAGGGTAGTGCTGCTTAGAAAAGCTTGGACTGGTAGCCTTCCAGGCTGAGAGACTCTGTCACTGTTTCACTCCATGTGAAACAGCAGCTTTGTAGTAATAAAGGATTCTTTTTTAGCATCCTTATCTTGGAAAGCATCTTAAGTCCAAATATCCTAAATTATGGAAAATGACAGCCTTTCGGTGGATAAATTAATTTCAGACATGTATTTTTATTATAACAAAAGGCAAGGCTTATTTAGGAATCCATTTTCCCCTATCTTGATGGTTTACTGGTCATGCTAATTGAGTACAGCCTTGTTTCTTGTGGCATCATGCAAATTAGAGAGAAATTCTACTGTGAATTAACACAGATTTGGCTACAGAGGGAACGGCAGGCAAGTCATCATCATTATGGTTTAAACCGATTAATGTTTACAACTGTAGTTTGAAATCAGATTTGTTTTTAAATAGGATGATTGTGAGAATCTTTTTGTGTTTCAAAGATGGAACAGAATGAGCAGAGTCGGTTGGTTGTGGCATGACTAAAAAAAGTAATAATGAAAAATTGCAATATAGAACCTCTGCTCTAAGATTTCAGCTATGCTTGTGGAAAAAGGATTGTTCCTATGATTACTTTTTGTAGAATTATTAGTGTAAATCCCAGCAGTGCTTATTGCCTGAGCTGCTGTAATAATTGAATGGATTATTTGGTGTGGAATATAGTACACTCATAGTGTAAAAGTCTTTGCCTTCTCAATTGCTTCCAGTTTATCTTAAACAGGACACTGATTATTGAACTCCCAATTTAAGCTATTTAGCCTGAATATCTACTCTTTCAGTCCCTCCTAAATGCGACTGAATCCTATTGCACCAATTTCTTCAAGAGAAGCCTGATTATAAATGTGGGCTAAGGAGCACGTTGAAAGGCCTAGGCAGGCACTGGAAACTTGGGATGTTGGAGCCTCACCTGTTTTGCTGCTGGTGAGATAATGGCACAGTTGGCAAACAGCTGAACAAAGCAGGAAGTGAGGTTTAGCCTTGGCAGAGATATCAGATGATGAAATTGCATAAAGCCCCACCATGTTGAGCATGAGCATGTACATTAACTTCTGCACTCAATTTTTTCATAGACTTGATAGAAATTCTCTTCTGTGCTGGTTTTGTTTGTATTTTACAAGAAACAGATAAATGACTGTTTAAAAAATAAACAAAAAAAATCCCCCAGGCTACAGCTTGCAGAGAGATTCTTCATTTCTGAAGAAGGGGTTTAATGAAGGGTAACTGTTTATGTTTATGAAATGTACTTTTTCTTTCTAATTAGAGATCAAATGAAGTGGCAGAATTGTCATTTTTTGCCTACTGGGCTGAGCTTTGCTATACATTAGCCACTAAAGATATTTTCTTTTTTTTCAACTCTGAAGTTCCATCCTCTGAAAGGGAATAATGACAAAGTGAGAGGGGTTACTCACAGATCAAGTACATCTCAGCAAGCTGTCCATGCTTTCTACAAGCTTTGATTTGGGAATGATTAGTGGCATGTCTGAGAAACTGATGCTGATTTAAAACCCCTTCTGTTCTTGACCCCAACCCGTAAGAATTCATGAAAGGTACCTGTTGCAACTACTGTGTTTGGAATGCAGGCACATACACATTTAGAAAAATTTCTGAGACCAATCAGCAAGTAAATAACTTCTGGTCTTGTCTGACTGTTGCACATAAAGGGGTTTATAAAGAAGAAATAATTGAGGCCTCAGTTTATTAAGAACTTTGTTATTTGTATAACAGCAAAAAATAAAGAATTGCCTCAAATTAGACACTTAATTAGTCATAGTGCTGGCATTTGAAACTTTAGGATACTTTGAGGTGGAGCTTCAAAGGCAATGCATTTGGTAAATATGATTGCTCAGTATTAAAATGTCAGAAATGTATTGAAACAAGAGGATATGGTATCCTGCATTTGATGGGATTAGCTTCTACATATAGGTTAGATGTGAATCCCTTCACTTTATTGTTTTAGAAAGCAAAGTCATGGTTGACTGTTTTGCTTCTGGATTTTTATTTTTTTTTTTTTAATAATGAAACCTCTAACATCTGCCATTCAACTTGTTTCTGCCTGGCCAAGAAATCGCTAGGAATTCTGCTGTGTTAGAGTAGTTACATCACTGCAGAGGGAAGATTGCTGAACTTGCAAGATACTTGCTTCTGCTGTGCAAGCATTCAGTATTTCACATGATAACTTTAATAAATTTCATGTTTCTGTTTAGAGAGATGAGCCTAATAATGAAAAAGATATTTTAAAGTTAATTTTAGCCAACGTATAACATGACCAAGGCAAGTTTTAGGCAGGTTAGTGGGAGGTGAGAAGTTTGTAATGTCCTGAGGCATCCAGTTTCACTGATCTTTCATATGTGATTAAATTGCTGTTTCTAGATGTAAGTCTTGCCAAATAGCTGCTGGCTTTTTTTATATAAATTACCCAGATGTAACAGGGCAGAATAAACTTGATAAGCTGTATGAAGGCAAAGAGCAAGTTGCTTATGCTCTTCTCTTGGCTAATTGCTTCTATTCACTGGTTAACAAGAGCTCTCTCCTGTGTTTTTAGCTACTATGAATTGCTTTGTGCATAAGCAGCCAGATTTTAAAAAATATTTTTTTAAGGAGATGCAGCAAAACACTTCTGCTTCCATTCTTTGTCCTGTTTTTATTTATTTTAATATGCAAGACAAAATTGTCCTGTTCCTTAATCATGGGGTTCCTTTTCTGCAAGGCAGTCTTGGCTGATGTGTGAATTCATGTTCTCACTTGTGAGACTTTGGAATAGGAAAAAGCAGCCTAGCAGGCAGCACTGTCAAATGACAAGCAGCTTAAGCAGGAGGGTCAGAAAAGCTGGAGGAGAAATGGAGATGCTGTCCTGCATCCTGCTGTGTCGGAGATGTACACTCACTCCTGTATCACCACAAGTACATCCCCTTTCTGCAGCGGCCTTGCTGTGTGAGTGCTTTTGCCTGTGACCTCTCTGTCATTTCTTTGGAGGGGGACAGAAAGGAACGGCAGGGATGGGGCAGAAAGAAAGACCTATCTCCCTGGTATGGATGTCTGTAATTAGTTTCTTCCCCATGATGTTTTTAAAGGTAGCTGCTCACCTCTGGGAAACAGAATTAAATGCCCAGCTTGACCCTTTTTTGGAGGTGATCTTGGAGTGTGTGGTAGCTCTGAGACCAGGCAGAATGTGCTGAAACTGTTTAGTCATTATGTCCTGTAATCGGAGGTAATTGCCTTGGGTGCTGTAGTGGTGCCGTGTGAAACGTGGTGCACACAAACTACAGCCTAATAGGACTTCAGTTAGTATGAATAATTAAAACATAAGCAGAATGCATTCAAGGCAACTTTCTAATTCTTCCACTCTGCTTTTTCACCTCCATCTTGTTGCTCAGGAGGTTGTCCCCGGCAGACCCCTTGTCCGGTTAGCCTTCCCCCTTCCTTGTGAGATCAGGCAGGAGTGGCAGCTGCTCCTCCTCCTGGGGCTCCCCAAATGTAATGTGGGTGAATCCTCTCAGGAGGTGTTTCTGTGAGTGGACTGGTACAGGTGGCAAGCCACAGCCCTTTTCATGCCCTGAGAACTGTATACAAATTTCTTGCTGTTTTCAGGCTTATTCAGCAGCAATATGTGGCAGCACTTGTGGCCACTGAGCAGCTGGCTTGGGCCTGCAGTTTGCAGCTTCTACTTGCAGGAATTTGCATTAGAAGTTGATCCTAAACATTCCACCAAGATCCAAGCAACAAGTTTTGTTTCACAGACAGCAGTGAGGCTTTGCTTTTTTCCTTCCTCTTTTACTACAGCCCCTTACCTGTATCCTCTCTGTGACACAAGTTTTGGTGCCAATTTTGAACCATTTTGAATTGTCAAAACAAGTCTTGCTGGTTTGTTTGGTTTTTTTTCTGGAATCATTGCTGTCCTTGTGTTAATGGTATTTGTTTTGGTTTTGACTAGGATTCACATCACTTGGGTGATTCAGAACAGGAATCTGAAAGTAATTCAAGTCTGTGCCAGTTTGAGTGTGCCTCACTGCTCTGTTGCCCAGCGCAGTTGTCCCTGTGATATCTCTTATTTATCTCAAGCTTTTGCTTGCTCTCTTTGAAATAGGGCATTTAAAAAGGTACATCCCTCATGCTGTCACACTTTTCATTCTAATCTTCCTCCTCCATACTGCAATTCTGATTGGAAGAAGGGATTGAACTTCTCTGCTGTTGTATGTAGATGACATAGCAGCAGCCAGCAAACTCAGGTCAAGGCACTGTGCTCCTTATGGTCCCAGCACATGGGAACAGCACAGGCAGGAAGGTCAGCTCGAGAGCAGGGACTGGCAGAACTGAGAGATTGGGGTGGGAGGAAACGTGGAAGTTCAAACATGGCTGGATCATACACGTCTCTGCACAGATCTTGAACTCTTGTGTTTTCCTGTCGGAACATGCCCAGGGTGTTGGAATGTGAGTGTGAATAAACAGTCTATGTTATCTCTTCTTAATGTGAACCACCTCTTAAGAAGTGATCTTGAAAACAAACATACACTTGAATTTTTCTCTGGTGTACCTTTTAAAATTAAAAAAAAAAGTTTGTGTCCTGCCCTTCTTTATTGCCAAGAACAAACTCCATCAAAAAAAAATCTTCAGTTGCTATAAATTTCTATCACAACCTTGTAAAACAAAACCCTGAGGCCCTTGTGTTATCATCTCATTAGAGGCTTAAATGAAAGGAAATTGAGAGCTGAAGTTGTATCTGACTGAGTCATTGTCTCAGACGTATATAGTTGCAAGCAAATGTGGAATACTCTGTGTTTAAGGTTCCAATGCTCTGAACAATTTAACAATTTGGTTCTTAATAACATATAGAAAATATAGTACTAAATATTGGCCATAAGTGTAATGTATCCCTGTGGTGGGGGGCCAATAACCCTATATTTATGCTCTTGCCAATATAGTTTCTAAAAAATAGCCATCACAGGAATTCTGTAACTATTTAACATTAATATTGAAACAAGTTATATTTAATCATAGTTGAATTCTGGTCTTCCTCAGTCACATGAGTATTCATGTTTTTTGGAGGGTGGGTTTCAGTAACAGTTCTCTCACTAAAGATATTAAATAAGTATTTAAAACAGGAGTTCCTCTGGCTGTGATTTGAGTTGGGCCTCCAAGTGAGGTGTGACACAGAACTAATGGAGAACGCAAAGATCTTCCTAATTTTGGAGAAAGAAATCTAGCTTTAATTCTGGAAAGCATATGGAAAATGAAGCTTTATTTGTGAAACCTACATCATGTTGTCTGCATGTTCCTTTGCAATTTTAGCTGAAGAGACACAATTGTAATGTTTGGTGATGCTAAGTGTCTTGCTCTGTGTGCTTGCAGTTGAGGGGTTGTAGAGTGCATTATGTCCTGTTAATGATTGTGATGCAGGTGAGACCCTTGGGATTTAACAGTCTTAAGGAGTCTGTGCCTTTGGCTGTGTTTATTTTAAGGAAAATGGGCACTTTACTTGGGGTACACTCACTGACTGTGTGTGGCAATTTAAATCTAAAAAATTGAGATTATGCAGAATCAGCCCCCTTTTTACAGCCTAATTGAGTTTCATGAGGTTCCTTGACAGAAAAACTGGAACTTGCCAGTATTCTTCTTTTCATTGCTGTTGGCCTGTACTTGGGGAATAATATGTTCATGAAAACTAGAAAGAAAACAGCCATCCCACACAATCATTACATCTCACAAACTGATCCTCCTGCAGTTTCCCATTATCTTCATGCACCCAGTTGTTACATTAAAAGCAAACGTATTGCTAAGGAAGGTTAAAATAAACCCAAACCCAAAACCACAGGGATACCAGCACTTGGAAACTAAAACATGCAAGTTCAGATTTGGCAGCCTGGTGTTTTAGGATACTGTGCACCCTCCTTTTCCCACTTCTGTGTTGTACCTGGGAGTGTTGTCTGAGCCCCTGCAAAATAGATGTTTGGGATTCCTGTTGCTTTTCCCACCTTCCCAGGGAAAACTCTTGTCCCTCTTCCCAGTACCTGCACAGGAGTTGGGAAGCTAATGGGAATTTTTGAGTGCACTACAGAGTGTCTGTGCTTCTGTTTCTGACTGACATCCTAGATGGATTATTAGAATTTATTGTGTAAGAAAGTGCAGATTACTTTGTGTGCAAATGAGACATGATCTACCTTAAATATCAAGAACTGATTTATTTTAAAAAAAACCAAAACCCCCTGAAATTTGCAGGGTCATAGTCATAAGGAAAAAATGTGTGATTTGTTTAAAAAAAAAGTACACCAAACAAAACCCCAATTGTTTTCCCTAAATTGATTGCAAATGTGCAAGTATAAGTAACATTTGGGTTTCTTTAACAAATTCCCAAGTGATTCAGCAGTTGCCAAGGTAACAGCGCTACTTTTAATAACAATAAAGAAAGCATATAAAACTTCCACACTTCTCATTGTCTAAGATAATGCTGCACTGATGCTGTAATAACATTATTAGCATGTACTTTCTTCTACTCATTGAGAAGCATGTCTGGTTCATAAATTGGCTGTACAGTAGCATCTACTACAGTGGGGTCTGGGCTCATCAGGGCTCCTGGATACCGCAGTGATGTGAAGAAATAACAAAGTATTTTGTTGCTCCCAATCCATTTCTTAGAATGACCTTTTAGATTTTTGCTTTCTGAGGCTGTCATTGTAGCGTGTGGTTGCCCTATATTAGTTTAATATTACTGATCTCTAAGGCAAAAGTATCAGTATATTACAAGCAAGTCCTGGAGATAGTCTTCAAGACTAAGCTATACCTCATAAAACATTGAGAATACTCTTTTATTATTCATGGGAGGCTGTATATTACTAAAGAAAATTCAGTTTTAAGTACTAAAGTATTGTTGTCCTTGCATCTTTTAGAACTGCCCTTTTCAAGTCCAAATGGATGTCTTCTGTTGTGCTTTTTTATTTTCCTTGCTTTTTTCACCCCTCCCCCCTACCCCCCCTGAAATTTGAGCTGCTAGTGAACTTTGGCAGATAGCTCAATGTGGTTACTCTGGATATAAACTCCTAGGTCTGGGTGGATTATTTGCATTCTGAATACTTGACCTCATGTTTCATTCTGACTGAGTTTTCCACCTCTCTATCAAGATTTTGGCACTTCACAAATTAGAGAAACCTGTTTTTCTGCTTATTTCTGCAGTCAAATCTGTGATTTTTTTTTTTTTTTAAGATGGTTTTTCTTTTGGTCTAAATAGTTGTGGCAATGAGTCTTTTAATAAAAAGTTCAATATAAATATTCAAGTGCCTTTCACTGGAGTTGTGGACTATGCTATTTTTAAAAATCCAGCAACCCTCTTATAGCTTTTTACTATTTTTGTTTTGAGGAAATTGCACTGAAATTACATGAATAGTTACTATGAACTGTGTGCTTCCGTTTTGGGGTTCTTGTTGCACTGGTGATACTAAAGGTTAATCTGTGTCACTAAAGGCAGACTATTTTAAATTAAAAAAAAAAGAGACCCCTCATGGGCTGAAGATGTGAGATGTGGAAGGAGGAAACCTTTGCCCATTTACCTTCTTTGCCAGTACTGACTCCCTTGACTGGTCATTTCTCACCAACACTTAATGACCTCAGGGGAGGTTTATTGAAGGATTAGATGATAGATTTCTGAGATATCATCTACAGAAATGTCTAGATCAAAGCAATAATGCATTTTTGAATTTAACATTTGGTGAGGATCATGGAGGGCTCCCCGTACATGCGGATGTTACTCCACTCTTTTAGAAAGCACGCACTTCTTTCCAGCACATCTGCCACAGCTGCTCACTCGAGGCCTCCAAACGAACCCTGATGTAGACACAAGGCTCTAAAGCAGTGTCCCTTGCTCAGCTGTGGATGTGTGCTGCCCTTCTGAAGATACTGAACAGGTCTCCTGCTACGAGGGCACCTTGGAGCACCCAGGGCTCAGAGGAGGGCATAATTTTCCATACACATCCTTAGATGTCACAGACTACCTTATAGGGCTGAACGTGATGTCCAGGGACATCTTTGCCCTAATGAATGCTGCTGTCAGCACTGGAAACCCTCTGTTATGTCACAGATGTGAGATCATGATTACCAACCCTGTATCTGTTTTAGTTGTGCAACACAGGTTATGTCTACAAGGGAGAGATAAGATACTTTTGCATTAAAACTGAGTGCATTTAAATTTGTATTTTCAGCTTTGTCTAGTGGTTTTTATTATACAAAATAAGAGGCTACTTTATCTGAGATAATTTTATGAATGTATTTTATCCATGACAGCATCAATTATTCAATATTTATCTAAAGTTAGTTATGTTAATAGAGAGAAACTTATCCTAGGGTAGAAAGTTTGCTGAAGACCTCTTGACCTAGTGAAGTCTTCCTTTTATTTGGCCTATATGCAGCAGTCTGTTCCAACTTGATTTTGTCATTCATTCTGTTTTCCTTACACTGGGATGCCTTGGGGCAGGAATTGTCTATTCCGCCTTGTTTGCACAGTACCTATGACAATGTGGAACTTGTCCCTGGTGGGGGCCATCTAAGCCTTGTTCTAAAGCAGGTAATAGGTTACTGCAATTGAGAGTCACAGCTTAGGAACAGCTTATTTACTTATTTTCAAAGAATTATATTTCCAGACAAGAGGTGTAAAGGAAGAGCAGAGCAGTGGTGACCATTAATAATGATCTATTATAGGAACAGACTGGAGCAGAGGGTATAACTGACACAATTTACTGCATGAAATACAACAGTACCAATTTAAGCTCTGGACAAGATAAAGAGTTGATAAATTTTTTCACCTCTGTTCTGTCAAAACTTATTTTTAGGATAAGTGACTGGTGGGTGGTATTTCAAGAAGTGCAGAGCAGTTTTTTCTTCACTACAGGTCTCATTCCTTAGGAGTACAGTAGAGAGCTTGTGCTTTAAAAAAGTCTCCAACAAAACATTCTCTAAAACAAAACTATATCACATTCTGCCTCTCTATCCAGGCATGCATACACCAAAAGTGAAAAATTGCCATTTCTAGATAAAATTATTGTTTATTAGTGGCCAAAGACTGATGTAATAGTAGACTGATGAATTCAAGCTGTAGTTTTCTACATCTTGATGACTTTAATGTTTGTCTGGCATTCATTCTCCTGTTATTTTGTTTTACCTCAGTGTAAATATTATTGATAATATTCCTTATATAAGAGAGTCAGTCCTTAGTCTTCCATTCTTCCTTTATTTCACTGCAGTTGTCTGTTGGGTAAGTCTGTGGCTAGGTGCTGGCCTGCAGTAAAAAAGGAAAGCATGTTTTAAATTATTTTTTCCTTTGGAATTTGTTGGTAAGGAAACATGTATTTTGAATTGTCTGATTCTGCCTTGTCAATGTGCAGCGTGCAATTCCTGTGCTCAGCACTCACCTTCTGAACAATGGCCTCATTCTTCTCAGTTCTTTGCTGAGCACATCTGGGAGTTGATCTGCTAAAGGAGGTGTCACTGGGTATTTTATCTCCTAATGTTTATGCCGGTGGTCAGCACCCTGTCTGCCACGGGCAGGCACTCCACATCTCACTTTGAAATGCAATGCAACGTCTGGACCCAATCAAGGGATGCTGGAAAGAAATGCTCAAAGAATGTCTCGGAGAAAACGGGGCTTGGAGGGCTGAGCGGGAGAGATTTAAATCGGTGTCAAATGGTTCTGAGTTTTACTTGGATTGATGGGCTTCTGCTGATTCATTAGTGGATCTGCCAGTAGCACTGCTGCTGCATTATAACGCAGGCCTGCCCAGCCTTGGATGGAAAAGCAGGAAATAGCCTCAATCCAGTTAGGCTGAGTTATTGCAAACTTCTGTCCTCGCCTAATTGGGAGTAGTACTGGACTAACAGCCTGGAATATACAGGCTAAGAATGTGTTTAGGCCTTTCCTCTAAAACTTTATGCTCAGCAGGAAAAAATAATGGGAATGACTATTATTTTAAATTATAATTGGCTGTAAATGAAGCACTGATACTATTTAGATGTTTTATTACAGATGATGTAGTAAAATACTTGAATTTAAGAGAAGCTTGGGTGACATTTTGATAGAGTTTCAATCAAAGGTGATGATGCTCAGGGCCAGAGCTGGAAAATACTGCCCCTTTATTTTTCAATTGCAAACCAAATTTGCTAGTCTCATATCTGCTATTCACTGCTTTAATCACGAGCACATTTTGTTAATTTTCACCATGAACTTCTGGTTAACTGTTCTCCTTTGTTGTCTACCCTTTGTGGTGGATGCCCTCACTTGGCTCACACACCATGAGTTATTTCTGGATGGATGGCAGAATCAACAAACTTGATTGTTTTTCTAAATGACCAGTTACAAATAGATCATTCAAATAATTTTAAGTTAACTTTACATAAATGCTGCATCTTGTGGCATACTGATATCTGTAGAACTCTTGTTTGGACATACTTCAAGTAGCCTGTCACCACCTCAGCAGTGAGTAATAAAGAGCAGCAAAATCAATAATTGCATCGCTGAAAACATTTGCTAAAAATTGATTCCAGAGTTTGATCCTCTCTATCAAGCAAATAAAATTTTCATAGATCCATTGAAGGTAGTTGTTTTTAATAAAAAAATTCAAGTGGCTGTAAACTAACCTAAGATGTGCTGTGCTGAAGCATTTAAAATCTCACCGTGAATGCTAGAAAAGGCTGATTAAGAGAGCAGCAACTGCTTTAATTTAAAAGTTAATTAGAAGAAAGGATGGACTGGTCAAAGGGCTTGGATCTGTCCTGGGTGCAGGAAACTGATGCAATTCAGCCTTCATGGTGTTGGAAAATGGAAAGATGATGGTGCTGAGAGGTGCTTAGTATGTGTAGACAACAAACTACTAAAAGCTGTAAAGTATTCAGAAGCAAAGATAGGGTTGAAAAAAAACCTGTCTAGCAAGGTGAGATGTCTGAGGTTCATCACTGCTGTCACTGAGTGGTGGAGTCCTGTTTCTCAAGGCTTTTTAGAAAACATTTTCTATGGCATGCTGTGTATGGTCATGCCAATTGCCTTAAAGAGTGTCTGTGACTGGAATATACAGAGTTGTGAATCCTGTCTGATCATAAATCACTTCACTAAACATGGTGTGGCAGTTACTGACAAAGATCTAGGATCTTTAGCACTGGCAGGGTGTTTCTGACGGTAGGTTTTTTTTGTAATATTATAAATAACTTTTTCAAAAAATGGAAAAGGAGTTGAGGATAACCCTTCCCAGTTATTCTCAGAGCACAATTTTCTCTTTAACTTGGTAGTCATTTAAAAACCGTTGTACAGGGATTTAAGAATGCAACTAATTCAAGGAAAAGGTTCAGAAGAACATTCCTTTTAATTACTCAAACCTGGTAAAATTAGGTAACTGGAAATTTTTGTTATAAAAAAGGTCATGATTGGGGTAATACTGCTCCTACTATTTATTTTGACTTAATGATTGAAAAGGCAGCTTTGAAACATTGATCAAACATTGAGTAGTACTGATCAGGCTTTGATTTATAACAGGATGAAATAAAGCCCTGTATTCCTGATAGTCTCATATGCAAGCAAGCA
Source organism: Atrichornis clamosus (assembly GCA_013400975.1). NCBI lineage: Eukaryota > Metazoa > Chordata > Aves > Passeriformes > Menuridae > Atrichornis > Atrichornis clamosus. The sequence goes on along the minus strand of WBMZ01000437.1, from coordinate 265,975 downwards.
GTCAGATGAATTCAGAAGTCTGAGATTAAGAATGGAGAAGAAAATCTGGCTTAAAAACATTTTATAAATCATATTCAGGAAATGGGAACTATATGATATTAGCATGTGCCATTCAAGATATATACATTTTCTGGAAAATAAGGTAATGCAGAAACAATGTCTGTGGTTGTTTCTCTCCCTTTGCTCTTTGCTGTTCTGGGGTCTTCTATAACTTGTACCAGTTACATTCTCCCTTGTAATATTAGTAAAGTATTGGAATGCCAGTGCTGAACTTAAATTAAAAAATAGCCACCCATTAGGTCAGTGGAAGGCTGCCTTGTCTCAGGTGGCCTCTCAGACCACTGAAGCCAGGAGGTCAAGGTAACTGTTCTGATTTCAAGGTGCCTTTTCTATCTGTGATGGACAGCTGTTTGACTTAGGCTTGGGATAGTTTTTCTAAGGAATGAATGGAGGTAGAGTCTGGAAGGAGGGGGAAAGTGATCTACAGAATGCAGTCACAGGAGAGGTTTTTGGGCTGTGGCACGTGGTGGGTAAGGAGTGGCAGAAGTGACTTAAGAGTGAGGAGCTTACCCAAAGAGCAGGGACCACAGAGCCAAGCCTTGGGCATAACAGGAAAGGCTTGTGAAGGATGAGAGTGTACTGGGGAGAACTTGCTGCAGCTCAGATTCTGTTCTTGCTTTAAAATGCAGGAAACAGCCAGAAAATTTCTTTTTAATATTGTCACTTTAGAATTCAGTCTTGCTTTTTGGTGGAGTTTCATGCTAATGCCATAGAGCAAGAAATGCAACATTTTTCCTTCTTTGTGAGACCCTTTGTGAAAGTGTGCATATGTTTATGTGAGTGTTATCATCTGCAAGCAGTTGTGAAGCCAGCTTGCCATGTTGTCAGGGAATTATGGACTGGATGGTCAGACTGGTAAATACTTTCAGCTTAAAACCCTTGGGATCTGACAGAACTGGAACACCTTCCCCTCCATTTTCCTGCTCAATCTACAATTATTTGTTTGCTTTGACTTTTTTTTTGTGTGTGTGTTTTTACTTTTTTTTTTTTTGTTTGTTTGTTTTTGCACAGGAACCCCTTGAATACAAAACATTGCCACAAACACCAAGCATGCTTCTATGGCTGTCTTCAGCCTGTGATGGTTTTCCCAGGCTGGGGAGCAAGCCTGTGTCCATGCATTGCACTTCTGGCAGGGCTGTGTCTTGCTAGCATTTCACAGATGAAAAACTGTCCTCTGCCCTTTATTCTGAACTCAAGGGACTTGGTGTGGTTTTTTTCCCTTTAAGAGGAGAGTTGAGCAAGCCCTCAATGTACCTGATCTCTAAGATGGTGATATTGTTCCTTCACAGCTCTGATTGAAAATGGCATTCAGGTATTTCTCCTCAATATTAAGGAATATTTATTCCCCAACAGAGCAAAGTACTTGCTCTTAAGCTACACATTCCATTGGAGAGTTGGTTTCTTCTAGGCAAAAGGTGAAATGGAATTATACAGAAAGCCGGTAAAGAGCTTTGAAGTGTGTATAATCAGGTGTGTCAAAGATATCTTTTTACTTAGACTTTAAGTAAGCCAGATTTGAACTTTAGCTTTCTGCTTTTTCTCTATGACATTCAGATCAGACGGATAGTGAGATTACACCAAAATGCTGTTTTTGTATTTGTTATTCCACTATTTCTTGAAAGACTCGTACTGTCAAGTGTATTTGTGTGTGAACTGTTTTGCTTTTCTTTCACTTGAATGGAGGCTTTTGTTTCAAAGGCCAGCAAAAGTATGACTTGGGTATCTTTTTGTGAGGCATTATTGTAAATGATTTTTTTTTTTTTCTCTTAAGGAAACAGCAGATCTTTCTTTCACTTTCTGTAAATAAAATTGCTGGGCTAAAGGAAGAAAATCTGGTGGTTTAGTTTAAGGAAATCTTTCTTTCCATAAAATTGCACACCTATCATTATCAACCACTGTTGTAGCTGTTCAAGCTTTTATAACTAAAATGTACATGCCCTTGATTATCTGACTTACAGTGGCAGAACAGGCTATTTAATCATTGTGATAGAATGAATTGAGCATCGTGGCACTTAAACCTCTTGACTAGTCACAGATTCAAAGCACAGACTTCTTGAAATGGTGCCCACTCATCCTCATGCTATTCATTGTGCTTCTCTGGCTCCTTCTAACCACTGATAGTAGTGCTCAAACATCTGGTCTTTGAAAAAACAAGAGTGAAAACACAAGGATTTGATTTAAATGATGTGTGCAGTATCCTCTGGGATGAAAGGAATGCCAGAAGGATGTAGCACAATGTTATTTGCTCAAGATACTTAAGGCTCTTTTGGAAAATTAATTTAGTAGCCAGTTTTGAGGAGAGGTGTGTTTTGAAGGAGGGCTGAGAGGTGATGGAATTTTTTTACTTATTCCCCAGACTGTGAAAATCTTTAGCTGCTGATAAATGTAAGGCTGTTGATCTCTGTAAGGCTTATGGTCTGCTGCTGCTTTGCAACGCTCAGCTCTCCACTGCCACTCTGCTCATGCCTGGCACTGGGAACAGATTGCATATGAAATTTCAGGAAAATTGCATTGGTAGGATGGGCACAGCTGCTGCTTAGACTTCAGTAATTCTTCAGACTAACACTTGGTTTTCAGGGAATTCTCTGCAAAATTAATGAGGAAAATACAACCACATACACCTTCTAATAACGTGATTCGGGTAGCTTCATTGTTTGAGATGATTACTGTAAATAGGACAAGGAAGCAATATTTACTTCTGCTTTAATATTTTCCTCATGATTCATAGGAGCTGGCAAAATTAAGCAATAATTAGAATCTTATTCCAGTATAAGAAAAATTCTATTACTTAGCATGTGGTGTTTCTCTGGTTAGCAGAAGGAATTGGGCTTAAGAAAATGCTTCGTCCTCACCTCTTGGTGAAAATGGAATATTACTTCTGACTTTGGTGTGGCTGCATCTGTTGGAGAGTATGTTTGAACAGGTAAATTATGCTGGATGTATGGCCTATAAAGTGGTTTTGGGATCATAGGATAAAAGTTGCTGTATTAATGTGAATTAAGTTATCTGATAAACTATAGCTCTAGGGCAGGGATGAGGGGTTTTGGCTAAGGCAGCTTGTTACACTGTTCTGTAGGCACTAGAACACGGTGTATGCACTTCTCCCTTGTTGAATAACTGACCTGGGTAATCTAAATGCTGCTTTATCCAGCCGTATGACAGGCACATGTCACTGTGGTAGCTTAAGGGATACCTTTCCAGTGCCATCTAATATATTCAGATTTTGTAAAAATGAATATTGTGGTTTCGGGTAAGAAAGACTAAATAGTAAATACCAAGGAGTGAAATACTTAGAGCCCCTTCCAACTAGTGATTCCAAGTGCTCTTGTAGGGTAGGTCTGGAAGGTGTAGAGCCAGAAGCAAATATTTTTTGCATGATGGAGCCACAGCACCTTTGCTTCCGGTAGCAACCCTCTTTCACTTACTCCTAGGATGCAGGATTTCTCCTGGTGGGTCATTCCTACACTAATGTTTTCTCATTTTCTATCCTATTCTCCTTAGCATTGCCAGTTATCTGTATTTTAGTCTTTAGGAATTTATCTATTTTCCTTTAGAACCTGAATCTTTCAATTTTACCCTTTTTTTCCTTTATCCCATGTTTTCCTCTAAATATCTCCATTTCAATTCTCTAGCCTTTCCTTCCACTTAAAGGTCTTCTGACAATGAGTTTTATGGAAAATCTGGATTCCAACTCATCCTCTGGGCATGCTTAGGAAAGAAGAGCTGCGTTAGCAACTGGAAGCTCTCTGTGTGCTGTGCTCTTGGGAGATGATACACATGAAACACATGCCAAGAAAAGATTAGTCAAGGTCAGGGACAACCTAGCCTGGACTTGCCTGGGTCAAAACAGACCTCTTTTTCCTAAGTGCAAGCAAAACATGTATTTGTAATGTTTTTCTAAGGCAAGGACATTTTGTTTTGCATTGCTCCAAAGCTTTTGTCAGCCACAGGTACAAGTAGGTTCCTCTGTTCAGATTCTGCTCCATAAAGATGGCAGATAGGCATCTCTTGGGTGATGCAATTAAAATCCACCTCCTGTCCCCTTGCTGTATCCACCAGCAAGCCAGTGGCATCATAAGCAGCTGATTCTTAGGGCTGTGTAATGAGTAACACTTGTGATTGATTTCCTTCTATTTTTGTGGAAGGTTGATGTACAAGATTTGTCAGCTGGGGATCCCTGGAGCTAGGAACGTGTTTGATCACAACTGCTGGCAAGCAGAGGCCAGTGGGGTGTGTAAGTGAGAGTCTGGCCACGGGTTCAGATGATTGCTTTCCCCAGTTATTTGCTGTGGCACTGTCTGAGATGAGAAAGGGGGGAATTTCTGAAAACCTGTTTAGCTCAGTCCCAGGCTGCAATGGAAGGGCATTTCCTCCCACTCTTCCCTTCCTTTTTCTGACAGACCTCACCTTCTCTGTCTTGCCTTAGGGCTAAAAGGGGTCTGGAGAAGTGAAAACTAAGCACCAGAAGAAGAGCAAAGTTGTATGTGGGGCTAGACAGCAATTAAAATGGGATTGTCTGGAGGGTGGAAAGGAAAGAAGAGCAAAGCTGTTCTCATTACCCCAGTCTTGGTAATTTTATTAACTTGGTAGCTTTATGACTCCATCTATACACTCAAGAAGCAGGAAGACTGCAAATCTTAGCTTTGAGTACCTGCACGGATTCAGTGGATTACCAATTAAGGTCAGTGAAGGTTTGTCAGTCAAGGCTCTCATTTACTTTCAGCAACATGAGTATATTTTTAAAGAACTTGTTTTGCCATTTTTCCATTGCAACATGTGTCCCTGGCCCCTCTCCCGTGTGTCTAAACATGGAGCCTGTTACAACTGCAAAGATGGAGCACTGTGGATCAAGGAATAGTAGCCAATTTGGATATAATATCAACATCCAGAGAAGAATACACAGGAAATTATTTATTTACTGACTTTTAACCTTATTTTCTCACTGGTGACTGTAGATAACTTGCAATTTGTTTGCTGCAAAATAAAATCTGTTGAGACTTGTAGGCCTCTTCGGACAGGCATATATACAGTTGGTCAGATTGAAATGGAATATTAGGGTTTCATTTTATTAGACATACAAATCATATTTTTTGGTTTCCCTAAAAGTGTTCTGATCTGATAATATTTCTGCCATTAAACTCATCAACTGGATTATTCCTGGAAGATGAACAAAATAGTTCATAAACTCTTCATGCAAATTACTTCCTTTAATTTGAGCAGTTTTGCATGAAATAATTTTTTTTTTTTTGGCTGATACTTTAACCAAAAAAGAGCTGCTTGCCAAGCTCCACCTTGACCTCTGTTTACCTTTGAGGGCAGCCAACTTCTCTTTTCATCATTTTATGTATTGAAATTAATGGCTTCTGCCTGGTTCAGCAGAAAATATCTAGTTTCCTGAAAAGCACCTTGAGAGGTTGTTTTTACAGTACCATTTGTGCTTGAACAGACATGGCAAGTACTAGAAAGCTTCACTCAAGCTGTTCTCTTGGGACTTTCAGCTCTGCTTTGCAGACAAATGAATTTTCTGAACTTTTGAGTTCCTATCCTAACTGAATCTCTGAACCTCTTTTGAAGCCTGCCTGCTCTTACAAGAAACCTTAGTAGAGAGGAGGTTTGTTTATGGAAGGATATATTAGACTCCTTCATTTGAAGCCAACAAAAGCAGCTCTCTTTTCCTGGCGGTTCTAATTGATTTTTATTTTTTATTTATTGTTTTGAAGTTAAACAAATCATAGATTAAAACCCCTTCAACCTATGCCTCTAGATAATTTTGCCACATAGTAAAAACGCAAGTACTAGTGCAAAGAAAAAGCAAACCACTGAAGCTTGGAGTATAATGTTCCCACAGATTCTTAGTCCATGCCTACTAAATTGTTGATAAGTGCTGCTCTTTATGGGCTCTCCTGCCATGGCTCTGGGTTTGTGGTGTTGGAACCAGCAGTGGCAGCTTCAGTTCAGGTGAAGGTGGCAGATATATAAGAAATGTAAAACTTGTTTAGGTTCAGGTATGAGCATCTGATTGAATACAAAAAAACTCAAAGGTTATTTTTCAGTGGACTTTATCCAGTATTCCACAGGCAGGGTTTAAGTTAAAATACACTGTCATGGCTCAGAACAAATGGGTAATTCCACTTTTGACCCCAATTCCTAAACCCAGAGACAAATGACAAAAAAACCCCCCCTATTAAAAACCTAAGGCTGTGTATTTGCTCTTAAACTTCAGCACAAACTAATCCTTGTAGTGTTTTCAATCTGGCTAGGCCTTAGCTAACTCTCAGTCTTCTTCCTTTGTCCTGCTACTGCACTACTGCTGGCAGCAGTTATTGAATGTTTTAACGCATGGCATGAATAGGTCAGGTCACTTAGTAGAATATGAAACATCTTCATGAGAGAAGAAGCTTTTTCTAAAGTCACAGCAATGCCCTTACGAAAAAGTGACTTTGTTTGCCATTCAATTTGTGCCGCGAGACTCCTACAGAACATAAGTTTGAATCTCTGTTAAATACACACTTTGATCCGTAACCTGTGTACATTTATAGGCCTCTTCACACACTTGTGCATGACACACCACAGATCTCGTTCAGCAAAGCAATGAAGAGAATGATCTTGTGCTAAGCAGAGTGATTAGGTCTGGTTCCTGAGCAGTTATTAAGGTTCCTGTGTCCCTCTGGCAAATCCAGTCCTGGCTCTGGGTCTCTCTTCCCCATAACCTTCATTTAAAGGTCATTTCTGACTCCTGACTGCCTTCCCCCAGCACAGGGGGATGTAGAACTGCTGCATGTGTCCATGTGCTTGGTGTTCTTCAAAAATGTCAATGAGTCATGTCCAAAGCTGGGTGAACACACTGACATTGAGTTCATATGTATTCCTTCATTATAAAAGAAAGGTACATTTAGGAACCAAAGATGGCAAGATGATGTACAACTTCATAAGGAGACTGGAACAGGAGGCTGATCATGAAAATGAATGGTGTTATTTTGTGTACAGAGATTTCTTTTTGAACAGATAACATTTTCTTAATTTCTCTGAGCCCATAAATTTATGCCTAATCTCGGCACAGAGCAATATTTTTTTTGTTCACAGTGAAAGTTGCTTAATTTATTAGTAAGGAGATAACTTTTGTTTATATGCCAAGAGGCTGTCTTTGGGAATTATACAGTTGTCCTGTAGACAGTGTTGCTAGATAATGGGATTATGTGAAATTTAAAATATACCCATCACTTTTGCATATGAGTGATGACTGCATGTGCAGTGAGATTTATGGGGTATGCTACAGTTTGTGCAGTATCATGACCACTTCTGTGGTATTTAACTAGCAGCTCCTGCCTGAGTATTTTAAAAAACATAGGGGTGTTCTGGAGAAACTGTTTTGGCTAAATGCTCTTTAGCTTTCATAACACCTAATGCTTTAAGGAGGTCTTATATGACACACTACACACACCCCTTCCCCCTAAACACTTCCCTTGGTAATATGTGAGGAATACCTACTTACAGATTTCTGTTAAATGGCTGCACTTGCTGAAGGAACTCATAAGATCATATGAATTAAAATTGATAAGAAGTGCAATCTGAGTTAGTTCTGCTGTAAAAACTGGATCAGTCATTAGCTGCGAGGACAGAGCACTTCGAAACAGTCCATTAAGGCAAGAGATTGCCCAATTAGATATTCACGTGGCAGTTAAAATTGCATCAGAATGTAAAGCACTTCCAATTTTTAGTCAAATGCCTTTTTAAAGTTTGACTGAAATGTTCTTATATCTTGCTGCATAGCAATAGAGAAAAAAGTGCTTGAAATACTTGTTAAAAATAACCAAAGCCCCACATCCACATTAATTTCATGCCAAGTTGTTCTTTATGTAATTTGAAAGGGCTGTGATATTCAGCTTCATGTATTGAGAAATGTAAAGGGAATATTAATATGCCCTTATAATATTCCCATATGAGTGAAAATGATGCAAAGATTTCTTTTGTAACCTGAGACATGAACAAATGTTTTGAACAAACTGATCTTCAAAATTTTAGATGTATTTCAGAGTTTGGGCTTGGTTTTTTTTTTTTCATTCCTAAGGCAAGGAAAAGAAATTGTATTCAAACATTCTGGTTTAATTAACCTTATTTAAAATAAATTTAAATGCTATTTGTACTTCTCTTGAAGAAATTGGAGCAAAAACTTGAGGGGGAGTCTTTACTCTATGGTCTACATTTGCTGTTAATTCAGTCTCCTGAGAACTTTTGCATTTGTGTGTGTGGTTTGTTTTTTGTTTTGGTTTTGTTTTTTTTAATCCTCTTGTTGTTTTTTTCCTTTTTAAAGTACTGCTTTAGTAAATACACAGTTGAAAAGTACCTTGGGCAACTGGAGCCATGGATCCTCCAGAGTGGCACATCAGTAGAACAGTGGTTTTCAGGAAGTTTCATATGAATAAATTAAACACTATAACACTACAGCCAGATATTTTCAACTGCTTAGTGAAAACAAGACAAAGGTACAGGTGAAATTACCGGGAAGTCTGCATGAGTGCTCTGTGCTGCTGCACATGCCACACAAACACAGTGTCAGTACATTAGAGCAATTCCTTCAGGAATCACAAGAAAGGCTGTAGTTCTGAGGCTGTGCTAACTAACAGGTGGACACTCACTGCCTGCAGGGTTGGCTCTTTTTTAAAAGACAATACCAGGGCTGTTTGTTTTAGGAGTTGATCAGCATCTCCAGATGCTTTTAGAATTATAAACCCAGCATTGCTGTCAGGGCTATGGTTAGAAAGCTTGTGTCTGAATGCTTGTAGGAATATTCAAATTTAGTTAATTTGAAGTGTCTATCTTGAAAGTTTTGTTCTGCAAAGGATCAGCCTAAGAATAGCTTAATCCCAATTTTTATATTTTAATTTTTTTGACAGGAAAGTGGAGGGAACTCCTTTTTGCCATCAATCAATGTGTTGATATGGACTGATTATATAACATTTAATGATATTTAGATACAGATTCTTGCTAGAGTAGGGTAGGTCCTCAATGACTGACATTGTGGAGCATGTGCATATTTTGTTTGGGTTTGGCCTTTAAGTGTCAGAATTTAATAAGAAAAAATGAACAAAATGGGCTGTAACAACACTCTTTGTGCTTATTCTGGCAGTTGAAGTTACTGTTCTTGCTTGAAAAGTCATAAGGAGAATTGGGTGGGAAAGAACTGGGGATGATAAGTGCTGTCATTATTTTATTTCTGTTGGAAACAAAACCTATTTGTCCCTTTACTGACACTAAGTGCCCTGATACACTGTTTTGTTGTGCAAACGTACAGGGCATTATTCCTTTCTAAGGTACTGTGGCAAAACCCAAACATTACCCTGTGGGTCAACGTTGTGTTGAAAAACATAGGAATTAATAGAAAAAACGGGTTCAGCCCTTCTGTCCTACACCTTCTCTCTCTATCCCCAAGGTAAAATGGTGTCGTTTACCCCTCTATGTGCTGCTCTTAATAAAACTGAAGATGGAGAATCTGCACTTTGATTCATCTACTCATTTAGCAGTCTTCTCTAACACCATGTAACCGTGTTATTCTCTCACTCGAGCAGAGGGCTTAAGAATTAGCCTCTCATAATTTAAATCTTCTGTTGCTTGCTTTAAAAATTGGGCAATAGTCCCTTTACCAAAGAGATCTAAAGAAAGTACAGCTCAGTGGAAAAATGGCAAGTGTGGTGTTACTCTCTTGTAATTTTCAGTAAAGGACTGGAATGCTATTAAGCTCTTTCACATTTATGTGATATATCTCATGAATTAAATGCCAGATTGTTGGTGTGAGCATAGGTTTGGTGATATTTCAAGTTTGTCTGTGATAGCATGAATGCAGGCATTAGGCTGAACATCGTAGAAGAAAAGCTGTATGCCAAGATAGGATCTGTAAAAGTAAATATCCATAAGCTCTTGTGATGTCTGACTCAAATATTTTATTTTTTTCAACCATATAAGATAAACTAAACTTGAGGAAAGGTTTTTCTATAGCATAACTGAAAAAAGCATCCAATGTATTATTTCAATTTAATCACACTGAACAGTGTGGATGCTATTAGAGTCGGCACGAAGGGAGTCCTTCCCTGGGGTACCTATGGAAGGTGAATAACTTTCTGGTTACTTTAGATTTAGAAAGCCAAAATGTAATGCCAGGCACTCTAACTCCTTCAATGAGAAAGCAATGATTGAAAAATATGGGAAAATGATTTGACTTAAAATGAAATATTTGCAGGTGCAAATATGCTTGAAGTGCAAAGTTGTCTTTTAATAATCATTCAGACATATTTCTGCTAGAAAAGCAACACATGAAATTATGTCAAGATAATAGAAATGGTAAGTATTATGTGGCAAACATAACTAGTATCTACCAGTACTGGATGGGGAAACGGAGATTAAAAGCTTTAAGCAGACTTTAAAACAAATAAATAAAACCTCTCAGTTTAAGAGATTCCTGAGGTCTAGAATGTGACTAACATATAATGCTGTCATTGAGGGGGTCAAATAACATACTGGAAAACTTTAGGCTGCACTGTTTGATGTCATTCAAGTGGAAAGTCTTAGAAGCTGTTTTAAAGTTTAAGTGAAATTTAATGGTCGAAATGAGAAAACACTTGGAAAAAATGTCATATGATTAACTGTTTACCTCCTGAAGTACAAACTATTGACAGGCTGCAAAGCAGTATGAAAAGCCAAAGAAATCCTTCAAGAATCATGAAATCTCTGAGGAAAGTTGTGCAGAGAGGATGCTGGGCATTACTAAGTGCTGGCAGCTCTTTTGTTATCAATGTCTTGCTGTTCTCAGTAGAAGCCACAGGACAAAAACTCCTGTCATTGATATGCTTAAAGTCTTTAAAAGATATTAAGATAATGGGGTATTGGTTTCATTAAAAGTAAAAACCAAAACAAAAACCCCACAAAGTGAACAATCCAATATACTTGGTGGGAGGGGGAGAAGGGAAATGACTTGGGGCCAACTTCAGAAAGGAAATTGGAACCATCAGTAAGCCTTACAGGTTCTGAAGGGACTCTGTAGTGTGAGATTTTAGGATCTATGGTGGAATCCAGGCAATACACGTGTACCATAATTGCCTCGGACAATGCTGTACAAAGCAAGAATTTTGAGGCTAGAAATCAATGAAAAGGCACAACAAACAATGAGGCCTCCCTCACTGCAATTAGATACTGGAGATCCAGATCATTTAAGTTTCTGCCCATAAATTGCAAAACAGTCAGTTCGGAAGCTATAAAAGGTGGGAGCCAGTTTAAAGTGTTGTATATAATGGGTGAGATTCCAGGGCATGGTGCCTGGGAAGGACACTTTCAAGTGAACATAAGAATCCTTGAAGTGCTGATCCCAACATGCACAGCTGCAGCAAAGAAGGCCAACAGTGTTACTGCCAGAGGACTGCAGTGTAAATAAGGGAGCTGCAATTCTCGTTATCTGCTGGTTAGAGCATGAGCACAGGGTCTGCTCAGTGTATCTTTGACAGGAAATAGCCACTCTTAATGGGATATGAGGGAGATGAATCCAACTGGCACCATAAATCTTGGAGGTGTTAGTAAGCGTAAGGCAATTAGGATCCTTTTCACTGCACAAAGGAGACAGTTTTATTACTTCTTTTAAAGTGTATTTCTTTCCTAAGTGATATAGGTGCTTATTTTGAAACCATTTCATTCAAATGCAGGAATGAGTGAGGGAGCGTAATCTGAACAGGATAAGCAATCTGAGGTTTTGAGTAGGCTGTTTTACACAAACATGATCCAAGCCAGCTGCACAACAGTTTTAGATAATTTAAAGTAGGGTTTGGTGTGTTCACCTGTGGTGCAGAGTGCAAGTTCAGGCTTTGGTTGTACAGGCAGTGTTACAAAAGATTTGCTTGGTAGATGATAACTAACAGCCCCAAACAGTGCATTCCCTTTTCCCCTGCTAATCTTGGCCTCCAGCATATCTCACTTGCCAAATCCAGTGATAATCTTTTGGATGCAAGTGGCATCTCTTGGATTAAGTGCTCCTGGATAGCATGTGGCTCTCCAGGCATCACAGAATGGTGGTGGAGGAGAAGGTGGGTGGGAAGGGGAAGGATGTGTGCACCAGCTTTTGAAAACACTGGCAGAGGTAATATTTGCATTTAGCCTGGAAGAACTTGGTTTCCAAACTTCAAACTCCCTCCCTTCCTCTCTCCTGGCCCAAGATCTAATGCTGTGACCAAAGGCAAGTTCAAAGCTCTAATTAACAAGGCAGATAAGGTACTCTAAAGGATGGAGTCAGGCGCCTCCTGTGCCAAAAGATGCCTTTCCCAGGGGTGTGTTGGTGTTTTTTTGGTTGGTTGGTTTTTTTTAAACAATGTCCATGCCCATTTGATGGACAGTTCTGTTAGAACTTTTTACTGTATAAGCAGGTTCTTTGTTTTTATAACACGCTCATCACCATGGTATCTGAGGACTTTGTTCTGTGATTTAAGTGTATCTGTTAATGCACACAATCATGGTTTTTTCCATTACTTTTCCCAAAAGGCCATTGCCTATTTTCCTGCACCAGCTGGGGACTTCACTACAGATTAACACCCCCCACCCTGCCCTACTGGAGGAGATGGTTTTTTCAGTTTTCCCTCTTTCAGAACTGTGCAAATTCCTCAGCAAATGGGCTGTCACACTCATGAACTCCATGCAGCGAAGTGTTTGGAGTTTTTGTTCATATACCCAGACTACAACTGTAACAGTATCTGCAAATTGTTTAAATTCTTCATGCCCTGCCTTGGAAAGTCTATTTTTGGACTGTTTTATATGAAATCTGCACTATGGATCTTAGTTTTCCCCCACTCTCCGTATTACAGCTTTACATTAATGTAGATGCTGAACTATTGTGGATATTTAGTCACATATCAGTGGAAGACTTTCCAATTTAATGTAATATGCTGAGGATTTCATATTGCTGATTCCTGATCAGATTTTCCTGAGCCTAAGAATAAAAAGGCTTTTTCCTGCTATGCAACAGCTTCAGATTCCCCTGAATCTGAAAGATGTTTCTTATTCATATTACTAATAGTGATTTCAGTAATTCCACTCTGATCTTAATAGCACTTGCTCTTACTCTACTGCCTACGTATTTCTGATCCTTAGTGCATCATCCTAAATGTTGATACAAACACTAATGAGGGGGACTTATACCTTTGGGCATGCCTGTAGGTATTGCAGATATAAGTGCTGTCAATGAGGTAGCTTGTGAAAAAAATTATGACAGTTTGTCAGGAAAAAGTAGTTTTTTATATCCATGGGATTGCACTGTGTAAATCAGCAGTTTTCATTTGCTGAAGCTATATGGAATGATCATGTTGACAGCTCATTGGGCTGGTCTCTACCTCTGATTCCTCACATAATCTTGTGGCATGGTCAGTGAGCAGAGCTTTGAGCTGTTCTGTACACACTTCCTCACATCTGATTAAGGCTCTCCCCCTGAGAAAACTAGGGTTATAAAGCTGTTGGTTAAGCAAGGGTTTCACAAACCAGAAACGGTGAAAACTAAGAAGAGTGACACCAAATTCCCCTGTAACTTCAGGGAACCTCTGAGTGGAAAAATTTCAGAAGCTGGGGGTATCTGGCTTATGGTAATTTTTTTTTTTTTTTAAGGAAATGAGAAGTTGCACTTAGGAAATGGAAGCTTCAGAATACAGTAACACAGACTTTGGGAAATGATCAAATGGAAACTTGTCTGCAACAAATTGCTTTAATGATCAGCATAAATGTGTTTTAATTTGGATTAATTACAGCCTGGGAAGACTTTGCTCCTAAATAAACTTCAGGAAAATGTCATCCATAATGAATATACTAAATAAACTTCAGTATAAATAAATGGGTCACAGCTCTCCTACCCACTGAAGATTTGCTGTGTTTATAAAATGTACACAAAGCCCTGCATATATGCTGTACCTTAAGGTATTTACGTAATGACAAAAGATCACTTTTTCATTTTCCAACCATCACCAAGGGATTGCAAAGCAATCAAACTTTAACAGCCAATTAATCTCTCTAGATGATGTTTGTGTAGCACTTAACCAGTTTCAGTAAATTAGATCCCTGTGGGCTGGGCTGTTACATTGACAGAAATGTTACTGCTAGCTGGAGGCATTCATTTACTAGTTTGTAAGAACAGCAGTATTGAGAAATCCTGAGCATATGGAAACAAACTCTCTGCACCTTTTTAAAAGAAATGCTGTTTGTAAAGAATAGGAGGTTCTGGGACTTGCCCAGCATGGAGCCTCACTAAGCTAAAGCAGTTTGTCAGTTCTGTTGGACTGGAGAGACTGCTGCTAAATTCCCTGTAGGAAACAGAAGAAATCCATTGGGAGGCAGCTGTGGCTAAAGAAAGATAATTCATTGCAATAGCATCCAGTTAAGCAAACAGTTAAAGGAGCAGGTCTATTTAAAGTATTTCTCTTGTGCATGTAGGCAAAATACATGAAAATAAATTATAAAAAAGTCTCCAGGAGCACAAAGTTTTCAGTATACGTAAGATAAAAATCTATCAGAAAAATACCATCTTGAAATTAAGGTGGAAACCCCTTTTTCCCCTTGTGTTGGTTTAAGGCATCTGCAGCAGCTTTCAGGCTCCCTGTGTGCCTGCTGGAGCCCACAAAGCACAGCTGCAAATCTCCCAAGTGGAGAGCTGCACGAGTGGTGTCTGTGTACCCGTGGCAATACAGCTGCAATTATGAGGTACTGCGTTCTCCGTATGTTCCTCAAGGATCTTAATTGCTCCATGATCGCTATACTAGGTTAATGTGAGCATTCCCCTGTCCATTATGACTCTGGAGCAGGGTTCTGGAGATGAATGGATGAGTTCACCTATGTCTGCTTCTTGCTGTGGTCAAATCTAGCTGGAAGCAAGGCAGATGAACTGTTCTTGCTTGCAGCTGCGCTGGTGTTGCATTCAGGATGCAAATGGAGAGAAAAGACAAGACTAGAAGCATTTAATTAACAGTTTCTGATCCATGGAAATGTCAGGAGGGCTTGAGGGAGAAATTAATTCCTGTCAGAATGAAGGCATTTGGTGAAAGTCACAGTCTAGATTGTTGCCCTTGAAGCAGGTGCGTGCAGTCAGTGACACATGGCTGGCATCACATGCTGAAGTCGGCACAAGGGGCGTGGAAATGCTGTGTGTGGTTGGCTTTTTCTGGAAGGGTCAGGAAGCCTGTGGCAATATGGAACTTGCTGTTACCTGGGAGATGTCAGTCCAGGAGTGCCATGGCTTAGAGTGTGGATAGGCCAGTTGGAGAGGCAGTTGGCTTATATGTATATTTTAATGGCAGGTGAATGTGGTCAGTTATTTACTGCTTGCCTTTGAAGGGAATGGCTGCCCAAGCCCTACTCAAGCCTGCAGTGGTACTTAGGTTCCCAAAATTAATTTGCTACAAGGTGCGTGTGAGTATTTGAAAACTCTAAAAGCTGTTCAGCATTCTGTGGGTGTTTGAGGAAAAAGTAGGGTTAGGAGCACCTGCTGGGAAAGGCGGGTGGTAGCAAATAGGAGTTGACCTTCTGGACATGACCTTCTGCTTTATTCCTTCTGATAACTTACATTGTCATGCAATGGCTCATGATGTGGTCTGACCATATGGTGTTTAGCAGGAAAAGTTTTAATTAGATTGTTAGGCAGCACATACAGTTGCAAGGCCAAAGAAAGAGATGATAAAGGTCTGATCCTGTATCAGCAATGCTGCCATTGCTGAATTTGCTGATTTTTGGCCTGGAAACTGTGGAATGGGTGAGGTGCCTCCAGAGGTCATCTGGCCCAATCCTTCTGTGCTCTCTTAGTCATAACTGACCCTTGTTTTTGTTCTGGTGCCTTTCAAACACAGTTCAGGACAACTAATGAATACAGGGGGATGGTAAGTTTATCTAGAGTTCTAGATTTTTCCTTGGGCAACTGAAAGAATACTGGGGAAATGCCATACATTGGTTTACTTAAATAACACAGCAGCTTTCATAGAAGGAACGAGATGGTTATTAACCAGGTAAGCAGAAGGCAGCACAGGGTATGTGGATGCAGTAAGAGCAAATGTATAGGCTCTGTCTCCCAGTATTTTAGCACAACTTGTGCTGCAAATGTGTATGTTTAGAAATTTCAGTCGAAAGCAAAATAGGAATTTCACTCCACACTGCAACAATTGTGGCATTTGCAAGAGTGGACAGGAAGGTTTTTGAGTGTGGCTATTGTAGTCAAAACATAGTTTAGAACATAGGGAAGCCTGTAGTATAAATGTGCTATTCATAATAATTTTTCAACAAAGAAGTGGTCTGAATGGCTGGTAATGAAATGCTTTCTTAATGCAATGATTTTGCTTACTGTTTAGATGCACAATGCACAAGTTTGGATAGAGGCTCTTTTATTGAGAACAGAGAAATGGCTTAGTGTATTGAGTAAAATTGCAACTTCCTAAAATGACATGCAGAGAAAATAAATGTATCTAAGTGAGACTTGGCTCTAGGGGTGAAATGAAAGAACAAAACCGACAGGACTTTCTCCAGCCAAGTGAAGCTCTGACTAGGTCATGTAACAAAAGCATAATAATATAACTCTGGTTTTCTAGTTATCATTTCAGTATGTGCTCTGACCAGTGAAAGCACTGCTAATTTGGTTTTGCACAGCTGTCCTCCATGTCATGAGTTTGTATTTTTGTATTGTTGGATCTTGCACTCTTCCAGATATGCCTGTTTTTGTTTTTTTCCACAGTAATGAGTAGTTTTGAGACTGTTAAAATAATCCTCTCAGTGTTTCCGCTAGAAGCAGTCAACAGAATATTTCTCTGCAATTTAATAGCTGGATATAACTCTGAAAGGTTATACCGTGTAGCTGCTAAGTATCTTCACTCTGCAATGCAGGCAGCCAAACACATTTGATTTTTTACACCATAGGTTATAATCAAGAACTGTCAAAACAGGAGTGAGTGGTGTAAAGATTCAAGAGGTGATGCTTCCTCCTGTTCAGACAGCAGACCTTTGCAAAGCATGCTAATGGGGTGTGAAGCTGCAGAGGGGGAATCCTGTGACTCTTCAGTGGCTCTTTGGAAGTTTGGTAACGGGAGACTGCCAGCCAGGAGAGCACGAGTTGATGCTCTGCTTCTGTCACTTACGTGCCTCTTCCTGCTGTTCTACCCTCTTCATCCCTGCAAATCCTCCCCAACCCAAAATGTAAATTTATTAAATGTTATGAGTTGTGGAAACCTTTAATAGCCTGTTGTTATCCAAGGCAGGGCAGCTGGTGTTTCCTGGAAGAGGTCATACATGTAAAATCTGGGTATATGGTACAGGATGCCTTAGGGAGCAACCAAATTTATGCTGAAGTTTGATCTGCAGGACCAGTCCTGGAGCAATGGGCTGGTAACTTTAAGCAACCTTTAGTCTATCCTTCTATTGAAGCACAGCAAGCAAATAAATTATGTACCAGTATTTGAAACATTTAATTTTCATTCTCTTCAGACTGGTGTGTTGCAATACTCTGAATCTTAGCTCTGATTCTTCCATGAGCTAGAACTCAGATAACGATTGCCATGCTCACACACTCATCCCTTTTTCTCCGTAAAAGAGCAGAGTGTTCAATTCAGTATTAGTTTAGTTCTGGTGGTGTGTGTGCTTCTGCCATGGTCAGTGCTCTTACACCAGTGGGCACTGGCTTTGGTCAGTCTCTATAAGAACTTTCTGATAGAAGGACCTGAAGAAAGGCTGTGTTCACCATGTCCAAAAACAGACACACAGAACAGTGCTGGATTAAAATGTGGGGTTTGGTATTGCACTAGAGATGTGGAGGGGAGAGCACAGCTGTTGGTATCAGGAGCTGGTGGGGTTGGGAGGCCAAGTTTCCTGTTTGGTGGAAAATGTTGAACAGTTTCTGGCAAAAATTCTTGGTTTTAAATTTCAAAGAATGAGGAGGCTTTTTGCATCAACTTAGATGAAAAGCCTGCCAGAATAAGGGGTAGGCCATATTTTAGGGAAATATTGATTGTGTTACTTCTGAACTGTATTTATAAGCCTGGTCTTGACGAGACCTGTTTGCAAGTATGACAACACATGTTCATCCTGATTTGAATCTGCTGCCTAAGGCAGTGGAGAGAGTTAAATTCATTAAAAAAGAGTTTTTAAGAAGGTATAGATTTTTCTCATTCTCTTCTTTTTAGACTACATGGCATCTACAGAGGGGGAAGTGGGAAAATACTCAACAGCCCTATGTTTTCTGGAATAAAATTTCTGCACTGGGAAAAAACACATTCAATCTCTTATCCATGTATGTGTGAACAAGCAGCAGTATTCCATGCCCCTGGGACTGGCTTCCATCCAGAGACTTGCTTGCATTGCAAGGGGGAGCAGGTGGCATCTCTGCACAATCTCCAATTTCACATTGCAGGTTATCTTTAGGGCAGCTTTAGCTTCTAGCCAGTGCTCTGTGGGAGCCTCTTGGCACATGCCATCTGGCAGGAACACAGAATCGGCCTGGTTTGGTCCTGTCCTCTGGCTGAGGTGGTGGTGGTGAAAACACTGTACATTTGTTTTTTTGTGTCACTTCAAATGACCTTTTGGCTGGGGACTCTGAGGGACTTGCCCATGGCAATCTAAATCGGGTTTTCAGAGCTGTGCTTGAAGAAGTGTTCTAGCACTGAGAAGAGTTTTAAATTCCAGAAATGTTGTGATACTTTATTCCCATTTAAATCACCTTTTTTCCCCAGTCTGAAAGAGTATGATAGTTCTAGTCTCTTTGTGTTGATGACATTTTCTATCTATAACTGCCTTTTTCTTCTAGAGTTTTCTTGTCCCCAGTGTTCTTGTGGGATCAGAAGCAAAGCTGAACACAGTATAAAGAAGTGAAACAAAACTCAGATGCCACCATCCAAATTTGTAGTGACAAACACATGAAGGTGTGTTAGATTTCACTCTCTGCTCCTTGGAGGATTGCTCCTCTGACTCATTTTTTCCTTTGTTGATGAACACTGAGCAGACACTTCCACAGGTGGGTTCACAGGTTTATTTTTGAGTGGCAATAACTGATCCAATAACTGTGTATCACAGCTGGATTGCTTTCCCCGTCACGCCTGCAGAGCATGACTTTGAAGTTACTGATGTTGAATTCCATCAGATAAGGCCTCCTGGTCTCAGCAAGAACCTTTGAGGACTGGCCAAGGAAACGTAGAAGTCACAAGTCAGGGAGTAGAGTTATTTAGTATTTTGAGTTGCTGGCTTTTGCTGTATTGCTTTTATCTCTTCACACCTCTGGGTTATTAAAGGTTTGTCCAGAAGGAGTGGGGGGCAGACTAGATTAAACAGAGTGTTAGCTGTTCACTCCTTGGGGCTTGTAGGCATGACTGTATTGGTGAAAAATGATAATTTAACTCCTAAGCCCAGAGGAGGTCTGAGGATGTAGCTGCTTAGGTAGTGTTCCACCCCAGTGTGATAGAGGGGCTGGGGGAGAGCATGTGCTCATCCAGCTTGGAAAGAAGATGGACCAAATGCAAGTATCTTGGCACTAACCCTCTTAGAAAAGCCTGCATGCTCTACACGAGTGAAGAAAATTGAAATCATTGCATAAGTATAATGACCTCATTAGGTCTCACTGAAAATGTAAGACAAAACAGCAAGAAGCTAAAAATGGCTATTATTGCTAATACACTTTAAAAAGTTCTTAATTTTGTTGTGCTTTCTCATTGAGTGTGGTACCTAGCCAACCTAGTGCCACAGGCAAAGATCCATTGGTATTCCTATTTATCTTCAGTAAAAATTAGTTACATTTGGAAAAGCATGTGCACAGGATACATATAAACTGTGTCCTGGTGTTGGCAATTCTGTTGTTCATGCTTGTTAACTTTACTGTAGCCTCAGGGCTCTCACGCTGACTCTGTTAAGCATAAAGTGCTGTAACTCACAGAGTACTGTTTATGTGTTAGGCCTTTAAACTTGTCTTTACAAATATTTCTACCAGTTTTACTGTGTTCTTTATCTTGCAGCAGTTCTAAGTGTTCAAACTATACAACCAACACTCCTTTTGCTTGTTTCTTCCTTTTCTCCCCACTTCCTCTCTTTCTTAAATATTAACAAAGCCATGGGAAACAGATCAAAAAGGAAGAGGTCTTGTATAAGGACAGTGAGGTTGGTAATGCCCATGTAGTGTTTCAGCAGTTCTGTCTAGGATGGGGGAGGAAGACAAGTATTAAAAATAGGACAAAATCTGTTATGGTGGTAGTGTATAACAGGTCCAGGAGGAGAAACAGAGATCTGCATCAGCTTCATTTCAGCAATGTTGGTCTTAAGAAAAAAATCCAAACTCAACATTTGTTAACTGTAGTTAGGCAATTTGTGTGGAAGTGCATCAGTAACAGAAGTTTGAGTGCTCCTTGGGTCAGCTGTAAGGTGGGAGAGTTCCAGCACGCTTTCATGCTGATTCATGGGAACTGTGGATCCCGTAGCTCAGTAGTGGGAACACTGCTGTAGTTATGACGGCTCAACGATGGTAGGATTCCTCCAACAGTCTCCTGCTGAAGACACTGCTGCTGCTTGCTGTGCATTGCCTAAGGCAATGCTGGGATCTGCAGAGTCAGGGAAGAGGGCAAGAAAGCAGCATGGATGGGCAGAAGGTGAAAGACTGAGGTGGACTGGAAGGTTAGGACTGCAGGAAAAGGAATATGGTGTTAAGGTCCTCATTGGGGATGGTGAGATTTGCCATCAGGGAAAGGAAGAGGCTGGAGCTCAAGTTTGAGGCTGAGGTTTGGGCAGACAGACCCAGAGTTGAATAGAAATAGTAGAGTAACAGAAGAGGCTTCTGCTTCTCAGCTCTATTTGGGGCCTTTAATTTAAGATCAGTTCTGTTTCCAAATCTGTCATACTTATCTCTAAACAACAACAGAAATAAAATAACGGTGCAACTGATCTGCTTTATTTCCAACTGTTTGTATACCCGTCAGAAAATTTTAGGGAGTAATTTATGGCCTATTTCTTTAAATTGCACCTAAATTTGCAGCACCCTGTGTTATACTGCACCCTCCAGAAGCCAATGTCAGTGTGTCCTGGTGAACAGATTTCATGCTACCGTGTGAGTACCAGTTTTGCTGCTAGTGCCCATGCCAGGACATTCAGCAACTGTGAGTGAGGTGGAAACTTTTGTTGCTTGAGTCTTCAATTTTGACCTGGTTAACTGTTGTGATTTGAAGGATTAATTGAAAAAAAAAAATAATCACCAACCCCATTCTTCCCTTCCCCCTGCTTTAAAAGAAATAGTGCTTGGTAAGACACCTTTGGAAGGACACACTGGGACTCGTGTCATCAGATGATTTTAGAAAGCCCTGATTCCTAGTCCCAAACTGACAGGATACTGAGTAAGTGAAATGCCTAACAAAACTGAAGATGTCTGTCAGAAATATTGCAGCTTCCCCCCGTAGGAGGATGTTTTAAATGTGAAACTTCTCCTTTAAACATTCTCTGTGAAAGCTGCTTAAAAAAGAAAATGTTGAGGTAGTATTGCTGTTTATTTTGAACATTTTCTAACCTTTCAGTTCTTGGTATGCTGTTGTCTGTGTGTGAGATCTGCGTTATCTCGGAGACCGACGGTGGAAGGCTGAATGTATGTCCATTTCTATGCACCTAAGGATTTAGTCACAGGCAGCGTGGACAGTTATGTAAAATATATCCCAGGGAAAAGTACTCTAGTGCAGCTCATCTCATGATGAAATTCTTTAAATAAAAATTTAGTTGAATCTTCTTGGTGATAGTGAGCTCTGCACCTCTTTCCATGAACTCGAGAATCCTTTAATCTTTTGCATTTGCTGCATTTGCACCTACTTCAAAGCATTGCTGCAGGCGTTGGGAAGGATCCCGGCACTGGTGGGAATAGGGCGGGGATGTGAAATTCTGTCATCACTTGGAAACTGCAGCCATTTCTGAAGTGCCAGTGTGATCTATCTTTACAAAAGGGCAGCAGCATTATGCAACTAATTTGGGAATATAAGGAAATGTGTCTGTATTGGCTGTAGTTTTAGAATGTTTTTATAAAAAACCAACTCTTTTTACTGAGCAGTACTTGCCAATCTAAGGAGAGAGCTGAATATGCTATGGTAATGACTGCTGGGCATCTGTATGGGTAAATGTGAATTTGCCTTGTGGTTTTGAAACCAGCTGTAAGATGATGAACCCTGGATGCAATCCAGCTGCTGATATTAGGACTCTGTTACATTCCAGAGCCAGGAGGTGAGCTGGAGAAGAGGGAGTGAAAGTGTTAATTTGAAGAGGCAGAGCTGTGTTATTTTTAATAAAGAAGGTAGTCTGAATTTTAGCAGTTATCACTTGTCTGTCAACTGATATTTTAAGAAATGAAATCTACTTTAGGACATGTTTTAGGTGAGCTGACTTAGCATGGTGGAAGCTGAGGGTGGTGATGATGCCTCACAGGAACCAGTCCTATGCTCCTGACACCAGTAGGAACAGTACCCCAAACCTGCTGCTGACTGCTGTGGGAATGACCAAACTTGTAATGAAAATATTTGTCCTGTTTCAAGATACATCTGTATGAATGCCCCAAAAAAGCATGCAATTCACAGATACCTTGGTTTCGTATTGCCTCATATTTGGAAAAAATGTTCAGTCATAAGTCTCAATTATTAATGGCATCTGCTTACACTGAGTTGTGCCTTAGCATATACAGCTGCTGCTTTGACTTGCAAAACTAGAAAATAGCACTTTTCAGTCAAAGAATTTAATTGTGTAAGAAGCTGCAAGGTTTTTATGATACTTAGATTATGTTTTATTTTAAAGGCCATATTAGGAGCATTCTACAATTAAGTTTCAAAAGAATTAGACACTCGAATGTGTTTCAAGCTGCCACTGTTGTAAAGAATTACAATTCTTGGGTTATAAAAAGTGACTAAACTGCTCCTAAAAATGAAATCCAAGTGCAGTATAGCTTTTTGTTGTGCAGTGCACTTAAGTGATGAATTCACATGGTGCTAGGAACAGAAGGCAATTTGCAAGGTGCTTCCACGGCTGGAGAAATATATTTTTTTTTTATACTCATTGAGTTTTCAAATAACCTGTACTACCAATCTCAGCAAAGATGAATCAGTTGAAAGAAGGTATTTTGAGGATAAAATGCATTTTAGAATAATGGACCTCTGTTTTACTGTATTACTCAGTAATTTTGTTAACTTTTAATATGGTGGTACATGTCTTATGCTTCCAATTAACAAACACCTTAATGTCAGAGGAAGAGCAGGACTCTCCAAGTTAGTGCTGGGAGAAATATGGGTCACAGTGTCCAGAAGTTGTGTTTTTAAATTAGAATGGCACATTCAACGATTGTAAAGTAACCTATATACCTCTAAATAATTTTCCCTAGAAATTTACCTCCAGTCTTTAATTGCTGTTGGAAAGGGAAGAACTAGGCTGCACTTTGATCTGTAGTTAATAAACTTGATCTTGGTTTGCACTTCCTTCTGTTATGGAAGATCAAAGGACAGTTAAAGCTGAGACTGTGGATTTTGCATGTGTAATGTGCTGTTATTTTGTGTTTGGTGTTGGAGGCAGAGCTGTTTCCTCAAGGCGATCAGCTCGGAATAGGTGGCTGTTATTGAGCCTGTGTGATAACCACTCTGTGTTCATGTTAGAGATGTCCAGACACAATGTAATGTCTTCATACCTTGTGACTTCTCTTAACCCAGTTAGCTGGCAAAGAACAAACAAACACAGCAGAAAACCACCCTAGATACTGCCCAATGTTTTACTTTTATAAAGTCTCTCTACAGAGATTGTAAAATCAATAGACAATCTGTAGTAATTGCAGCCAGAAAATAGTACATCCTTTACCTAAAAACATGGTCATCCTTTACCTAAAAACATGGTCATCCTTTACCTAACCTAACATCCTTAACCTAACATGGTCAATGCTGACATGAATTAATTTGCATATATTACTAGACATGACATCGTTCACGAGGAACACATGTTACTTCTAATTAATCTTGAATGTTGCACAGCCTCTTACTTGCCCAGGCAAGAACAGATTGAGAATTATTGTACATCTGTACAGTAAGAGATCAGACTACCATATTCATTCCAGTTTTCTAGTTTTCTGCATAGATGCATTTTACAAGTATTGTAATTGCAATATTACTGTGGACTTTTTAGTTGCGTGATTAAAATAGGATTTTAATCAGCAACTATTCCACAGACATTCTGCTATATAACCATATGCAACATAACCACATTTTTGTTGCATGGCTGTATGAATTGTGGAATTACTAAGTGGAGGATTCTACAGGCAACTATAAGGATATGGGGGAATCAATGCATGTAAAAAATTAAATTGAATTCCTAGATTATATATATACACACTATCCTCTAGTTTTTAACTCTACTTAATATATGCTTAATATATCCTCAATTATTTTGGATCTGCACACCCATAATTAGGATTTTTCCTAAAATTATATTGGTTTGATAAAGTTTCCTGGATGTATCACTTTGGTATGTGATAAAAATGAGTTGGTCAGGGATGGCTGGTATATTGGATAACTAGAGAAAAAGATTGCAAATGCAATTTTACCAGTTCATACCTGTTTTCTCCTTTTCTATTTTAATTTCCCAGATTGCTGCATTTTGATAAGACTTGCTATTGCTTTCCCGAAAGCTGCAAAACCTGATCTTACTGGCCTGTAAGCAGAGCGTTGGAAGAATCTAAGAAACATCAGTGTTGTAGGATTTGCTACTTATACACTGTGTCAACAAAACCTGGCTTGTGGTGGGCTCAGCAATCCGGAAGTAGGCACATGTTTGGCTGTGAGACCACCTGGGAATCCTGGGCACAAACCAAGAGGCCAGGATCAAACCCTGGGCAAATGTTAGACCACAGGTGCTGAGCGAGCAGAAAGGCTTCATTTGGTGCCACTGCTGCTGCTGAGCTGGTAGAGGGGAATGACACCCAAAAAACCAGCCCTTCCTGCAGAGAGAGAATCCTGTTGGTCTGGGAATGGCTGAGCACATCCAGGAGGCAGCATTCGGTGTGGCCTCTTGTGGGGCTAGTGACACCACGTATTATCTGTCTATGAAAATAAAAAGGTTTTGAGGAAAGTTAAAAAATTCTCTCCTTTCTCTCACAAGGCAACCTAGAAGCAGTTATTACAAGGAGGCAGAGAAATCTCTGGCTGAGAAAAAAGACTGGAACTTGGGTTTTGCCGATTCCAGCCTAATGAATGGTTTAGAAGCAAAATTGTTCTGGGGAAGGGCTGATAATATAAAAATATATCTGGTAGGTTGGTTTGTTTCTGCTGTGAATTTGTAGTAGGAAAAAATGGAAAAAGTAATGTTAGCCCTGCAGGACTGCTGGGAGTCAAATTGGCTGTCTCTTGTCTATCTTAGCAATTTGAACAAATACTCTCTTCTGAATGTCTGGCATTCCTAATTATTGCTGTACCTAATTTGTCTTGTCTTTTTCATATTATTTTATCACTTTGTCTGATAAAGTGTATTCTTGTATTTGAAAATAGTGATGTGTAGCTCCTTATCACTCACTTTTTAATGACTCTGCAGATTTACCTGTTGATTAGTGCCAAGAAAAATAATTTTTCTCAGCTATTTTTGTACAGTTGAGTGGTATCTCTCCTCTCTTGATATTTTATGAGCTCAGAAGATCTTTATTGTTGTCTCAGAAGGTCTGGAAGGCAGAGATTAAATTTCACTAAGGTCTAATCAGATTTTCATAAAGTTGAGCCAGAAAATGAGGTTGCTTCTGTCTCCATTTTTGACTGGTTTTCTCTTTATTTTTTTAAATTGTGTCTCTGACTTGCCTGCTCTGGTGATCCCACACTGGACTCACAACAGTCTCCTCAAGAGAGAAGAAAACTGCAGAGTGTGGGCTGCTAAGGAGCTGGGTGCAATGGCAGAGTTATTGCTTCTGTTCTCCTGAAGTTTTTGTGATGCCTTTTCACATCTGAATTGGAAGAGCAGGGCACAGAGTTGTGCTGTTGCTGATTTTTCTGGTTTGACTATGATGATGCCCTGTAAATATCTCTAAAGAAAACCAGCGTCACAGCAGAAAGGGAGAGTGAACAGAGCCGTGTGCTGTCCATGCACTGACCACAGGCAGGCTCGCTGCTGTGGGAGTTTCTGGGTCACTGCAACAGGCAGTGCAGCTTCTCTGGGGTCGGCACTTGCAGCAGGACAAGGTCTGTGTTTTTGGAGAGCTCAGGGCGTGAGTCCAAAGCACAAGGCTTCACAGCACCAGTCAGAACCTGCTGCTCTCCAGCTGGCGGTTACCTGACTGTGCAGGGAACTAATCTGTTGATTGCCCACTAGAAATGCTTTACATTTTTCAGTTTTCTTCAGTCTTACTCTTTGCAACTGAGATAACAGATAAGAAGTGTCAGGTGCCTGCTCTGCTTGTATCCATGGCACAATCCTACCTCCTTCAACACAGCTAACTTAGTTCTCTCTCTTCCTTGTCCTTCTACTTTTCCACTTGTTTTTCTTGGGTTTCTTCCCTCCTTTCTGCTAAAGGATTTCTCTAACAGAGGCAGAAGAGTGGTGGTGATGGTATGTATTTTCTCAGGGTACTTAAGAGGTGCAACAGCAATGAATAAAATAATTGTGGAGCCAAATATGTAATACATTTTGTCATATTTAATTACCCCTTTGGCCAGCTGCTTAGCTGCATGAGATTTTGGGTAGATGAATGAAAGGGATATGCAACAGGAGCAAAGGCCAGAGGTGGGAGAATAAATCAACATTTTTTTTCCAAGATTATTCTTGCCATGCTAATTTATGGAAAAGCAAATCAATAGAGTAACATTGTCACTGGGTCTACAAACATCTTGGTAAAGACCTAATCATAAAGAGGAAGAATTAAAAGATGTATCTTGTAATACTGAGGCCAAAAGTCCACCTGTATGCTATGTGCTAGTGCTCAGTACTGAATTATTTACCCTTTTGATGTATGAGGGCCAAGTTTTGTTTACAGATTGTACCATTTAAATCCAAGAACTATTAGCTTTTCTGGGATGAATCCTCACACAGTCCTGTGCACTCAGGTGAGAAGTGTGTCACCCAGCAGGAGGGTTGTGATAGCTGTCCTGTCTGGGGGAGCCGTATGATGTCCTACAGCAGCACTGCAGGGCAGGGCAGTACAGCTGCTGGGATGTGATGTCCTGTGTGCTCTTAACATCTCCCCTGCTTTCTGCTGAGTGCATCCCTGGGAGCAGCTTGTGCAGATAACTGACCTGCATCTTCCCATAAGTTTCCATCCTCATTCTTCAAACACTGTAGAATTAAAATTATGAACAAAGCAGCCTGACAAACTTGGCAGATTCTCACTTTATTCATGAAGGCAGATCTAATGTTCCCTGACAAATTGTTCCAGAAAAACTGTCTTGTAAAATACAGAATCTGCCAGTTTCTTCATTCCAAACCATATTCCTATTAGGACATAGTGTTAATGGTTCAACGGAAAGAACAATGCTTGGTGCAGAGTGAATCTGAAATCATTTAGCATACTTGATTGTTAGCTGAGCTAACTATCCTGCGAGTGCATTGGCTGCCATCTGTCCATTTACTTGACAGCCTTGGAGGGGGGGATAATCTTGAGAGCTGGCACTGGTCCAGTTTGCTGCAGGTCTGCTTTCTAGTGTTTTTGTAGCAGATGTTGTGCCACATGCCCAAAGCTGCTGCCTGTAAGCTGCTGTGTGCTCAAATTTTTAATTTTGGGGGTGTCTGACTGTCTTTGACATAAGATTTGCATTTATCTTAGCAGCTCCTTATGGGGTGCCTTCATTAAAATGATAAATTGATGAAAAGCCAGGGCGAAAACCTCTAGGCCTCTGTCACAGGATTTGATGCCTTCAGTGGACACTGGATTGGACCCTGACTTGCCAGTTGTTATACTGTTTTTTTATCTTTTAAATTTAATTCTGTGTATTTGAAAGTATGACACTTATAAAATACTTAGCATGGAATTAGGGAGCCCTCAAGTTTGCACTGTGCTTTTAAGGAATTCGATGGTCCTTGCTTATCTGAGATGTTCCAAAACTGTTTGTATGCACAGATGTCTTGCCTCTTACGCACAGAGAAACAAGAAATTACCCCAAATTTTTCCTCCTCTGTTATCTTCCTTATATAATGCTCTTCCATTGAAAGCCAGTTGATCCTAAATTAGTGTAAATCAACCAAGGTAAGGTGAAGCTTTAGGAATTGCCGTGCTTTTCAATTCCATGATTAAAATGCCTTGTTCCTCCTGTGCAGCTTGGTGGTTGTCAGCAGAGTAGCAGGAGGGAATTATCATCTTCCTGCAGCAACCCCTGCTGCTGCTGATAGGGATGATTTCTTCTTCTCTCCTTCCTCGCTTTTCATTAAGAAAAAGGGAAAAAAAAAGTCAATTAGGAGATGCAACATGATGTATCTCTGTGCATTTTCTACATATCATCCATT
This sequence comes from Atrichornis clamosus, assembly GCA_013400975.1. NCBI lineage: Eukaryota > Metazoa > Chordata > Aves > Passeriformes > Menuridae > Atrichornis > Atrichornis clamosus. The sequence goes on along the minus strand of WBMZ01000437.1, from coordinate 237,472 downwards.
TCAAGACATTTGCTAAATGAAACTGATAACTGCTGGGTTATCCACAGCATCTTTCTTCTGCCCTGGTTTATATTTCCCCTTGATGGCTTGGTGTTGGACTGCCTGGATGAGTTCTTGGGGGATGAAAAATGGTTTGACTGTGTCTGTTCAGCTCTAATGCAACTGCCCATAGATTTGCTTCTGACTGTGTGTAAATAAAATATAGTAGTAGGGGTGACCTATTTTATGTGTTAGGCATGGGAAATTTTCCGATCACGGTAATTAATTTATCACCTTTCAGAAGAAAACTTGTAGGTTGTTTCTTCAGTATGTGGCTTAATTTGCCTTTGTACAGCATCCATACTTGGAGCTTAAAATATTTGGTTTAGAGTCTCTGCTGTTGAAAACATTAAAGGTGTACAAAATAAAAATGTGATTACAAGACTCAATCTTCTTAATTAGTCTCTATTGTTCAGTCTGTTAAATGCCATTTGCCTGTCAGGTAAATTCATCCCATGTGCAGGGAACACCACTGGAGTGCTGCAGAAGTGATAGGTTTGGAATATCTTGAGTTTTGAGAAAGGCCTTCATAATGTCTCTAACTGGAATACTGACTAGGTAGTTAATCATAATCTAGGATCTCAGGCTGAGAAATGCTCCTAGTTCATGCTGTGTGTGCAGACATCTGTTACTCAGCAACAAATGTCACTCTCTTTCCAGATGAGTTATTAGCAAATGTTAAAAAGACAGGTATACAGTAAAACTTTAATGCCTATGAAATGACCTGTGAGGCTGCAAATGCCTTAGCATATGGAATATAATTCTGAGTAATAAAGAGATGAGTATTCCAGAGTATTTATGATGATTAAAAAAAAAAAAGAATAATATGACTGCCATGTAAAAATGAATCAAAATTTTTAATTTACTGTTGCGACAATGCATGCTTTACAAATGTACATGCTATGGTTTATGGAGGCATTTAGCTGAGCAAGGCAAAAAATGTTTTCTGGGAAGCAATATGAGGCAATGTATTTGTCTACAGTTGAAAATGTCTAGTTGCTTTCCTAAGGATTGGAGACAACCTTGCTAAAGCAGAACAAGAAACTTTTACAATATCAGGATGCCAGTAGAGAGTGGACAGAAAAACTTCATTTAGGTCAGGTGAAGATATGGCATTTATTGATCTTATATGATAAAATACTTTTTCTTTACCTGCCTGAACAAGGATAGAGTTAGAACAAGCTGTAGCTATCACAAGCATTATATTTCCTATGCAATGCATAGTTTAAGTTACATAAAAACAACCAACTGCAGTATTCCTCTAAAACATAGACATTAAATTCTATAGTATTTGCATCAGGACAGCTTATCTTGTTCTTACCTGCTAAATCCAGAGACAGATGTTGAGAGTTCTGGTGCGCAAATTCTTGTGCCAGTGCTCCAGGATGCAGCACTCTCTCTGTGCTGGGTGAGCACTGGTACAGATAATGAGTGAGATCTGATTAATCATGGTACGGAGAGTTTGGAAGACAGGCAGTAAAAACAAAGAACTTGAAAGTTTTTATAAATAAAGCTATGTAGAAGCCTTACTTTTTTTTATCTTCTCTCCATCCTCCTAATCCTAAAGTCAGGCACTCTCCCTTCTCTCTCATCTTTTCTCCATTGCTTAGCAACACTCATGGGTGAACTTACTTAAAGCAGAGCTTTGTTCCCAGATGTGATTTCAGTAATATTTGCAGGCTTAACAGTTCTGAGATGTGAAAACCACCCCCCTTCCTCCCCACCACCATTAGCCTACTTCACTAAATAGTCTTTCTTGTTCTCTCCTGCACCCCAGGCATGCTTCAGTTTTTGTCTCTACTGTTTTGATCTAACCAAGAGTGTTGTGGAACGAGGGGGGGACGTTCAAATGAAGCTTTAATTATGGAGGACACACATAGAATGTGGCAACAAAGCTGCGTGTTGGGAATAGAATTGGAGTGTAAATGCAGAATGGGTCAAGAAAAGAACTGTTATTTCTCTCAACTCAATTAGATTTTTTTTTTGAAGTTGAGATTGAATAAATGGCATTTTTCATGCATTTCAACATTTACATGCTGAATTGGTATGACCAACTGCATATTACAATATAGCCTTGAACAATCATTTTAAGTAGGGAGAAGCTACAGTAACTAATTGCTTCCTACACAGTTTTTCTAATTTTGGCAATACAGTGACATATTAGAACTTCCTAGAAATGTTCAGTTTGCCAGGCTAATATGCATATGTATTCAGTCCAGTTTCTGGAGGGTGATCTGGTTTATCCATTCTGTTTCCTCTTCCCTTCCCTGGCTGCTTTCCTGTACTTCACTACACTTGCTGTTCTGGGTGGGTTTTGTGTGTGTTTTCTTCTACAAGCCAGAAGATGTTAATGTATGTCTCTTTGATCTTAGAGACAAGCTAGATCACTCACCAAGGAGACTTGTGTTGAAATGCAAACACTTCTATTGAAGTCTCTCTCAATTTATGTGCAGAACACTGTGTTTATATGTAAAAGCTGGTGGTAAGTCTTCAAGAGTTCTCTTGCTTCAACAGTACCATAACCACCTTGCTGATATCCCATTGAAAAGTTCCTGTGTTTTGAAATGGAAGACTTCCCAGTCATGGAAAACCTTGGAGCTTTTGCCAGGCAGAATGATCTAATGCATAGTCTTTTATATTTAGGCCTCCCTCATGGATTTTAAGGTTGACAATCCATCTGAATTACCAGCCTTGTGAAAGCAGTAATTTTGGGGGGTTGTCCAGAAGGGATAAGGTATACACTTATGTGCTCCCTCAGCTCTGGCAGTTAATAAAACAAGCCGCTTTAAAAAACGGCAGAGCATATAAAACGCAGGGGCAAATCCTCTAGCATGTTTTTTAGGATAGTCACAAAGCAGATTCTTGGAAAAGGCTGCAGAATTTTTTTTTGACTTAGTTTACAGATAAATTACAGTTCTCTACTTGATTCAATTTCTCTGGATAAAAACCAAATGAAATTCTGAGTTTCTCACTGAGTCTTGCAACTTTACCCTCCCCCCGCCAAAAAAGGCACAAAACCCCCCCAAAACCACAAACCCAAGAGCTTGAGAGGATGCATTTTCAAACAGCATAATAAAACAGCAGGCCCATTTCTTGGTGGAATATGAGATGAATATTATTACTACTGGTGGAAAATGCTTACTTCCTCAGTGCAGAGATGTGCTTGCTCCTGGCAGTCCATGTGCTGTACTTGTCTTGTGTGTGGAGACATTTTGATGCAGTGTAGAACTGAGCTGTGTTTGCCTATCCTTCTTTTTTTTTTTGTCTTGGAGTGTGCAGTCAGGAGCCAGAGGTGATGGCCTCTAAATTAAGAAAAATCATGCATTTTTTTTTTCTATACAGAATAATTCTACCACATTTCCCCATCACCGAATGTGCAGTAAGACAGCAGAACGTCTGAATCTTACTCCTGTTATCCCTTTAAATGAAAGCTGCTTTTTCAAGAGTTAATAGAAGACTGGAGATAGCACTTGCTGTGGTGTGCTCTTGTCCAAATTTGGTCTAAACAGTGATGGATAAGTAATAGACTTGCTCTGTGTTGTTCTCCCACTCTTTTGCTAGAAGTGGTTTTCAAAGGGAGGTGTTAAACAGTCTTTGGACCACATTGTCCTCTAATCCACCTGAGCTGCTGTAGGAGTTACAGTGTTTGTACGTGAAACCTTATGAAGCCAAAGGGAGCTGTTAATTGCTTGGATGCTGTCACAGCTGCTGATGGTTTGAAAGTGAAAATCACTATTAGTCTTAGTGGTATTTTTTTTATTTTATTAGGTACTGTTTTAGTGTTTAGCCAGAATAAATTAGGAATTGCACAGTTGGGCTGATATGAATGAATGGTAGATCATTTTTACAAATATCTACTCAGCAATCAGTTATTTGCTTGAAAGCAGATAGAGGGGTTGAAGGGTTGATGTTAGTTTTGTGTGTGTGTGTGTAACGTAGCAGTTTGGCTAAATATTTAAATTAAAAAAAAATGTCTAGCAGCTCAGTCTTACTGTCTTTCTAAGCTCTTCAAATTACTCAGACTATTGATCTGCAAGGAACCTGCCATGGTTTTGCAGGAGGCCATGCAAGGATGGAACCAGTTCTCCACTGTAACAGCTCAGTGTAACACCAGGAGTCCACAAGCCGCCTCACACCGTTAGTGGGTGAGGCACAGTGGTGGTGATGAGGCTGAAGATAACACACGTAACTTAGGCTTTTCATGTTCAAAGCACTTCAAAGACAGTATCAAATTAATCTGTACCACAGCCTGATTACATATTCCAACAGGTTCTCCAGCTTGGTTGCTGTCTTTATCAGCACTTTCCAGGTGATGGGATACTCTGGCTTTACTCTTTAAATTCCTGCTGCACTTTGTCAAAATCCTGCTGACTCTGCCATTCTGGCAGAAACGCTGGGAAACACTACCTCTTTTTGGAATAAAATTAAATGCTTGAATTTGAGCATTTACAAAAATGTGTACAAAAAGGTGTGGAAAACCAGGGCTGGAAAAGTAAGTGGAGAAACTTGAGAACTGTTGTCTGAGTGAACCCTTGAGGATTGCACTGGAGCATCCCTTTTGTTCTTTGTACTGAGGACCTGGATTGCAATGATGATAGTTGTGAACCAAGTTTATACTGCTTTTTCAGGAAGGATCCTAAACACCTGGATTGCAAACTGTACTTGTTATACCAGGCGTTGCCAAAATATGTGTGTCTATCATTCTACCCCTGCCCTCTTTTTTTTTTGTTCCTTTTTTTGGCATGTAAAATTATTCTGTGAATTTGCAAATTGCTTTGAAAAATCAAAGAAATGGGTTTGGTTTGTTGGTTTATTTTTTCCTCCAGAAAAGGCGTTATGCTTCTGGAATATTTTGCTGCACATGGAGCTATCATCTTGTTAACTTTCCAACTCTTACTCTCATGACTCCAGTATGTTTCGTATCTTGTCTTATCTCTGTTCTTGGACTTTATGGGAGAAAGTGTGTAACGTTTGCGTGCAGCTGAGGACAGAGGGTGGACTTGGACTGAGCACGGACTTAAATGTCGTTCGGTTATAAGCAGTGTGTAATAGCTGTGCGAAGCAGATTTGCTGCCAGAGGTCAGCCTTGGTGCTGCACACACAAAGTCTCCTGTGTGACATTCAAAGGGGAAATGACACCTTGCTTTTGCAGGCAGTGATAGGTAAAGATAGGCAAGCACACTGATCTTCCCCGTGTTTCCAAACGGAACCATCAGTAAGTGTGACACGTGAAATTCTTCCGTAGTTGCTTCTGTGATTAACTGCAGTGGAGTATTTGGAAACTTTTAAACCTTTTCCTACTGGAGCTTTCGCGTGTTGTTTAAACAACCCTGCCTAGGTGGCTGTGTCACTTCCATCTGGAACCACCCTCGTTGTGTGCCGGGTTCTGGGAAGCCCGGAATGGGCTGGGAGCACTGGTACAGCCCTCGTGTGGCTCCTTTGGTTTGTGCACCTTCCCGGGAACGGGCTGAGACTGCAGGACATCCTGAGCCAAACCGCGCTGGGATTACACCCTATTAGAGTTGAAAAGGCATTGCAAAAGCTTGATCATTTCCCAGCTAAGAGGTTATTACGCTTGGTGTAGATAAGTTGTGCATCTGTGTGTGTACTCTGCTTGTGCTTCTGTTATTTAACCTCCTCCTTGTAGCTCTGAGGAGCAGGGTAAAGCCACACTAAAAACCCAAACAACAATTTGGGCTCCAATCCTACAAATTCTTAGGCACTTGACAAACTTTATTTGCAAACAGTTGTATATCCTATTCTACAAACTAGATTTTGTGTCTAAGAGTTGGTAAAAATTGGGGCTTGAAGGGATGTTCTTGTTCTATTGTAATAGATGGTTTTGTCAGTCTTCAGTGGGAACAAGAGTGAAACATAAACAGGTGAGAGTTTTTTTTTTTCTAATATGGTTGCTTTAACAAGGACATATTGTCTCATCAATTTTTAAGCTAAACTCCCTATAGAAATCAAAGTAGTATTCTGCTGAAAAATCAATTGTACAGTCTGACCCACAGTTACTGCCTGTCATGTGAGACTGAACTGTTCTCTTTGTAATATGGCCTCTATCCCCTTTTTAAAAATTTCTTTTTTATATTAAAGCAATCTCTTTGGAGCATGCATTTAGGTAAGCCATCTGATGGCAGAAACTGCTTCATTTCCTTTGACTGTGGAGGATAAGTTAGCTCCCTGTGAAGCTTTACCTCCTGCAGACACCAGAATAGTATGTGAAATATTTAACATTTTAATTGTGTGAGGCTTCATTGAAAACCTTATTTTCCTTGCTATGTGTCATTTAGAGAGGCAGTGCTGAACTATTGCTGAAAATGGGAGCCCTGACAGACAGGGAGTATGGTGCTTGTTTAACAAAGAACAGCATGCAGACTCCATAATGCTTAAGGCTATAGAATTCCATTTTCTTCTGTAGATTCTGTTTCATTGCTTTAGTGTTTGCAACACATGAGCTTTTAGTATCCAAGAAAAAAATTCAAAGCCTACCTAATGCAATGTGGTGTGCAGAATAATTTAGGTTTTGCATAATAGATGCTTACTTTTATAACCTAAATGTGATAAAGAATATAGGACTCTTAAAAATCTCCCCAAAATACTAACCCCCTGTTTTCATGTTTCATGTTATCACTGTTCATATGAGAAAAAATATATGTTTTCAAGTATTTGATTGTTTTTTAAAAAATTTCTAATCCAGAGAAAAATTACCTGTCCACTCAAACCCTAAGTTCAATAGCTGATGTTTCTTATGACACAATGAAAAAAATGCATCCTCCAGGCAAAATCATTCATTCTTGCTAAATCACCATACTGGGAAAATTTGGTAAATTGGGAAAATTTTTCACATGGGTGAAAAATGACTTTTCATATCAAATGTGCTTCTCATACCTCATCCTCACTTTTATTCACAAAATTTTTTTTAGGAATAGAAGTTCTTTGCTGTTTGTAAACTAAATTTTTATTGCTCCAGCTAATGGCTCATATAATTGGTCCCAAGAGCATTCACCCACATGAAAATCTATAATAGCTTAATTACCAAAAAATTGAGGGTTCATGGGGGTTTTTTTTTTTGCTCATGCCAACTCTCTAACCCTTTGAATGTCTCAGTCTATGTCTGAATTCTCATTCTCTGCAGGGACTATTGAATACTACAGTATGTGTTTTAGGTAAATCACCTCTGGTATATTGAACGTGAAATTAGCACATGGCTTCTCTATGCCAAATTCAAAATGTTTCTGTAACATTTTTTTGCTTTTTGCCTGGGTCTTACATTGCAGTTTCCAGCTTCAGTAGTGACTAGAAGAAGAAATATCAAAAGTCTAAATAAAATTCTTGGTATTTCTCACCTGGATGGAATACTAAGAGTAGAGTTGAGACTGACAGATGCTATTTCAGCCCCCTTTCAGATTCATGTGGTGGTGTAAAAAGTTCAAATAATGCCCTTTGTGAATTGAACTTGAAGCTCTTCTGAGATTCAACCATCATCACTAATTCCTTTTCCTGCTTTGACACGCTTATAATTCATTTTGTATCCTGTACATTTTTAAGTGCAAGCCTCTTAACTCATTCTGACTGGGTAGAAATTAGAGTAAAAATAAACTTGTTTTATACTTGTTTTCCAGCAAGAATAATAATGCAACGTTTATGAATGAGAATGTCAGCATATATCCATCACTAATAGGAATTTTCTTCAGTGATTACCTGTGCATAGCTCTAAACTATATAAAAATATGTGTAAGGTCCATAGCTAAGGTAGAATGTGCTGAAAAATACTCAAAGCTCAAAATTGCTATTTTATTGTTTTGGTGACAGGTTGGGCCCACTTGTTTTGTGTGGACACTTTAACTTTTTTACTACTTTCTTGTTGAAGTTGGAATATCAATAACTAAATATGTTCCTTTCTAGTCAAATAGCATGAAACATACTTTTTTTTCTGCTATAAGTAATCTTTGAGGCCAACTACACGAAAACTCAGTGGCAAAACCCCAGTTATGTTCTTTCTGACTTAGCTTAAACTAAGAGGAATCAAGCATCCAAGTAAATTGGAATCTTAGAGCCATGCATGAGGTGTGGCTTGTTTGAGAAAATGCAGATGTCTATCTAGAAGAATAGGGAAATGTCCACAGCTGGTGGTTTGGTTTTTTTCTTAATGGAAAGGGAACACGCAGAGAGCACCAACAGATGTTTCACAATTCCACGAAAAGGAACGACCTTAGGTGTTGTCCACGCAGCAAAATTCTTTCAGCGTGGTTAAAACATATCAGAACACTCTCATTATAGACTATTATGCTGCTCATAAGAGCTGTTATTTATCAGTGCACAGCTTCACCTGCCTTCCCCTGGAAGTGGCTGTAACTTGCACAAACACTGTCACATCCATTTCTGTTGAGGGAATTAATCAACAGGGCTGTGGGCATGGCTGGGAAGCTGAGGACACCGTGCCTTCCGTACATTCTCCCTTTCCCTCTGGCTGAGGGTGTGCCCGGGGCTGGAGATGTGCTGTCAGGTGCTCAGGGTGCCTGTGTTACGCCAAAAGGGTGCCACAACCACCCACGTGAGGTTTTATTTTGTTTGTTTTATTTGAGAAAGCGGAAGACCACTTGGAGGAACATTTGAAGTACTTCAAGTATTTAAAACAAATTGTTTTGTGTGAAATGGGACATAGTGGGAAAGGTTTCTTCTAGTTTCGTGTTGGTGACCACTGCTCTTGTCATGTGGTAACTTTGTCCAAGTAAGTTCTGTGAACTGTGACTGCCAGCTCAGCTCCTCTGAGGTAGTTTTAGGGCTAAATAATAAGATCTTTGGACTGTAATATTCCTAATTTTGGTGAGTTTTTTAATCCAAGAAGTAGTCTAATCAACATGAGGGGAAAGAGGTTGCTGGGCAGTGAGTGACCTTGTGTTTCTCTGTTGATGTGTTACCAAACATAACTGGGGTGTTCAGAGGATCTTATTACAAAGATCAAGCTGACAATTATCCTTGTAGTATTCAAGAGTATTTTTCTTGCCCTCATCCTGAGAAACACATATCTCTTAGGAGAAAAAGTCCCAATTCTTTTGTAGCATTTTAAGTCCTTCTCCTTGTGCTGTTGTAATGTAACTATGAGGACTGTCACATTCTGTCCCAGACTCTTATTCCTGGAGCAAGCTTATACAAAGTTCTTCAAATTACCACATAGTTCCAGTAATTCCTCAAGCTTTATGTTATTGTTAGAGTGGTAACATAAAAGGAAATCAAAGGCAAAATACTCTTTTTGAACCAATAAACTTTGAAAGGGGAAACAAGTGCAGATTTGAAGTGTTACTCTGTTAAAGAAAATTAATCAGGAGCCTGCCTGAGTTCAAGAAGTGTTTGGACAACACTTTCAGGCACATGGTGGGATTCTTGGGGTGTGCTGTGCAGGGTCAGAAGTTGGGCTTGATGATCCCAATAGGTTCCTGCTGCCTCAGTATGTTCTATGATTTCTGTGACACCACACTCTGGTCACCAGTAGTTCACTAACTTGCTTTCACCCTGTCCAGTGCCTGTATTTGGTCTTGGTCTTGCAAATGATTCTGGCGTTACTGCTACTTTTGTTAATGTCTTTACCATGAAATTATGTGTACTGGTGATCTGAGGTGAGGTTGAAATCATTTGGTTGATAAAATATTTTTGTAGTCCAAGTTGACAAATGTGTTCCAGCTTGTATTTTAGTTGAGCACTTGAGTCTAAAATAGAGTCTGATTTACAGCAACTGAAGGGACAAAACATGATACCCTAAATAGAGGCTGAAGAGTTGGGGACTTCTGAAAATTAGGCAGCTCCTTTTATTTTTACATCTGTACTTCAGTGATTTGACAGGTGTGCCCAAGTTTAAAAAACATTGGTTGAAGTTTTTCATGCAAGTTATCTCTGTGTGAAAATATCGCAAGAAATAAGGGAAATGGGATGCAATAATCCCACGAAAGGAAATCTTGTTACTAATAAACAAATACATTGGCAAAGCACCTTTGGGTAGAGACAGTTGGCAGAACTGAAAAAGATGTAAAGATTAATCTTTTGCACAATGTGGTTAGAGGTGGAATGCCTTTGGAAGCTTATCAGGCTAATAAAGCATTGATTATAAAACCGGAGGGAACACAAGCATTTTACAGGTAAATCATTTTGCTGATTTGGAGGGTAAGGAAGGAGAACAAGAGAGGAAGTGAGAATCAAAAGGAAAATAATAATCTGTGGAACTGAAAGAAATTAATCCAAGGACTTGATTTAAAAAAGCCCCAACCCTGTTTTCTCTTACTGCTTAGTAGTTTTCCTGCTTTGTTTGAAATAGTATCTGTGGTACTGTCTTTGAATACCATGGAAGGTTTGTGTATAGTAACCAGCTACCTTATGGGGTTTCCAGAATGACTGGAAGTAATCTTGCAGCGGTGGTATAGATATCTGTTAGATGAGGTGCCTTATCAGCTAACACGGCTGAGGAGGTTCACGCTGTGCAGCCCACAGGAATGAGCCCTAGTGCTGTGCCCTGCCAGAACTTTTCAGAGTGTGAACAGTTATGTACCAATAACTGTGCAGCGTTCCTACCTTCCAGTGAGGAGATGATTTGTGATTGACATGAGTTGTAACAGCGATAACGGGAACACGAGCTTGGAAGAGTTTATGCATATATGTACACACTTCAAACATGCAAATCAAAGAATAATTATCATAGCAATTTGGAAACAGAAGAGAGAGCTCCATATAACACACTAATGCACATGTTTCAGCAAGATGTGTAAAACATCTGCAATTATGAATGAATGGACTCATTATTCTACCATGTGCCCACTGTGCTGAGCAGAAAGTAAAAATAAATCTTTGAGACACTTCTATCATTTCCTTTTTCATCAAGAATTTACATCTGGAATCCTCATGGGATCTTTCCGAATACCCAGTGTTGTAAAATGATCTGCCTGACTAATAGAACTATTGCATTACCCTGGTCATGGCTTTCTTATGGTTTAATTGTTGTAGCCCCTGTAACGTTAGCCATTGGAATGGGGAGATGCTGAACTCTGTCAGGTGACAGATATTAACCTTTTGGTAACCTGGATCCTTCACTTCTAAAGAAGGTCCTTTCCTTCAAAGAACTTAGATTGCTGCTACCAAAGATCTCAAACTGAGTTTTTTAAAACGTTTTTTTAAGCTAAAAAATTACACGGATTTATGGTTTTTCATATTAAATGCTCCTGAAAAAACATGAAGGTGTTATGTTGTTTTATAGATCAGCTATATTTTCATCTTGAAATCCTGTTTAACTTTGAGCCACATGGATAATCCTGAAATAGCTTTCTCTGCTTCCTGTCAGACACATTCTTTGATTCTGCAGAAAACAGCAGGAGGCTTTTTGCTTGTTTGGAGTAGTGCTTATAAATATAAAATTGAACTGTACACTAGAGTTTCAGAATGAAGGATGAATGTTAATAGATCACACACAAATTGGTCTCTGGAAGCAACAGAGCCCATAGAATGAGATCTGCCAATTGCCAGACAAAGAGCTGTAATATGGGGTGTAAGCCAGATTATTTTGGCAATGTTGGTGTTTCATACAAGTGTAGCACTAAGAAGAAGTTCCCAAAGTGTTTGATGGCAAATTGGTGCGTAGGTTCTTCCAGAGAATGGAGGGGTTATCTTGAGATTTAAGACTGTAATGCTTATTTGTTCAGCACTTTGTAGCGAGGATCTCAGCAAGTGTTTGAATAATTACTTAATGTTACTGAATCTAGTGTATCTTAAAAATAATACATTTCTCTCAGTATTGAGACTTGTGATATGCAGGTTTGTCAGGCATTGGACTGTAGGTACTGATTTAAATTTGTATTTTGTAAATCAATGTAGAAGTTTGTCTACTGAAGACAAATTGCATCTTTTGTTGTTTTTCAGTTTGAGACGTTGTGTGTGTTAAGCTTTGTGGAATAGACCATATGAAGTCTTACCAGTTGATTATTAGTGCTCATGAAAACATATTAAATGTTGTTTCCTTCATTTTCTCAACCTGAAAACTTTCTTGTCTGATAGTGGAACAGAATGTGAATAGTAGCATGTACAAGAAAAGCTTCTACAAGATACTGTGACTGTAAAGAAGGAAGAGGTATGTAAGGGGAAATATGCTATAAATGCTGAAGATTTGAAAAAAAGAAAGGAAAATATTGGAATTATTTTATAGCTAGTCTACCTGTTTGACTGTAGCAAAGGAATAGCCTTAGACCAAGGTAAATTCAAAAGGACAGCAAATAGGACTGTACATATTAACAGAGCCCCTCTAGTGGAAATAAATCTCCAGAGAAAAGTACTACTAGGAAAATTTTCACCCTTTAATAAGATAAAAAGATAATTAGGAAGTGTTTCAAATTGAAATAAGATGACATGTGGAACAATGGTCATGCAGTGAGAAATTAAAGCCCTGTGAGAGAATTGTGCCCAAAGTTCACATTTTAATGAGAATTTTTCTGACACTTGGGAAGACATTCCCCGCTTTCAGATTCCATGAAAGAGCTCTGATCAAACAGGACTGAGATGGGGTCTGTCCTGACGAATAGTACATGTAGATCAGATTAGGTTGCTCGTTTGGAAGCGCTCTAGAATTCTCTTAATATGCATTAAGTGTTTGCAAAGCCTTTGTAATTTAGGTAAGAGGCCCTTATTAAAGATAATATACCTAATGAATGATGCAGTAAACATGTTGATGTCAAATATAAATTTATCATAAACACAGATGAATAGTTATCTTGTTTTCTTAAGGAAGGTCTCATCTCATTTGACCTGTTTATGCCTATGTAAAACTGAGTGTGAAGACTTTAAAAAACAAAACATGATTGGAATTACTTTGTTGTGAGAATTGTGTACATCTGAGATCTGATATACTCCTTGAGTTGAAGGTACACCTACACTGGTTTTCCTGAGTTTACTTCTGATGTGTGCTTTTATTTCTGTTGTACCTAGCTATTGAGGAGACCTAAGGGATGATAGTTGGCGTTCCTTACTATTTTGAAAGAATTATTTTAATCTTAATAACAGCTTTCCTTTATGATTAAAATATACAACATCAAAGGTGCTGTGGTTTAGAATCTGAAAACACTTATGCACATTGTCACTATTTATTGAATTTTCTTGTTTATGCCCTTCAAATGTGCTTGTCTTTTTGCATAACATTTCACTAGGATGTGTGGAGTTTAAGTTTTATGAGTGATCTTGCTTTTGTGGCAAATGTTGTTTAATACGTTTGAGGGTAAGAAAGTTTCTTCCAAAAATGTGGCAGGAGTTAAAAGATGAATAGTTTTATGGATGAAAGGTCTTTTGGGATAATTTAATTTTGTGGCAGTTCAAAATAAACTATGCAGTAATTTGTAGAGAAAGAAGAGAACTATTCATGCAGGTCCATCTGAAAGCAAAATCTGTATGTCTGAACTCCCTAAATCTCAGCAGAAAAAAGCATTCACCAAAGGCCTGACCTAAAGTCTGCTAATTCAGTTAAAAGATTCCTGATAATTCAAATGTGTACCAGATGGTGGATACTGAGGAAAGGTGAAGGCAGCAAATGTGACTGCAGGCCAGATTTGTGGTCCCAAATGCTGAAACTGAGGATCCATGCAGCCTGTTTGCTGACACAGGGTACATGTGTCTAACCATGTTATGTGCACAGCTGCCTCTGACCACAATAGACACAGAAGATGTGTATTTGGGGGAGTTTTTTGGCTTAATTTGAACTCTTTTATGGGGCAGAGAAACAAGAAACAAAATTGAAATCATAAAGGTTGTGTTGGAGAAGTGATGTACTTTGTTAGAAGTAAGATTTAACTTTACGTTCAGTTAAACTTGATTGTTAGTTTAAATGAAAAATCTTTTCTGGTCTCTTGTGCATACCTATAAGATAGGCCTAACAGGAGAATTATCTTTTCCCAGCAACTGAAGTATTAACGTAAATTTTAACTCATATCTAAATTGTAACTCAGAAATCAGCTGAGTTGTGTTTTATGGCTCACATTCATTCACCTCAATTTCACCAAAATCCCAGTGCTCTGTCATGGATTTCCTGTGATGAGGTAAGGGGCAGACCCTGGGGTGAAATTTGGGCCCAGTAGGTCTGAGCCTAAGACAAAACAAGGAAATTTTGTTCCCAAAAGAGAGTCTAGCTTGCATGGTATTGGTGTCATGGCTAAAATTTCTGAAGTGATTACAACACTGAAGGGGTGGGGGAAGACTTGCAGTGGAAAATAACCTGTCAGTACCTCTGTCCTCATTCAAGTGGCTGTTTCATGCCTGCAAGGATTATAAATGCAACAACTGGCTCTGGAACTACTATCGCTTTATAACATAGCTTCCCACTTGGAAAGGGTGACTCTTGAAGAAGAACCTCCTGAAAAAAATCTATTTTTAATGTATATATAATCCAGTCAAAATCTCCCATGAGAATACCATTTAATGTCTTAAGCACAGGCATTGAACTAGAACACATTTGTTCTGAAACAAAAACAAGCCAAGCCTGTGTTGTCCTCCTCATGTGTATTTATAGCAGGTGTACTATGAAAGATTTCCTTGTGCATTTCTTCTCCCTTTGGTTCTGTTCATTTTAATGCTGTGGCATGAGAACTGAACAGGCAATTTTAGTGCTGTGCTGTGAATGAGATGGGCATCTATTTTGATTTCAGTGAGGCAGAAAAGGTGCTGTATTGTTGGCAAATAAGCAATGTTTATGCATCTCTGTCACCCTTCAGACCAGGAAAAATGATGAAGTATGACTAATGAAAGAGCATATAATATTCAGTGATTTTGTACTAGAATAGCTTGTGACTGTCACAGTCTTTCAGTTTTATTTCTTTACATGTGACTGAAGACTTTTTTTCCTCTGATTAATGAATCTGCATTAAATGTCAAGCATTTGCTAGGACTCCTGGGGAAGCTTTGTAACATGTCTGGGAGCTCTTACTACTTCTCTGGACACAAGGAACTGGTAACTTGCATTTAAAAAATAGTCTGCACTTGAGTTATCCAAGATACATGTCTTTGGCAAGGAGAGCAATGCAGGGGAAGAAGGAGAAGAACTTGAATAAATATTGTAGCTTTACATCTTAGTGTACTTGTGCATTCATGATAATACAGTACAGAGCAGAAAAACAGGGAAATCCAGTTTACTGAGCTTGTCTTTAATCAAGGTCAAACTCCCTTCCTGTGCTTCAATCTTCACGAAGGTACAAACTATCCTGTAAAAAGTCAAGTCAGAAAAGGAATGATTTAGTTTTAAATGTTAAGTAAAAATGTTGACTTTTCTCATCTGCTCCTTCTGCCTTATACAAGTGAACATAAAGTAGAATATTGTCCTGAATTTATGTACAATACCAGAATAATCTGGAAAAAGACTTGAAGGAGGCCGACTGGGCCGAGTTTGAATCTCTCCTTTGTGGTTTTTTTTTTTTTTTTTTTTCCCAGAGGGAGTTTTCCTCCTCTGGTTGCAGAGGAATCCCCAAACAGTTGCTCCTTTTCACTGCACTTCTTTCCCCAAGTGCGTAGCTGCCATTTTTTCATTCTGTGAAACAACGTGTAGGAGAAAAATGGATCCTGGCTTTCCTCTGACTTTGGCTGTGATAAATATTAGTATGCTGTGTGCAGCATTAGCAGGCTAAATGTTCAGGTGGCAACTACCTCGAGTGGCTGTGGAGCACCACCGTGTGTGTGGTGTGACACGAACATCAGCAGCATTAGCGCTCTCTGCCGAATATGGTGCAGAGGCTCCTCCACCAGAAGGTGGGTGCAGAGAACGGGATAATGAAAGAACAGGCAGAGCTGTGCTGAACCAGCATGTTAGACTAGCAATTCTGAAGTGAAGTCGTACTTCAAGCTCTTTTATCAAGGGTGACTATACGACGCAAAACCTTTCCTAAATGGTTGCTGATGCTTATTGGGAGGATTCCGTACTTAGAGGGGAGGACTCAAATTGAAGGAAAAGTCCTGGAAGATCCTTCAGTCACAGTTCTTAAAACCTGGCTTGCACCTTATCAGCTTGCCCCATATTATGAGGTACAAATAAACAATACAGTTCTTTCTTAAGATATTTTTTTTTCAAATCCTTTCCTCATCTTTTTGGGAAGGAAATGACAAAAAAAATGAGAAGTTACTTGAAAACACAAAGGCAGTAAAAGACATAATGCTAAGATTGAAGTAACTGAAACATGAAGAAAATACAGCAGAATCCTTGAAATCTTCTCACAAGTTAGAATCAAGAAATGCTTTGGATAAGTTGAATTAGTTATACTCTCAGGAAATTTTGAATGCTGTCATCTTTTTATCATTGGGTTTTGTGAAACCCACTGAATAGAATATCAAACAAAAAGAACTTTTTTTGCTAGAGTGTTTTTAAAATCGTCATTATAAGACTAACAAACCATAGCAAAATAATCTGTATTCCAAACATGCCCAAACAATGGCTTAGCACTCTGAATATTCAATAAGTAAGTTGTCTCTTTAATAGTTATTATGCTTAGTATCAATGCCTGACAACTGCTGTCACCCCATCGAATTGTGTTAAATCCTCCTAAACAAGACACCCTTGCAATAAAGCTTGACTTGTAATAATTTTTTGGCAAGCACATCTTACAATTGTTATTATTCTAACTGCTCACACTCGCGTACAGCGTGAGGTGCCAATGTTTTCAGTTCCAAACATTAAAGATGTGGTGATAGAGAAAGCGAACCCTTATTAATTCTGAGAGATTTGCTTAATTGGGACACAATGTGAAGATTCTCAACAATAATAACAGATGATGGGGAATAAATAGGCATGGCAGGAGAGAGGCTGTTTCTAGTGTGAATTTCCCTTTGCTTCTGTTTAATTGCATTACATACTGTGGGAAGTATCTGGAGTATGTGTCTTCTAGTTAATTTTTCTTGACTGCCTCCATCTAGCTCCTGCTCCTGGACATTTTAATGTTTGATAATACTCTATTTGCATATGACTACACATCAATAGCTGTCATTAGAACCAATTTACATACATGATTTGCTTCTTGAAGTGTCAACGTCTGAATTTTATCTAGAGACAGGAATAGGGTCAGGAAAGTTTAATTGTTTGTATAATGCAATTGAAAAGGCTGGCAGGAATCTAGGGCAATTTTGGAACATCTGTCTTTAAGTCATCAAAAATAAAGCACATAACAGCTGTGATAACAGCAGGATTATGATTAGATATACAGCATTCGCCATCAGCTTGAACAAGGACTGGAAAACAAAAAGGAGGTAAATAAGTCTGTTTGGATAACACTACAAGAATTTTTAATAGGGCTTTGTTTTTTTTACCTTTCAAAAGTTTATATGTAAATAAAAAGTTAGACAGAAATATAAAGAAAATCTGGGTTTTTTTTCTAATAAAAGCTTGTATTTATTCTTCAAAAACAGAACTTGTTGCCTAATAGCACAGTAGTATAGCTAAAAGTTGCTCCCCACTTACGATGTTGTGTGTTATGTTAGCAGATCCTGCTTTAAAATTGCAGCTACCAGGTCTTGTTCATGATTTCTACTTAAAGGAACCATGAAACATTTGTGACTCATTCCCTTTATAGCATGGAATCATCTTTACCTGTATCTCTATTATATATTTTTTTATCTGTTATGAATAAAAGTATAGTGAAAACAATTCCTTTGGAAACAAATACAGTGAGTACAATGCTCTTTTAAACATGGTGACTTCTGTATTTATTATTATTTTAAAGGTTCTATTATTTTGCCCTGCTTGGTACTTGCATTTCAGTTTTGTATGTAATTGTTGCCTGACTTAAGAATAACAGTTTTAGTGTATAAACTACTATCTAGTTTATATTATGCATCCCTAAGAAGTACTTCAGCAAGATTTTCAAAATCCAGTTAATTGTTTGTGATCTGAAATTGTTTCTTGATTGCCGGACTGATTGTAAAACATGAGGAAGTGTTAACTATTCACGTGATGAATTACTTTGTATCGTTTCTAGTTAAGGTTGTAATTTGATGAAAGCTGAAGAGATAAAAATATCTAGGTACCCAAACTTAGAATTTTGCATCTATAACTTTTGGATGCCATTCAGTTAAACTTGACTGTATGGCTTTACAGGCAGAAGTGAAATACATTTTACTTTTTGTACTCACCATATGAAATAAGGATAAATCTGAAGAAAATGCACAGCTTCAGCATTCATACTTAAACTAATTCATGAGAATTGGGTATATGAATAACAACACTTTCAAAATTAAAACACTGATTTGTTCTTCTGTCAGTGTGAAAAGTCATTATGCTGCAGCAACATAGGGAAAACTACATAATGCTTGTAAAAATATGCAGCCCAGAGCTGCTTTTTTTGTCCAAAGATGATTGTTTGGTTAACCAATTCATTTTAGTATCGAACCAGAAGACTGCCATCAGTTGAGTTGTTAAGATGTTCCATGGCTGTCTAACTCCACACTGTGCTGTTGGCTTTGCAAGAGCATTTTTGTTTCTGAGCTTTCTCAGCAGCTGCCCCATGTGGTATAAGGCAACTTGGAGCCTTGGAATCTGTCATTTATTTCAGATACCAAATCACTGCTTCGTTTACAAGCATGTTGGCATAGAAAAGCACCAACTGCAGAGAAGTATGTGTTTCATGCCAACTAGCTTTTTCCACCCCTAAGTGTCATTGCACTATCATGTCATAATCAGTGTTTAGGAGATGCAGTATTGTTTTAATTCCTTCTGGCTCTATAGAGTTCTCTCTCAGCTCTTTCATAACATCCTCATTTACTGCAGCAAGTGCATGTAAAATTTCTGCAAGGAAAAAAGTATGTACTGCTTTACTGAGAGCTAAGAAAAGTAATTATCTAATCAGTGGTCTCCAAAAGATCCTGAAGCAAAAGTCTCATAAAAGACTTTGGACTGGAAGGGCCCTAATAGAGCATTTAATTCAACCTCCCTGCCATAGGCAGGGATAACTTTCACTAGATTAGGCCGTTTTAAGCTTCTGGTCTAGGATGCTTCCAGTGATGGGGGACATCAAAAACCAGTTAAGAACAGGTCTCAGACAATAATGTGGCAAAGCACTCTGAGAGCCTCTTTTGGTTAGTTTGGGTTGCAGTGATTAAAATCTGTAGGTTTTTGACTGATCTATCATATGCCAGTGAGCTCTTTTCTAGTTCATTTTCTCACCTACTTAAGACTGTTCCTATGCTGATCTACAGCAAAAGGACTAGTGAACCTCTCATTTTTGAAATGAAGATGAATCTGCTTGTGGGAAGAAGTGAAGTACACTCATGAATTTTGCCTGTAGAGCTAACATCATGGCAGGCAATGCTGACATCAGCAATTTGCCTCTACAACATATGGATGTTGTATGAGTTTGTTTCCCTTAATGATAGTGGTTAATAGTTTGGGGAAAATGTGTGAGGGAAAGGCAAGTTGTTCTAACTTAGCTTAGCCCTAGTTTGACTTTTTTTTTTCCCCCCCAAGTGAACTACAATATTACTATCTACTTGAGTAAAGATGTCCACACAATTTTTATTTGTGTAAGTACAGCGAAGAGGCTTTCACTGAATTAAAAATGGTAGTAAACTTCCCAAGCTGAGAAGTACCTGGGATTCATCCAGCTGGGGAAAAAAACCTATCACAAATGTCTTAGATGTAGCAGAATTTTTCTCACCAGCTGCTGTCTTTAGATCTTTCTTATGTTAGGACTTCTGTGCTGCTAAAGCCAAGGATGTTCTGGAACACGAGAGGTAGACAACTGCTGACCTAGCACATATTGCTAAGCCTGCTGTGAGTCTGCAATGACATGTCATGATACAAATAAAGACAGACAAAAAGAAGTGGTTTTTGAAGTCTGAGCTGAAATACTTTGGGATTAGAAGGAAATAATGCAGGAAATCAAAATGTGTGCAGCTGAGGGCAAAGCAGGGTTCAGACAGAGGGTAGAGAGGTGACTGGTGTGTAGCATTAGGGAAAGTAAGAGTGTTTTACAGGAGATAAGACCTCACTGGCAGTGCCTCAGCAAGAAGGAATTCCTTTCAAGAGGAAAGGTTGTGCATTTCTTGCAGACCTGGACCAAGTTAGTCACTTCAAGTCCCAAGGAAGAAACTGCAACTTCAGCTTATTTCCCTGGTCTGTACCTCTGGATCCTGTGCCAGCTGGGATCACCCAACACTGAGGAGCCTTGTGTCTTGGTGCGGGTTTCCAAACCCTTCCTTCTTGCAGTGTGGCTCCATGGAAACTTAGCACTGGTGGCTGTTCTCAGGACTCAGCAATGTTAAGGATGCTGTTGTGCACAGTGTTACAGAAGCGGTTATGCAGTTGGCATCTTCATTTTCTCTTTCACTCAGTTCTTCCCTGCTCCCTTTTTACAAGAACAGCAGTTCCCATATGTACATGCAGAACATAGTAATCAATATCTCTTCAGCTGGGGTTAAAATTTCAGGCACTGTCTGGCAATGCTTTCAAAATTGAAGTCTACTTGTTGTAGGGATCTGGTAAAAGGAAATGTATCACTCTACTTTTCCAAGCTGACATTGTCTTTAGCTAGAGTCAGACTTCATAAAAGAATGCCTTCATTTCTTTGTAAAGGATTTGAAAGTTACCACTCTTCAACTTAGCAAGTACACATGAATGGCAGATAATCAAATGATTTTGATTTTATTTCATAAGTCTTGGGAAAGGTTTGTGTAAGTCCTAAGTATCATTGACAGCTCTGCTCAAAACACAGCAGTTTTGATTCAAATCAAGCCTCATAAAAGATGGTCGTGTTCTTGGCACAAGAATAAGACAATAGAATGAATAATTACTTTGCTTGTGATATCTCTGGGCACATGAGACAGTTGCAATCTTCTTTTCCTTCCAGAGAACAAGGAAAATACCTAAGGTGATACAGCTGCAACTAGAGAAAATCTTATTGCTCTGGTGGCTGGAAGCATAGGTGGGCTCTACAGGTGGGGTTTTTTTTGGTTTTTTTCTAAAGGTTTTACCCTCCTGCTAACACATACATCCTTATACAGAAGCTACTGCATCAAATCAGAATGGTAGTTTTACATGCTCAGATTGTTATATGTAACTTCTGATCCTTCTGTGAAAGCCAAATAAGTTTTAAAATTGGCAGAGTTAACCTTGTCCTCTGTTATGAAACCATGAATATGAGTTGGTGTTGGTGTCCTGGGGCTCCTTTTGTGCCAGTATAACAGTGAGCCTCAAGACAAACTAAAGTACAAGTTTATAACAATTAATATCAGAACAAAATATTGATTCAAAACTCAGACAGTGTCAGTTTTTGCTCTAAAATAGATATGATGGTGTGGTTACCTCAGCTGGCTGCCAGACCCAGTTCTCTTGATCCACTTCCTCAACAGGGCAGGAAGATAAAAGACGGACAAACTCAAGAGTTGAGATAAAAGCAGCTTAATGAGGAAAGTAAAGGCTGCATAGAAAACCAAAGCAAAAAGAGGATATTTATTCTCCGTCTCCTATCACCAGGGCAGATGTCGAGTCACTTCCTGGGAAGCTGGGCCGCAGTAGGCATAAGAGTTGCTTTGGAAGACATGTGCCTTAACCACAAATGTCCCCATGCTCCCTTCCCTCAGCTTTTTATTACTGAGTGCACTGTCACGTGGTAAGGAATAGCTCTCTGCTCAGCCTGGGTCAGCTGCCCAAGCTACATCCCTTTCCAGCCTCTTGTCCTGCAACAGCTTGCTGGCCTTTGGGAAGAGTAGGTGAGATTGGAGAGAAAGCCCCGCTGCTGTGTGGGCACGGCTCAGAAATAGCCACAACCCGGGTGCATTATCACAGCTTTATCAATGTGATGTTATCACAAAGGTATGGGCAGCTGCGAGGAGAGTTCATCCCAGGCAGATCCAGTGTGGCTGTTATTGAAAGAAAACAGCTGAAAGTTCCCACTACCCAGACTTCATTTTCTCCTCCCTTCCTTACATCCACTGCAGTGTTACTGATTTCCTTATAAATTCACCTGTCATAACGTCCTGTGGCCCTGACCACGGTGGGCCTAGAGGAAAAGAGGACATGTCAGGAAGCACACTTTGCTTCACTGTTCATGCCTGACAGGGATGCTTGGATGCATTTCAATTATATATGCTGGAGCAGTTCTGAGGATGTGGCAAGTTGGGATCGTAAGCTGAACACAAGCAACAGGGAGACCAGTAAATACTAACACAGATACTGTGCTGGGATATGTAACTGGAAAGAGAACGTGTGTGATGTGCTTGTACACATGACTTCCTCATGAATGCACGTGATGCATATGTATGAATATATCCAAGTTGTTAAAAGTTTGGAAATATAGATATAAATTAAAACAGTTCAAGGTGCTGTCTGGCTTGACGAGAAATTTCTCTATGAATTTGGCTCACGAACTGTGCTGGCAAATAGACTTATACTGTGAATTTGGTCATTTTTAGCTCTGAATCTTTCCTTATCTACTCATGCAGGTTACGCACTCTGCGTTTTTTGTTGAGCTTGGAAATGCAAGGCTTCTGAAAGGATTAAAATGTTTTGGAATGAGTTTCTTCAGTCAGTGTAGCACTAGTACCTAAGAGCTCTCCTGTATTTATGAAGATTAAAGCATCTACTGATTAGTGCAACACTTTTGAATTTGCATAAAACTGGTTGTGAAGGACACTTGCAGATTGAGAGTGATCCAAAACCCGCTGAAATTGATGTAAAGATCAGCATTAGCAAATGCCACTTTTATGTGCTTTAGCAAAGGAACTGTTCATTAAAATCAGTGTTTTTTTTCCACAAGTCAAATGCACTGAAACAGGATAATTTTGTCTACTTTTACATAACTTTGTGTGGGGAAGAGATTTGGCAAAGAACGCTCAGCAACAAGCTGCTCTCTTCCGTCTGTAGCTAAAGCCAGATGTGTTCCTTCTTGCCCTCTGAGGACCAGAGATAAGATGTTATTCTGGATGTAAGGTGGGATTGATTTTCATAGAGTGAAAAGAAGAAAATACCGGAATGGGAATTAGAATTTGAATTCCATTTTCTCCAAGTGTCACTTTGACAGGGGGATGCTTCTTAGCAAGACATATTATTTAACAGCTAGGAGAACTTGAGCTATGCAGTGCAGAGGATGCTTTGTTGGCTCTTACATGTGAGCTGTTCCAGTTGTCTTTTGCGGTGGTTTAACCCCACCAGTGACTAAGCATTACACAGCCCACTGCGCTGGGATGGGGAGAGAATCAGAAGTGTAAAAGTGAGAAAACTCGTGGGTTGAGATAAAGACAGTTTAATGGGTAAAGCAAAAGCTGTGCATGCAATCAAAGCGAAACAGGGAATTCATTCACCACATCCTGTGGCAGGCAGGTGTTCAGCCGTCTCCAGGAGAGCAGGGCTCCATCGTGCACCACAAGGGTTACTTGGGAAGCCAAATAGCATCCCTCTGAATGTCCCCTCTTCCTCCTTCCTCCCCCAGCTTTATACGCTGAGCATGGTGTCATATGGGGTCAGCTGGGCACAGCTGTGTCTGCTCCTAGCTCCTTGTGCACCCCCAGTCTCCTCACTACTGGGGCTGGGGGAGGAGCAGAAAAGGCCTTGGCTCTGCGTAAGCTCTGCCCAGCAGCAACACAAACATCCCTGTGCCGTCAATACTCTTATCAGCACAGATCCAGAGCACAGCCCCATACCAGCTGCTGTGAAGAAAATGAACTCCATCTCAGCCAAACCCTGCGCATCTTTCCATGAAATGCAGCCTCTGGTGTCTGAAAGACAGTGGAGCAAAAAGAGCAACTTCAACACCCTGTACATGAAAGCTGGCATAACAGCACTAGAGGCTCAGCAGACAGAGACCCTTAAATGCAGTGTTTTTCCCAGCTGGAGTGCCAAATGTCTCTTGATTACCAGCCTCTTGACAGCCTGCAGATGAGGGGCAGAATGCACTTGGCTTTTGAAAAAAAATAAATTAAATGGTAGATAAGCCACCTCTTCTCCCTTAGTGCTCTCCTAGATGCTCTCAGTCTACATGGATGCTGTGCCTGAAATTTTGATCTTGTTTTAAAATATTTATTTCCTGAAACCCTGCTTAGGCATTTATTATTTGACAACAGAGGAGTTTTAAAATAACTCCAAATTGTACAGTGTCAGGTTTTCACTCATAAAAATTCCGTCCAAATCTAAAAAAAAAAAAAACCGCTGAAGATATGTAAAATGTTCTATTTGAAAATGGGAGGGGGAGAAGAGCAATTAAAAATGTAAGAATAGAAGCTAATTATGAGCAATTCAGGCAGAGCTTTGTTTAGAAAATGTATCAGTATAAAATGGATAGGTGAATAGATTAGCGCTGATTGCAGTTTTTACATATAATAGTCTCTTTTTCATGAGTAATCATTAGCAATTATAATGTAAGCTTTAAATCAGCTTGGGATGGGACTGCACTGTAATATGAATACTAAATAATTGTATGTTCCCAGACAGAAGAAGAAAATAACTTTGGGATTTGGTGTTTAAGTCCATAGTGCAAGTATTTCCCTGGGCTGTGTATCCCTTGCTCTCTTTATTTCTGCTCTGAGTTCATTAACGTCACCATTGAATACCAAGGTTCATCACAGAAATGATTGTTGCCTTGTGTTAGCTTGGAGTGGAAATTGCAATTATGCTTTTAAAGAAGTTTGAATTCAGGTAGTAATTACTGGCATTATTAATTTCTAAGAGAAGAAAAAATGATCCAAGAGATCAAGTGGCTGAAAGCAATGGTGAAATACACTACATGGGCAGTAACAGTGCAAATGTATTTGGAGATTTTCTGTGCCAATTGATCAGTGACAATTTACTTCCTGAGCCTGAAGGTTTTTTGCATCAATAATGGTGCAGGACTGCATGAGAAGACCTTGTTGATGGTGCCTACTAACACCTGGTTACTGCTTCTTTGGTTGCTAGTTGGGATTTTTAGGAGTGCTGTGGGCAATAAAAATCTTATCCTGATTTACATCTACATTTCTGCTCAAGGTTGTGACCCTGTTATTTTGGGTTCTTAATCCTTTCCCGAAAAATCCACATTTCCAAAGGATACACACCTGACTGAGAACGACTGAAATAATTCAACTAAAAGCAGGCAAATGATCTGTGAGAATTACTAGCCCAGACTCAGTTCCCTATTTAAAAATATTGTGGTGTTTGTTTGTTTGTTAGTTCTTTTGTGGAAATAACTTGGGAATTTTTCTGTCCAACTGCTGGTTTCTTGTCCCATATCCTACCTTGCTTATTGGCTAATTTTAATCAGACTGAACAGATGGGCAGAGGACTTGAAGAAGATAAGCTTCCATAAGCTTTGTGTAAATTGGTCAAGTAAGGAAGAAATTAGAGCAGTCTGCATCTTTTATTCTCGTAGTAAAGAGTAGGAGAGTAAAATGGTGGAAGGCAAAGGAGAATTGAGTAGGAAATTGTGGAATTAGACATCAACAATCAAAAAAGAAAAGGCTTTGCACTGCAATGACTGACATTCAGTCCTAAGGAAGGTTTTTGCCTTGGAGAACAAGAGTCCTGGTTTGACACTCTACTAATGTCATTGATGCTGTTTTAGCACATTTCTGGTTCCAAATAGGAACCAGCTTTTTATCCAGAGTTTTTAAGAATGTCTTGGATACAGGAAGCTGCTCAGCTTTTCTGTAGGCCCAAACAGAGTAATTAGAATAGATGTAATTACTGGAAGTAATTAGATAGAATTTACATAAATCTCTACACTGAAATCCACATATTTTCTAACTGCATAGATTTTTCAGAGGTGTAGAAGTCTTAGTGCCTTGAGAAATGAAGAAATGCTCTCATACATGAAAGCATGGCAGGTGCAGGTTCCCTGTTGGCTGCTGCAGCTGTTCCTGCCCCGCTCTGCTTGGAGCAGGTTTTCCCGCTCCCAACATTGTCCCCCAGCTTCCTTGTGCTGTATCTGCATCCGTTCTTGTTGGCAGCATTGTAAAGACAAGCGAACAAAGACAAGGTGCTCTTTCACCCTGGTGGTTTGTGGAAGGGGTTGTCTTGCTGACAAAATCAAGATTGAATTTTGAGTTTGCTCCTTCTGTGCTGAGCAGGGTTTTGCAGGGTATCAGCTAACAAAACTGCAAGCACACCCCTTTAACAAGTTTAGACCTACAAATTCAGGTAACAGTTCTTAGGAAACATGCACATATTTTATAGAAATGTAGCCTGGTATGTTTTCTCCTCCTTTCAAATTGTGTAATTCTACTTATATTCTTCTACTTTCAAATAGCCATCAAAAAATGAAAAGTGGAACAAATTGGGGAAAAAACCCCACCAAGACAAAAACTCCAGGCTCCCATGCATGTGTGTGTGGTCTCTTGCTTTAAGAAGAAAGATAAGGTTTTATTGTTTCTAATACATGCAATCAGGTAATATGTGTGTGTGTGTGTATTTATCTCCCCTTCTCGAAAGGGAAGTAGTCAGTCAGTGCCTCCATGTTTTGATTCTTTGGAGGTCTTTGTTATCCCTTTCCTCCCTGGGGAAGACTAACCTCTAGAAATATGGGAGAGGGAGACTGTATACTGCAAAAATCTGCATTCTAATATGTTGGCTCTACCCTGAGGAAATGCCCTGCAGGTATAAAAGCACTGCACACGTTATACTTGGCCAGTCCAAAATGAATGCTACTTCTCCTAACAAGGTCTCCTTTCACACAAGTCCTACAGGTTTCTATAAATAACTGTGTTTTTAATAGCCCAATCAACACACTCAAAATGTTTTGGGAAATGTGGTATTAATTGCCTTCTCCCTATTTAGAGATTTCTAGGACTCCTTTTTCCACATCCTTGTGTGAGGGACATGCTGTCATTCTTTACCCTGTAAGGGCTGATTTAGCCACCATTTTTGCATCAACTTGGCTATTAGGACTGTGTTAATATTTGACTGCAGAAAATGTAATCTTATTTTTGATTGAGCTAAAACTTAAAAGTTCAAAAACATTAAACAAACTGTATCTGAAGGCAAATGGTTTGTTCCAGTTTTCATTAGTCATTTTTATACTTAAAAGTAACCCTTTTCTTATGGCAATGCCTGAAATCTCATATTAGAAAGTACTGAAAGAGAGAAGTTCATCTTTCCCCTGACATTGAATATTCCTTTTGATTGGAGTGATTCAGAAAATTGTGAATTATTCTGGTGTTTAAACTGCTGTGGCTGTAAATGTCCCAATATCTTGTGTGGATCAGCCCTTGAGGAAGGAGATAGGAGGGTAACCCCAGTTTCTGGCTCCTCTGGAGTGTTTAATCATGCCACATGGTCACTTTTCTGAGCCTCTCCTGTCCTCATGGGATGAGCTCTTGGAATGCCAGGCTGGCTGTTTCCTGCTCTCTGGACCTGCCTGCTCCCAGTGTCACGGGGTCCGGTGCTGGCAGACGTGCTCGAGCCTTGGAGAACCAGATCCAGTTACCCCCAGTTTGGTCCGGCAGCTCCCCACTCTTCAGATACCCCATGGACACCAGGAACAGGACTAGGGACGTCAGGTGAAACCTGGCAGGTTCTGACTGCTTGCGGAAAAACATGCTGGCTCAGAGATCTGCATCTTTGACTTTTTAATAAATGAATTGAGTCACTGTGGGATTTGCAGTTTAATCCCAGCAAATTCTGAGTCTTTCCCCTTTCCATTGGCTTTAAAGCAATTTGTGTCTATTCCTGATTTTTTTTTCTTTGTTTTTGCACTGTGTACAAGTGCTTCAGCACCTGAAGCAGGGAGTCTTTATGAAGTGAAAGAAACAAACTGATACAGAGTGAAGTGAGATTGAGTAAAGAAGAGCTTCCCCTCTTCCTCAGCTGCCTGCAGTGTGACATGAACAGTCCCATTCCCCACCCAAACAGCTCCACACTCTGTGAGCAGCCACAGGAAGGCATTTAAGTATGAAAGAAATGATAGATCAGGTGCTGAAGGAGAGGTTAAAATGTCTGTTAGCCTCAGTTAAGATAATGGTGTATATGTTACGGATAAACAGATGCACAGCTGTCCTTAATCGTTCACGATTTTGTTTATATACAGAAATAAATGTGTTTCCTGAAATGTTACGTTACTGTACTCATTTAAACAAACATTACATGTATATGGGAAACCTCAGTCTTTATCGAGTCCATAAAGACAAAAGATATTTTATTTTCTCCTACTATAGAGGAGCTTCTGGAAGAATGATCTCTTAGCCTTCCTTTAAGATTTTGCACTGTCCCTTGAATAACCTTGTGAAGAGCTGAAACAAATGGAAATTCCTGTGTGAGCAAATAGCAATATGCAGTGAGATGGGGATTAAGCAGAATTCATGTCATTTCCCCAGTAATAGATTGCCATTAAGGAATGTGAATAACAAGCTCTCCGCCTGCACTGAATCAAGGAAGTTGAGCCTGCCCTCGCCCTCTCTTGTTTTTTCACCAGGGGATTGGATTTTAATTTCCATATATGATTGAGGTTTTTGACAGCTGGAATTCCTGTAGTGCTGGAGCTAAACACCTCTGAGAGTGCTCTGGTTTGCACCCCTGCTTGCAGACAGGTTGAGGGCTTTTTGTACTTGAATTCCGCTCACCTCCACATCTGGCTTGTCTGCGCTGAGCTGATAAGATATCAGCATATCTGAGTGAGGAGCACGTGAATGATCTCTTCTTGCGCTGTTCTTCCCCTCCTGTGATTTGTAAGTGTTAAAGCACTCATCTGTTCTGGCAGTTAATGTATGCAGCCTCTCAATAGCTAATATCCTGTCACAGGCAGTGCAAACCGGCTTCATCTGGTTCACCGCTTTAGCAAGTAGTTGAGAAAATATAGGTGAAATGAAGAACTCGGCTCCTGGCTGGGAGACTGGCGCCTGCCCTGCTGCAGAGAGATTGCATGGAAGGTTGTGCTGGTAACAAAGATCTGCGCTTTGTTGCTCACAACATCTTGGCTGTAGCTCTTTGTCCCACTCCGCAGCTCTGAAGTCAATTACTTTGCAATGTGAACGCTTATGTTTGAGGATTTAAAATGCAGATGCAAAAAATCTGCAATGAATTGTAACTTGGCAGAGATGACCAATAACGGGGAGAAAAATTGATTTTTGTGTCTGCAGAATCCATCATCTGACATTTTTGGAAGTCTGATTCATTTGCTTTGGTAATAAAAAAAAAATAAATTAGTCATTTGGGCTCCAAATGCTTCTCTGCCCTGATATGCTGAGGAAGGAGTTAATAAAAACAATTCAAAACCCAGGCTTTCACAGAGCTGAACAAAATCTTTTGCACCTACAGACAATCTGGCAGAATTAAGCTCTGTCATTTTACTGTCAGCTGTGCCTTTTCCTCTGCGTTCCCCTTAACGTTTTCACAACTTTCCCTCCCACATCACCCTGTGCTTTAACAATACAAAGAAGAAGAAGTGAGTGCAAACCCAGATGAACCTGTGTTTTAAAGTTCAGCATCCTGCTTTGATCTTGTCATCTCCAGGGTTTTGTCTTATGATGTGCTCTAAATTATACAGTATCTTATGGATACAGTGGGAACAGGAAGTGACTTGTAATGCATGTCTTGGCTCCCCTGGAAAAAGCAGTGAGAAGAGTGCTTTTGGGAATCACTGTTAGATCCAACTCTTGCTGTGCCAGTCAGTGACTTTTAGGGGAGAGATGGATGGTAGAAATCTCCAGAACTACTGTGCAGCAGAACAAAACACTTTACCTCTTTAGAGGGCCAGATGGGATTTTAAAATTTAGGAGATGGGGGCAAGTCCAGAGGCTCAAGGGCAGGGCTGGGTGAGCTGCATCCTTTCCCGTGGTGCTGTGGTCCCTGCCCTGGGGCTGCTGTGGTGTAGGGCATGGAGAAGGCACCTTTACTGCTCAGTGCAGCCCAAACCTCCATGTCTGACCAGGTACTGCCATTGACTTGGTGTACGTCAGCCTGGCTGGTTGTAGAGAGGTGTGAGAGCACAAGAAGGCCTACATCTTTCTCTCTGCTGGTTATATTCACTGCATGGTTCAGGAGCTTAGGAGATGTGTTTTGAAAATGCTGGGAGTGTGATGATTGTGGAGGGGTGCGTGTTTGGTAAGAAGTTGGCTACTGCCTTCATCGGTGTGGAGGTCCTGTAGGGCTGTGGCACCCTACCCCTGCTCTGCCCAGTGGAAAAGTCTTTAACTCACATTCTGTTTGTTAAGGGAATGAATTGTGGGCAGTGCTTTGTCACAAAGCAAGGAGGTTCTCCATCTCAGGTTGAGATATGTCCTGAGGTGCAGAGGTTACGGTCATGCTGTCTGTTGTTCTTTTAATGATAAAGAAAGACATGGCTTATTGATTTTCCCTAAATGTTGACTTACTGCCTTACTTTTTTGTCATGCTTTAAAAAAAAAAATTATTTTAAGTGGAAGTGACAGGTCAACCACTGGCTTTTCTACTCTTCTAGTCAAGTTACAACTTGTTAGAGAGGGAGCTGGCAGTGACCTCTCTGAATAGACTTCTTACCACCTCTCATTAGGAGGGATTTTTGCAATATCTGGAGAAGCTCAGCATCTCTGCTCTGTGTATCTCCAGCCTTTGGAAGTCAGCAGAGGAAAGCCCTAAGGCTGTGACAATGTTATTTCTTTTTTGACTTAAATTCTGTTCAATCTTGTATCAGATGTATGACGGTGATAATCTTAACTTCCTTTGTGTTGCTTTTTTTTGTGCAATAAAAATGTTGGCATTAGACCTAACTGTAGCTTCAGTGATAAAAGTTAAAAGCCAGATTTTGTGACAGTGCCAGAGTCTGAGCTGGCTGCTTGGGGAATGAATGCCTGGGGGAGCTGGGAGGGCCAGTTATAGGGATGAACGTGTGATGGATCTGCCTCCTGACTCTTCATAGATCACTCCTCAGGGAAGTTATTTCGGAGCTTGTGTGCCCTACAGCCATGATCCTAGAGCTTTTGAATGTTAATTATACTCTGTAGCCACCATCTGAAAAGTGCTATCTCTTGCTCCAGAGTCTGATCTCACTGAGGCAGTCACCTTGGCAGACCCAGTTGTACCCTTGGAGACAAGCCAGATGTTCTTTGCTGTCTTGAGGAGCCAAATTCAGTCACCTCGCCCCAGTGGCTACTTAATGTTTGTGTTTCTTTTTTTATTGTTTTCTGCCTAGGATAACAGCTTTCTGCTGCTGTCAACAGCTCTGTTTAGTCTTGTGGTAAATATGCAGTATGATAGACTTTTGTTTGTAATCAGCTGCCTTTTGTTGCATGGTACCCCAGTGCACTGAGCAGTCACAAGAAGGTAGGATAAACATGACACAAGTTTCTCTGAATTTGAATTCCCCAGCTTGAGTGAACATCATATTGCCTTGCAAATAACATTTGAGTAACCTTTTGGCATTGAGTTTACGAATAGTTCCATTTTGTATACTTGTGTTTTCTATAAAATCAAGGTTTTTACACTGATTTTCTTTTAATGCTCACACTTCCTCACTGGTGTTTTGCTTAGGGAGTGTTCCTTGAAATTTTTTTACTGTTGTTTGTAGGGGAGTGCAGTGGGTGCTATTACCAGGCTCGCAAAACCCACTCTGTGCTTGGAACTGCACTTTGAGAAACAGGTAGTACGTGCTGTGTCTAGTGCTCCTTAGGTAGGAAGTGTGTGAATTTTA
Organism: Atrichornis clamosus; assembly: GCA_013400975.1. Taxonomy (NCBI): domain Eukaryota; kingdom Metazoa; phylum Chordata; class Aves; order Passeriformes; family Menuridae; genus Atrichornis; species Atrichornis clamosus. Next base: position 205,868 of record WBMZ01000437.1, on the reverse strand, counting down.
TTGATCAGAGTAGGATCTGCTCACCCCTGGCCTTGTTCTCTACCTTTCCTATTGATTGTTATGGTGGTGTGGGTTCACTGATCACACTGAATTTCATGCTGGTGAAAAACCACACCCAACAAAGCAACTGGTCTGGCAGTCATCTGAACCTTGGTCTATTGAAGGGTTGATTAGGTCTGTAATATTTTTGAGCATAGAGATGATAAAAGTGAAGATATATCAATAATGTTTAAATCAGTGATAAGTAAAATTATTTCCTTGCTGGTAACTTTGAACTTGAGCAATGCTTTCTATAGGGAAATTACTTTAAAAAATAATGCCTTGTAAAAGAGAGCAGCTCTATAGTGGAAAGCTCCCAGAGAGACATGGTTCTCAGCCTTTGAAATCTGTGCCACTTCAGTCTGCTGCAGATCCTTTGTGTGCGTGGCCATGCCACGAGTCACACACATGTACTAAAGGTCCTCACACCTTTCCTGCACAAAGGCACACCTTGGAGCTGAGGGAGGTGGCTGCTTTCAAGTTGACAGCAAGGAGCACTTTGTTCTCTATACAAACTCTTAGAGAAGCCTGATATGTATTTCACTTTATCTCTTTATGTTTAGTCACAATATGCAGTTTTAAGAACTCTTGTTACCAAAAAGTTCTCTTTGTAGCAAGGAGAAATGGGGATTATAGACTGCTGCTGATTTTTCTGCCTGTGTTGTTCTGCTGCTGCTGGATTAGAGTGTGGTGAATGTAAACTGAATTGAGCTGTCAATCCCTATCAGGTACAAATCTTTGTGATAACTAAGCATGAAACCTAAACAAGGTGTTATAGGTCACTCCTTGGTCATTTTCTGATATCATCCATCATTTCAGAATCTTACTGTGGTGATAGCAGAGATGGTGAGGGGAAAAATACATACTACAATGGAGATTCTGCTTCACTGTATTTAAAATCTTTTATATTTATGGTATGCTTTTGTTAGTTTGCTAAGTAGTTGTGCTTTGTTGGTTTGCTGGTATCGGACAGATCGTGGGGAAACTAAGGGTGAATTTGGTGATCTGGGTTTGTGTTAACTTTTGGAGGCCTCCTGAGAGACAATGTCATCACAGAGAACCAACATCAGAATCAAATGGTTACTGCTGAAAAGTTTGCCTGACTTTTCTTTTTTCCTGTTTGTTCTGACCTGAAATGCAATTTCTAACCACGACTTTGCTTATTCTCTCTCTTAGTCATGAAACAATTACAGCGACTCATGTGGCTCCTACAGCTCCTTATACAAAATCTTGGGGAATACTTGTAGGCAGCTGTGACCTGTTTCCATTAAAGGATTTCTTTTGAATTTCTATTTTGGAGAAATGTAATGAAAGCCAAGTGTTCATAAGGAGGTGTAGCTATTTATGGATTGTTATACACTTTCATTGGGTGAGGGCTGAGGCAGACACATATTCACCCTACCATTTTTCTGTCACCATCTGATTTAGATGAATTGTTGTTGTCTCTAAGAAGAAATCTCAAGTTCTGCTGATGGTGTATGCCTGTGGGGATGTGTGCTGGGCACTTTTCTTTCACAGGCTTTCTGAGGTGTGAAAAGCTGTAAAGGCTTGTCAGCCACAGGTGCTCCTTTCTATCGATTTCTCCTGCCGTACTCAGGAGGCCACACGTGAGGATCTCTGCAGTGAGGAGGCAGATTCTGAGCAGCTACTGGCCATCCACTGGTGAGGCTCCCCAATACAGGTCATGAAAGGAGAATGTGGATGCAAGTGGGCACTGTTCTGTGGAACAAACCCCTCTTCTTCTGTCAAGTTCCCATGGCACACGGAAGGAAAGGGAAACTCAACCAATGCACTCAGTGTGCCCGTGGCTTTGCATCTCTCCCCCTTAACACAGGGGATTGCACCTGGAAAGAAACATCTGGGTACTCAGGAGGAGACTTATAAACCCTCTTTGTCATCATAGACAGTATTTGTGTTTTTATGACTTCCTTTAAAATTCATATTATATTCCTTACAGAGCAAAGGACTTGGGTTGATCAGGTGGAGCTTTCTGGGAGGATCATGCTTCTTCATGGGAGCAGTTGGGAAAGTGCAGCTTTTCATAAGCCCTCGGGCAGGGGAAGGAGTGGGAAAGACATACCTGGAGCCAGAGGCCTGGAAGAGGGTAGTGAGGAGTATGGACCAGTCAGGCAGACTTCAGAGGATGTTGCATTTTGTGTTCTGCAGTTCAGTCACCAAGTTAACCAAAAATAGACCTGGAATTAAGAGCCTGCCTGGAGGGACACAACAGGCAGAGGGAGATTTGCTAAAAGCCCTTAAAACACTTCTGTTGTCTTTTGTCCAATGAAATGAGTTTCAAGGAATGCTTGTGCTCCAGATGGATGGTCGTGTGTTTTTAAAGATTAAAATTTAAGAAGTGCTGTCATCTTTGGACATAGATACAACTTTTGGTATAGTTGTCTGTATTTAAGTACCTCCTGTTTATTTACAAGGTCAGATTGTTTGAGAATTCTGTTACAGGCTAGAGCTTTTAAAACTTCTGGACTTTCCCATGTCTCTTTGAGGTTTCTTTTGTGTGGGCTTGTTCTCTAAAATGAGATTATACAAAGAGTTTGAATCTTCAGTTTTCCTCATCTGAATTAGTGGTATCGAAATTCTGCACAAACACACTGAAGAAGGGGAGAGAGTTTGTACTTGCATCTCCTGTTTTGTTCGGTCCTCAAAGTTGGCTGCTCTACTCTGGCTGCAGTTGAATTTCATAACACAAGCTGAATGCAAAGGCCAGTGTTACAGTCCACAAACAAAGCAAGAAGCAGACTGTGGAATTTGTTTGCAGGAATTTTAAATAGTCAATGAATAAGTCTTAATGGAAACAATTTTTTCCAGTCCTTTCTATTTGCAAATGCTTTTGTTGAATTCCTGCTGAGCACTTACATATGTCATAGCTTGTGACCCTGTGATGTAAAACACTTTGATTCCCTCTAGAGGAAGTGGTCTGGTTAGGAGTCGGACCAAGCATGGATGAAAACACAGTAATTCCCAGAGTCTGACTCCAGCTGTCGCTTAGTTAAAAGCTTCTTTTCTGGCACTACAAATGCAACAAAGCAAGACAAAGAAAAAGAGAAACCCAGGACATTCAAATGTGACTGAGTTACTCTTAGTTGAAAAAAAAAAAAATTTTCTTAATCAATTTTTTTTAACTTTTAAAATACATTTTTCATTACTATTTTTTTTTCCTAGACAAGACAGTCTTATTTCCCAAGTCAGTCTGATGGATTTGAAACATGATTTCCTGGTCACACTACCCCCCTAACCCCACCGAAGTTGCTGGCAATTTTTCTTGATAACTTACAGAATTTATCTCCTAAAATATATCTCTTGTTTTTTAAGGCTTAAATGGTGGTGTTTAGGAAAACAGCATTTAGGTCGTGTGGAAATGGGGTCTTTAGAAATCAGTTCCTAAGACTTTTTTATAATCTATGCTGGGCTAAGTAGTTTGGCAGGACAGAGGTGGGTCTCACTCTCCATAGGAGCTTCCTGCTCCCAGGATGGTGCAGCATCTCTACTTTGGTTCTCTGAAATCCCTGGGTTTCTCAGCAAAAGACTTGGGTTGATTTCAAGTTCATCTTGTATGTCCTAACATCCCTTCCCAGACTTTTAAACTGTGAAAATAAACATCAAGGCAAAACAGGAGCAGATTTGAAGTGAAACAAACATTTTAAGCTCCTTTTTTGTTTAAGTTAGATGTTGGACTAAGTTAGTGCCTGATGATCTAAGCAGTCCCATCTCTGTTACTCCTGTACCTTGTCTGTGACACAGAGGAGCAGTGAGGGAGCCCTTAGCCCGTGGTGAAACTCATTATGTGTGGTTACTTCTGCTCCTTGCTTTGCACAAAACCTTCTCCAGATGATGTGATGGAGTGGGAGGAGATTTCAGGTATAACTGAGGCCACTGCCTGGCAGTTCTGTACTGGCGTGGCTCCTCATGTTTCCACGGTTTGCAGGAGAACTGGGTCCTACCAGCTGTCAGACACCTGTTGAACCTTCCAGAGTGTTGCCTGCCCTTCAGACACACTACCAGAGTGCCCTTTCTTGACAGCTACTCTTTTGAGCAAAATGAAGGAAGGAACCGTTATCACACTAAAACAGGAATGTTTGGAACAGAGGATTGTAGGTCGAATTTCTGACATAGTTGGTATACAAGGAAGGTAGAAAAGGCCAAGCAATTTTGGTTTGAGGTTTTTTTTTTTTTTCCAATTGGGTATTTCTGAAATACTCTATTTGTCTCCATTTTTTCCAGCAATACAAGTTACTGAGTGGTCAGCCCCTGTGACTTGAGGCAGGGGTGGACATTGCTGCATTGCCACCTGATGGTGAGGCAGATGTGCAGTGGTGCCATATCTGTGGTTGTGTTTTGGCAGTGAACACAAATGGTCAGTTGAGCACCAGTCTCCTGTGACTAGGTCATAAATGTTGAGGTAGGAGCTTCTGAGAGGATTGAACATGAACTACAAGAGAGAGGAATCACTGGGGATCACTTGTTGACCTTTAAAAAGCAACATCAGAGAGAATGAGATGGCCATCACTAATCATTCACTTGAATGTTTTACTTTGAACTCTTTAATCCTCCTGGTTTTTAATTCTTTTTAATGGAACTTCTGATTTTGCAACAGGTAATTTGAGGGATCAGTGCATCCTTCATATATATATGTATGGTTGGGATACCTGCAACTTCGTGCTTTTCATAAAAGTACATTCCCAAGAATTTGCCATAATAGGTTAAGCTATTTCTAATGCTGTATTTTTATAAAAATATTTTAAAAAACATAAACTACCCATATATTTGAAATATGTTTAGGTGGAAGGAGTATTTGCCTTATGTACTATATTTCTAAGTTAAATATATTCTGAATTTCTAGAGCTAGAATCAAACATTCAGTGTCATCTACCACTGAAAGTATATTTTGACATTTCTACAACTTGTAAGCACACACTTTACAGGTACTGGCAAATTATGTAAATGAACAGAGCCCTTTTGGCTGATTTTATGCTTGTTTAAGTATGTGCTGTGAGTGTGTGTATCCCTGTCAGATGCTTATGGTAATGACCATTCAGAAGTGCTCAGAGGTTTAAGTAGTAGGATTAGTGTTACCAACACCTCAGAAGCACAAATCCTGAGATTCATCCTGAGAAGTTTTATGCTCACAAAATTCAGAGGTATCAGGTTGTGCCTGTTGCTAGCTATTTCTCAGCTGGTGGGTGAAGCTGCTTCTGCCAGGGCCGAAGAAGAAAGTCTGGGCTCTCAGGCACTGCATTTTGGCTGCTTGCTGGAGAAAACTACGCCTTCTTTTCTCTTTCTTGCTGTGGAGGGCAAGAAGGGCCCAAGCAGAGAGGGAGAGGGACAGTTGCTCTTCACATAATACATCTAATGTTTGCAAGACAGAAGTGTCAGTGTGCTGTCTGTACCTCTGTTTATGGTTTTTTCCTTTTTTTTTTTTTTTTTTTTTTTTGAGAATCTGCACAACCTCTTCACAGCTAAAAGTAGTGTGGGAGAAAACCAAGTCACATCAGAGACATTTCTTTCTGAATAAACTTCAAGATATCTCAGTTTGCTATGTCTTGGCACAGGGCTAATAAAATATTTTGTAAATAAAAGAAGTTCCTTGTGTTTTAAGGACCCTTGCCCTAAATTGGAGGGTAGTTTTGTGGTATATTTTTCTCTCTTAGTTATAAACTCTACATAGATCAATTCAGAAGATTTAATAATAATTTTGAATGCAGTTCAAGGAATTTTCTCCCAGCTTCAATGCAGTTCTACTATTTGAAGTGTAATATGGTGGATTCTAGGCTCTTGGTTTTAATGTTTATGTCGAGATACACTGTATGATATTTTTTTGTGTGGAAAATAATTCTATTCAAATGTATAGTTAAAAAATAAAACTTGTTTTCTGAGTGTGAAAGGCTGTGTAAAATCTGAGATTTAAGAAGCTTTCTTTTTTTTTTAATTGGGGTTAGGTTTTCTTTTTGAGTAAAAGAGTGTATTTGGAGGTGTTACTATTCCCACTGCAAAGCAGATAAGTAACATCCAAGGATGTAGTTCCAGAGCACTGCATTGCTCAGGTTTTTGTCCAGACAATTCAAATTTTCTTCTGTGTGTTATACATGGATCATGATTTATATATTAAAAAAGTGTTTTCTTGCAGTTGTTTATCAGACTTGGCAGATGCTACTGCACAGAAGAATGTAGTTGTATTATTTTGTCATACAGACACACTACTGTATAGATTTGTATTTCTTTTCTGTCTGCAGTGCATTTATTATCATCACTGTAAGATTGTTAACATAAGGTAAATACCACATTTACAGGAAGGCTAGAGGCAAAGTTAGATTTTATTAAAAGAAGCCTCCTTGGCTACCAGCTGTGCAGTAGAGGAATTTTGATGCAGAACCTGCAGGGCAGCCATCCTGCTCTAAAATAGACATTTTCTTAATGACGTACTGAGAAGGATCTGATTCCCAAACAAATGGCTTATCGTTGTATGTGAACCAAAGGGTAGAAGTTGCATGTTTTGGCAGAATCCAGACTCAGGTTGCAAATTCCCATTTAAAACAAGAAGTCTGATTCTGTGTGGGATTTAGAGTATTTGTAAAGTCTTAGAGGACAGTTGGCTTGGTTGCCATGTTTTTTTTTAAAGATAGCGATGTATTTTTCCTTTTCTTAGAAGAAAAGGTACATACCGATGGAAAAGATATTGGTGGGAGTTTGATTTTCCTAGGAATGAAAAGAGAAAATGAATACTTTTCTTTATCTCCCACTGTGCCCTAACACTTTAACCAAGGAATCCCATAAAGGACACTGCTAAGGAGCTGAAACACAACAGCTTTGTTGCAGAGAGCTTTTTTTGACTGTCATTGTGATGTTCTGAGTATGACTGGAGAATGACAAAGCAGGACAATCTTGGCAAAGTGCCCATTTGATATGCCCAAAGTTGCTGGTACTGCTGTTGAATTTAAGTAATTTCAACTAATGCTTGAAAGGGAGTGTTCAGATAATTTTCTTAGGCAGAATGTGTCTCTCTGCTGTGAATTAAATAAATGATCCTACTCACAGGTGGCCGGTGGTCTGTTTGAGCTCACGATCAGCAAGAAGTTTTGAGGATGTGGGGTTTGGAGCTAGAAAGGTGGTGGTGGTCTGGGAAATCAGTGCCTTGTCATGCACTCCAACAGCAGCACGGCCTTTCTAACACTGTGTAAGGTGAAAACTGTACATGGGGATGGACAGCAATTACTGTGACAGATAAAAAATGATCCAGGGAAATAAGCATACGTAAATCCACTCTGGGGAGTGCAGCCAATTATCATCTCTGAAAAGCTAAAAGCCCTGAGCACTTGAGGGAAAAGTGCTCACCAGTAGCTGTTGCACAAGGTTGTACATCCTCTATGAAAACTCTTATAGACGTGGTATTGATGGCCACCTGTACCTGTGTCTGTAGCCTGTAATTTAACCTCATTGAGAGCTCTGTGGAATCTGGTGTGTCAAAGCAGAGCTGGTTCATTTTTCCTTCCACTGTAAAACGTACCCATGCTACTTCTGGTTCAGTGACTGCACCCATGGGGTGTGCCTGTGCTGACAAAAAAAAAGTGTCTGTTTTTCTTTTTAAAAAATTATTTTAAAAAATTTTTATTTTTTATTTTTCCCCCCCTCTGATCTCTGTGAGTGGAGGAAGAAGTTCCCAGGCTGCAAGGGACCCTCTCCTGGGGCCGTGCCTGAGCATTGGGAACACAGTGTCCTCCCAGCTCCCTCTCCAGGAAGGATGAGGGGCAGTGCAGAAGGGGCTGCTGGAAAATCTGGTTGATGGAAAGGGTTGTGGTAGAGGTGCCCTATTTGGATACTGCAAGGGCCTCGAGCAGACGCTCCCGAGCCAGGGTTTCAAGTGAGAGCACGTGCAGTGGGCAGGGGCAGCCCCTTCTGCTCGTGGAAGGAACTTGCTGCTGCTTTGAACAGGTCCAGAGCATTCTCCATGAGGTCTTGGAGCTGTAGAGTTTTAACATGCCTACTGCTGCTCTTTGACAGCAGAAGAATTACCCAGAGGGATGAGGTTCACACAATTGTCTGAATTTGGGACTTTTTATAAAAAAACATAAGAAGCGTGGTGTCTCCTTTTCAGAGAGTCAGAAACTAAAATAATTGACAGCTTTTAATTTTTATTTCTTAGATAGCTACCAAAGGCTTAATGCTGTTGTGTTATACACAAAAAAAATCCTTTAGAGGTGTTTGTGGAAATGGGTTTATTTTTCCTCTTGTTTTATTACTTGTGTTTTACATGAGGTATGCATGGAAATATGCTCTGTTTAATGAAACGTTAGTGATTTCCCACTGTGGAAAAGCCTGGCTTATCTGAGGCTGTCACACTTGCCTGATATTAATTGATTAAATATTCATTTGCTAATTTCAAATCCTATGGCTCTGTGAGTACAATGAACAGCCTGCAGAGGTCACAGCCACTGCTGCTGGAGCAGGAACATCCAGGGGAGAGGGGATGATGGCTGCTGGGAGGGGAAAGAATCAGTGTCCACCCTGCACAAATGGCCACCATAAGGGCCTTTTGTGCTCCTCTGTGGTGTGTCCTGAACTCTGAGCTGGAGCTTCTGCCCTGGTTGTTCTGTCCAGCTACAGCTGCTTTGCTGTGCTGTGCTGTCCCTTCAGGCATCCCCCAGGGTCCTGCTCTTTCCTGCTCCCACCTCCCTCTCAATTACAGACCCCGATCCCTGCCCTCGGTGGTGAGGGTTCTTTCTATCTGTCCTGTCCCCATGCAGGATCTCCCCACAGGCTGCCCGGGGTCTGGCTGTGCTTTTGAAAAATTGCTAAAGTACACTGTGCTCTGGTACCTCTTAATTCCTTGTACTGAACTGCAGTGCACATCCTTAGGAATGAGACCTGTGTGAAAAACTGGTAGCTCTGCCAGGAAAATGGGCTTGCAATTAGATTTCAGCTACACAGGCAAAGGAGACAATAGCATTTTCTTCTCTTTATTCAGCCTGATTCCTTTTTAAACCATATTAAAATACATCAGAAGTGCCACCCATTATAAAAATCTGAGATACCAAGCAAATGAGGTAAGTAAAATTAGCGGCAATTGTGCTCAGACTACGTTCTACTGAGAAGTATTAGTGAGATGGCTCCCTGGAGACAGCCTGGCTTTTAGAGGAAGCACTGAGACTGTTGCAGTGAGCTGATGAGGTCTCATGACTTAGTTATGAGACATCAGATTTTTATTTTAAGACTTACATTATCAGAATTTCAATATTTTGTGTGCCTCTTCAGGTATTGTCTTAAGGCTGTTCTCTTGTTGCTGATTTTTACTCAGCCCTGATTGAAAAGTGAACCTGAATTTTTATAGACATTGTACAGGAGCGTTGCTCTGCATTTGACACTGGAAGGGAACATTGCTCACATGATGGAACCAAACCAATAAACTTTGTCCAAATAGGTCTCAAAAATTGATAAAGCAGGGCACAAATAAGCAGTACATTTAAACAAGGGAAGTTTGGTACACTTGGGTATTCTGAAGATGGAGTTAAGAACCAGGTTCAGCATCTTGCTGCTACCTAATGTATATGAGTATCAATATCACTTGGAGAAGAGTTTGTGGGGTTTGATTTTTGCATCTCAAAATATACATGATTCCTTAAAATGCATAATAAATAACTTGTGTCTGTCTGGTTTTTACAGATTCTTGAATGAAATATTATTTCAAGACAGGGATCTATGGGTAGCTGCCAATAAGCAAAGACCAGGCTGCAGGAGCTGTGTTCTTCTTCAAGTGTCTGAGCAGTGCTGGAAACAACCCCAGGAGCATGAGGGGTGATCATGGGATTGGTGAGGGAGTGGTGAGCAGGGATGGCTGTGAGGAAATTGCTCCTGGACTTGGCCAGCAGTTTTCCAGCTGCCCTGAGCTTGGCTCTGTGTAGCTGTTGTCCCTGGATTTCAGGGTACGGGCTCTCCAGATGCTGGTGTAGGGGAGAGTTTTTGGTAGGGGAACGAGTTAAATGCCTGAAAATAAAATTTTGCATCTGTCTCTTTCTTCATCTCCTTTTGCCTAGCTTCCAATTTCTGGGAAACCTGTGGAATTTTAATACTCTGAAAGAGCAAATAGAACTCAAATTGGTCAGTGTGTTGAAAAGCGGCTGGGAGAACAGATAACTGGACAAGCACACATGTGTACTACGATTGCCTAAGACTTATTTCTTTCAGGGGATTGGGCAAAAAATCTACTTTGGACAGAAGCTTTCACATAAGGGATGTTGTGTCTGCTCATTGTGTATGCATGAAACTCCATTTAGCATTAACTAACATCAAAGGGGAGACTAGTTTCCCATAATCTTAATTATGGGACACAACACTTGTTTCCAGTTTTTTTTTAGAAGGAAAGCATTTGTGGCAATTTCTAGGTTATAGAAATGAAAAGAAGGTGAGGAATGCTGTGGGTTTCTTGTTTAGTGTTTCTGCTCAGTAGTGTCTGGTTGCTTTCAGAAGATATCAGGTCTAGTTATGTCTTAAAGTAATAAGCTAAGCTGGTTTGTTTAGCAAACCAGTACATTTTTGTAGGCAGTGTTCAGCTACAATGGACTGGTCAGGTGTGAGACTGAGGGGTTTTTTTACCTCTTAAGTGTGAGGTTTTATAATACGAGCTGGGCTGTGCTCGCAGAGAATTCATCAGTCTGTGGCGAAGGTCAAGAGAAACAGCAATGCTGAGTGACTGCATTTTCTGAGCTTATAAGTGTGCAGGAGCAATGCTTCAATTGACTCCAAGCTGTTCATAATGCAGTGTTCGTGGAAGAATCCTCTGTTTGAAGAGTACTGCCAAAATCTGACTATAATGTGATTTTTCTCCTCCATCTTTTATACAATGTGCAATAAACGACGGTAAAGGACATTATTGTGCCTTGAAAGCACAGAGGTGAGCAATTAGGTGCTGATTTTGAATTACAGGAGCTTCAGCACTACTGACTAGTGACTTGTTACAGCCAAATGTGTCCACGCTGGCACTGTTGGAGCCAGAGAGTTTACAGCAGTTACTGTGTGGGTTGCTGGTTTCAGCAGAGTAGCAGCCATAAGCATTATATAACCTCTACTGAATGATGGATTGGTGTATCACTGTAATGCTCCACCAATCAATCTCCCACTGATCCTGCCTCCCAGGATCGATGCTGTCAGGAGAAAATTGCAGAGGCAGTCATTATTTATACAGCAGAATTGACCATCTCATAGAAATATTTTTCACTGCTTCTGAAATGCAGAGTATTTCCACCAGTATTTCTCTAGACTTTATCAACACTCAAATAACTTCCATGACCCGCTATCTAGTACAGGAAATGCTGCTAATCACAGCCCTCATGCCACACCATTCTGCTATGACTTCACTGCCTGTGTCTTTCCTTTAGGTTATCTATATTTAATAAACTAGTCGGAAACTATGTAATTTGAAATTAATAATGTGAGTCTTGGTAGAAGAAAGGGAGATAACTAAGTCTAAATAGATTTTATTGCATTCACATGTGCTCTGATTACTTTGCAGGATTCTTATATTGATTATTTGGTAAATTGATAGCTTTCTTGCAAGCCCACTGGTAAATTTTCCTAATGTATTTAATCCATCCATACATATCCACTTATTACAATAAGGGTCTTTCCCCATGCCTCTGAATATGCTGTAAGCAAAATCCTGCTGGAGGGATGAATGGATTTTCAGGACTGATATGTTTGTCAGAAGAATCTGGCTTGGAAGAAACAATTCTTGGGTCAAAAGCATTAGAACGTCTTGCTGCTTTGATACAAAACAGCTTGTATATAAGATGAAATGAGCACAAAAATGCTTGGTGCCAGTGAAGACTGAAGGTGCCTGAGTTTCCTATGGCCTTATGGACCAAAAGCTCACAGTGCCCATTGTCAGAAGCTGGTATAACTTGCTACATTATTATTTATGCATATGTCTTGCAAGTATCTAATACCACAGGAAAAATTAACTTTGAAACACACAGTCATTAACTCTAGCATATCCAATTTAAATGCCCTAAATTAACACCATAATTTCTTGACAAGTAATGCTCAATTATGTGTTCTTGGGCAAACAATGCTTCAGCCAGCTCCTTCTCCATTGCTGATTGCAAAACACAATCAACAGCACTCTTCACCACGAGACTTTTGCTGAGACAGGAGTTTGTTTCAACTGAAAGGATAGAATTATCCAATCATTAAAAAAAAAATTACCCTTATAAAGATGATAAGTAAATGAGATTCTTTTCTTTGTTCCTAAGTTAAAATTGTTTGAGAAAACTAGGAAGTTTCTTTGTATTGCTGAATGTGGCCTCTGCTGTAATTGGGAAATCCGTTCATTTGAAGGGACAAGTGCCTTTTCTGGTTTTAAAACCTGCTATTTGTGAGTAGCAAATTGCTAATAACAAGTTCTACACATTAGCTGTATCCAAAATACTTGCACTACAGCAGGAAGAGGGAACCTTTTCTTTGTTCACAACTAAATAAACTTCCAAAATACATTTGTTGTTGGGCTAAAATTGTGCTAATTCTGCAGTGATTTAGAAAAAGTTATCTGTTTTTCCATCCCTCCTCTTGAAAATGGAGAAATTTGTCAAGGAAAATAATTTTCTGAGAGCATTTGTTTGCAATTCTTACTTAGACTGAGAAATCCATAATCTTGTTGCCTAGTAAATACTTTATTGCTATTTCATATTTTTCTTGTGGGGTGAACAGATCGAAGAGGAGAGGTGATACAGCCAAGTCAATAATTTTGCAGTGTGTGAGTTACGTACGCATCTAAGTGAAATCATTGTTATATCACATCGCTTTCAGAGGCAAGATTTTTCTTTCCTTTATATCATTGCAGGTGTTCATTTAGGAGGACTCTGTGAGGTTGTTTGGGACCTCTGAAAGAGTCTTTGTTTAATGCATCAATTCATGTTTTAGTGTAAAGTGCGAAGTGAATTTCTTACCCTTTTCTTTTTTCTGATAGCAATGTCAACTCCCAAAGCATGGATATGTAGAGCAATTTGTGATTGAAATTAAACTAGAGATGGTCTACCTCAGTGATACAATAATGTCTTTTTTCTCTGTGATGCCTTATGATCAAATTAGAAGGAATTTGCTGATCAGCCTTAAATAAAATGTTGTCAAGGATATGTATTAATCTTTAAGCATGGAGACTCATTTTTGTCATAATTGTAACATTTTACCTGTAAATGTGCAAAATCTCTCTGCTCTGATTCCATTTCCTATCTGCCAGTGATATCACAGGTGTTTTTTATGCACTTGTGTAGCAATCTCAGGTAATTAACATCTACAAGTTATTTGATATTCATAGTGTGAAGTATTTGTTTATTAGTTCAGCAAATATGCATTAATGAATTTTAAATCATTACCTGGAAAATATGTCTCCATTGGTTATTGATTTAACTGGGAATTAATCTGACAGGTCATTCAGAGTAAAACCAATTTCTTGCAGTGATAGGAAATCTACATTTGTTTCTAATATTAGATATCTAAAAAGGCTCCTTGTGTATTTAGCTAATAAGATGGAGTATGAGTTGCTTGCAGTCAATGCAAGTGTAAGACATGCTGTCAGTAATTAGTATGCGCTGCCAGACTTTGATTATACTGGCTCTTTGACCTATTTTTAACAGAAACTGGGGCAGTCCTTTGAATTGCCTTTCCCTGTCCCTGGACACCCTGCCGTGTTATGTGCTTCATATTTGACATTATAACATTCAGCTGCGGTGCCAAGCGGCAGAACATCCCTTGGGGGTTTTCATTGAAACAGATGTAACAGATGTCTGCCCACTCTGAAGTGCACGGTGGTTCCTGATAAGAGTCACACAGTAAATGATTTTTCTGCGTTGTTTATTAAAGATTGCTTTAGTCAACAGCACATTTTGGAGCTTACTGTGTCAGACTATTTTGGAAATAATTTTCAGACTGATCTGAAAGATTCTTCTCTGCCCCTCCCTGCCTTGTTCAGTTGCATCTCAGGCTCAGGTTATGGCTAATGATTTAATAGACATTTGGGTACCTAGGAGATAACAGTATTAACTGTTAAACTACTGGACATGTGCACACCATTGTGGGCACTTGCTGGCTACTGGAAGTTAAAAAAACCATCTTAAAGCTGCTGTCAGGAAATTCAGTAACGCAGGGGTTTGCTAGGAATACATTTTAAGATACTTTAAAACAATTGCTGCACTGCAGACTTCAAGTGCTTCAGGACAAGACCAAAACCTTTTGCTTTGCTCTATTTCAAGCTGTTTCTTAGTGTCTGTCTGTACCTTTGGGGAACTGGGAGTGTGTGAGTGGCAGTTTCTGCAGGAGCCAAACAGGCAGATGAACTGAACCATGCTAAAAGCTAAAAGAGGGGAAGTGAGAGGTTGGCTGTGGATCTGAGAGTGGGCAGAGGAAGAGGAGGAGGAAAAACAGCAAGAGCTGAGAACTCTGCCTAAGCAGGGATGTGTGGAACAGATGCTTGGGGCTGGAGTGGATATCTGCTTCATAAAGAGTTGTCTGGCCTGGATACTGAAACGCAGGACAAGAGGGATGTGGGAGGAAAGGAAGGCTTGGATAGCAGAAAAAGATAAGAGATGGTTTAACTGGAGGAACTGAATGACAAATTGTGACTGTCTTGAAGGATGGTGGGTATGGGTGTGAGTATGTACCTGACCCTCTGTGTTCAGGAAGGTAGAGAAGGAAACTAGTGACGCTGTTATGCGATGTGTCTATGGGATTTTCTTCCCGGAATAGCACAGATAGAAACAAAATCACCTGTTTGCCTGCATTTCCTTGTGGTGTTCAGAAAAAATCCATAGTCATTCTGTACAAAGGCAGTTCTGTGACTGATTCTCCAGTGAATTTTCACCTCTGTCAATCCCTAATTCTCAGCAATTCACCTCCTTTTCTGCTTCAACCTTTGGAAACTGAAAGCCATGGATGTCATCCACCCCTCCTTGTGTGTGCTGCTCCTGTCAGACGCCATCACCTACTCTGGTGTTGGGAATGCAGTCCTAGCCTTTCCCTTGCTTTCATCCTCCCCTGTACCACCTGCATACAGTACTGGCACACAGCCTTTGAGCTGGAATTAAATACCAACCAATGGTATTTGTTTGTCCATGCATAGACCAGCTAAGGAGAAACCATGCTCTTTTTAATTGACTGAACTAGCAAAAGGGCTTTTCCACTCTTAGTGTGAAATCTTGGTGTTTCTCTTCAGGAAAGCAAGCTGTGGGCCAAAATAGGCAGGTGTTTTTTCCTACACAAATAGGGTGTGACTTCAGAGACCCTTCTGAGTGTGAGGCCACGTGGCTCTCTCTGAGAATTTGTCTTGCTCAGAGTCAAGTGACTGTTTCTGAAAATCCCACATGATTTGCTTGCCTAGGTCAGGAAAGGTTTCTTTCATGGTTACACTGGAAATGCCTCTTTGTCTCTCGTGGGTTATGATAACACTCATTACTGAAGTTGTATCTGATTGCTACATAAAGACATTACTTGATTTTTAAATCAACATACTTGATTTTTTTTCCTGTCATGCTTTATTAATAACATTGTCTTCTAGTTAGAAAATTAATTCCGACCATCATGTACAGTGTTATCCCAGCAAGCAGGAACACTTCATGCATATGTAATACTCTTACCATGTCATAATTTTTTATATTTTGCTACTTTAATGGGGTAATGATAGAGCTTGCTCTACTTTTATGAATATATTACAGCGCTTGAAGAAGTAAATCATTGCACGGTTAACTTAAGTAATCTGGGGATGATTTATAAATCCCCACAGAAGGTTCATGGTTGGATGCATTTGCTTGTTTGGATCAGTGCAGTTCCGTGGAGTCCCCTTGTAGTGTCTGGGGATCCCATTGTGGTGCACGGGTTTATCTGAAACACTTTTGCAGGATGAGAGTTCTGAAGGTGGTGGAGAGACCAGCCAGGCTCCTTCTGAGCATTGAGAAGCTGTTGGAACCAGACCACCCAATGCCATAATGATGTTTAAGTTTCAGTCTTTTGGTGCTTCCTTAATTCTTAATGTAACTTTTTGCCATGTTCTTAATAAATAGCAAACAGAAAGGAAATAAAACTTCAGCTGAAACCCCAAATCTCTTGAAGGCATCTGGAAAATTAGAGCACTGGAAAGAGGTCGTTTGTAGGTTCCTAGTATAGCAACTGACCCAGTACTGACTCTGATCCTGAATAAGAGTGTTCTTTACACAGCTTCAAAGCCACTGCCTTTGGTTCCTCGTGCTACCTCTGGAAATGTTGTGTGCCCTTGTGAGATCAGTGAAATTATGCTCTCTTCTATCGCTTCCTTCAGTGACCATCCTGCAAACCCTGGCAGAGGAAAGGTTAATGTTGGTGCTCTGCTTGCACCACAGCTCTCATCCCAGGCCACAGGGATTGTAAAAGCACATTAAACAAGGACCCTGCAGGCAGCTTAGGAAACAGAGTAGGGAATAAGGAGGTAGAACTCATCTGTGAATAGGTAAAATAAAATGACTTGAAACTTATGCTACGGACCTATAGATGATTACTAAATACTTATTTAATTTTTTTCATACTTCAAGTATTACCCAGCGTTCCCAGTGTAATCCTGTGTAGTCCTCTAGGTTTTGGGCTAGAAAAAACACTGCAGTACTAAAAATCAGTGCCATTGGAGACTTATGACAGAAACCACTAGCTTGTACATGCTGTCCTAGCTCTACAGGAGCCTCATAGTCCTATGTTCTGTGTTTAAATTTATTTCTAAAAAACCTATTGTAGGTGACAAGACGGGTTTTCCTTTGTTTATATGGAATTAAGAAAATAAGTTCTTGGTGCAGACTTTTTTTTTTGAGAACTGGAGAGCCATAAATAGGTTTTAGGTCTCTTTAATTTAGATTTCTGCAGATTAAGTCCAAGGACTATAGACTACTTTTTAATGAAATAAATCTAGTTGCTTTTGAACTTTACTGATGGTACATGCTTTGCTTGGGTCATAGTTTTGATTAGGTCAGTGTGAAAATAATGATCTGCAGGTGTAAAATCTACAGACTGTTGCTTCATTTAATATTGAAGTGATGATTGCCTGGTGTTTAACTTGACCCAGTCATGTCTCTAAGACAGCACTAGTCCCAGAATTTTGGAAAGCGTAGGATATACTGAGAGTAGTAATGAAAGTAAGCAGAAAAGATGCTTAAAGGCACGGCTTGTTGCAGTTATGAATTATGTATAACTTCAAAGTTTCCATCTCAGAGAGCTGCACTGAGAGCTCTGTAAGTAGCATTTATCAATTGTAAGAAGAGGGTACAGGTATTTGGTTTTTTTTTCTTTTTTTTGATGTTCCATTTTGTGTGTAGACTGAATTGTGGTTCTGAGTGGGAGAAATACTGGTGCTGACAGATGATATGGAAGAAAATTTGCTATCTGTGACCAAAGATGGGGGTCAAACAGAAATCTGTGATAGTCAAATATGTGATTTTCTGTCTCATTTTGTTTTAAAGCCCTGTTCATGTCCATGTTTAACTACACAGGGAATGTATTGCTCTTCATTGCTCTGAAAAATATCTTACATTCTAAACAAATTTGCAGCATATGCCACATGCTTTGCATTTTCATTCAGAAATTCAAGCAAATGAAAAATGCTCTTATGAGGTGCAGCCTTTTTCCTGATCTTAGCCCCTACTGCAGTTTGTGGGTCCTGGTCCTGCTGAAATGTGCATTCTTAACAGAATCTCAGATGACAAACACTTAAAAAATTTAAAAAAAAATTTTTTTTCTTACAATTTTGGGGAAGAAGCACACTGTTTTAAGAAGGAAAAAGAAGATGCACACAATGACAGTGTAATAAATGAATGAAAAAATAAAATTGGCAAGCTGAGGCAAAGATGTTTGGGACAAGAAAGGCATCATTCACTTTTTTCTTTTTGTTTGCTGTGTTTTCTGGTAGGTTCTGCAGAGCTAAAGGGGAACTGTGTGCCTGAGGTGCTCACGTGAAGACATTGGTAAAACCCCTTTGCCCTTCCTCTTTTGACTCTCTACTCAGGGTATCCAGTGGTAGACCATGACACAGTGTAATTACTCCATGTTATATTTTACTTTTTAAGTGTATTTCTTCAACATTGTTTTGGGGTTTTGTTTAATCACGTAAAAGAGCATGCCTTGAAGAAGTCATTAGCAGAAAATAGTAAAACAGCTGTATATGAGACAGTGTTACCCATGGTGTGTGTGTGTGTACCTTGAAATAGTTCCCTCATTAGTACAGGGAATGCTGTAGAAACCACAGCAGCATTGGTCCAGACTAAGTTTAGTTTGCATCATAACTTTTGCAAGTATGTTGCAAACCAGCAAATATCAGAACCCAGCTTCTTTGAAAGGTGGGCAATTAGACTCTTGGGTTTGTGCAGTGGTTGCTAAAGAAAAGTCTTGATCCTGCAAAACATTTAACAGATTAAAACAGGGTTCTTCTGCCTGTGGATAGATTACGAGACAGAACTGCAAGATAAATACTGGTTTGAACGTTGGTCTGGAAAGATTCAGCAGAAAACACCAATTTGAACTGGAGGTGGCTTGAAAATGAGTTTTCTTCAGCTGGCTGACAGATATTGTACCTGTCCTAAAAGAGAATTGGCGTTGTGTGATGTATTTTCCTTTTGCACAGTGATGGGATATGTTAACTTTCCTGCCATAACTGCTCCTTCCTTCCAGCAAAGAAAAAGCTTCTACAAGGCAACCTGTCAGCCTGTGTAATGATTTTGGCTGCTCTGTGGCAAAGTAGGATGTAGGGAAGATCTGTTGGGTTAAGAAGGAAATGTACTCTCAAGTTAAGCATCTGTGTGTGTCTCCTGGGTGTTTTGCCCTTACTAAGGAAGGATGAATGAAGCTGCAGCCAGGGGTCAGGCTGTAGATGATTTTTGGCTGGTTCACTGTGCGCAGGTGGCTTGGTGACAGTGCCAGGTGCCAAAGTTCTTGAGCACTTTTTCCTGAGATCTTATTTTGGTTGATAACTTCACTGAATTCTATCCTTTGCGGGGTACTTCTCCCCAATTCAGGTAGAGGTATTCTTACATTTGCACTAATTTAGTCATGCTGAAGAATGATGGATGGAAAACATAAAATACTTTATCCCTTTAAAACAAGTATCTTTCAAATATTTTCTTTGCACAACTAACTTTTGTCATGCTAGTCATAGGATCTTCTTTTGACAGTCCAGGATGTATTTCTTCCTACACCAACCTACTCAAATCTGGCCAAACTTTGAGAGCACCTAGAAACATTTGCTTTGTTTAATTACAAGTTGATCTTTAATTTCCTGCACCAGTAGGAATGAGCAGTTTCCCTTCAAAGGCTAGTTTGACAGAGTGCTGAGCTGGCTGGTACATGTTAATTGTTATTCCCTGTAGTTACACTGGAGCTACAACAGGAGGTTCTAATCAGATAACTAGATGGTGTTTGATTCTTTACAATCCTTGCCTACATGATTTGTGTATAACAGCATGCTAGAGAGTATTTTGAAAAAACAAATAAAAATCAGTGACACCATTGCTGCGTTTTTGCAACTGCCCTTGGAAGGATTTTATATTAAGTATATTTCTACTGATAATCCAATAATATTTTTTCATTTTTGATACAAAAAACTGTTCATCACAATTAATAAGAAAATGGCAAGTGGGAAATTGTTTTGGCTTTTTTTTTTTTTAATACTTCATGTGAAAGCATCTGCTGGAATTATGCAGCATATGCTGAAAATAAGCAAATACCAACATGTGTCAGAGTGCCCCAAAATGGACTTAATCAAAGTACAGACAGTATTTTTCCCTGCCTCTGGTGAGCTCAGGGTCTGGCTCATTTATTAAACATTCTTTGTGTAACTTAGTAGTATTATTTTCTAAGCCTTTTTCCCTTCATATGCTCTCGCTCTTAACTGAAGCATTTCACCATCTGTTTTTGGGTGGGGTAGGGAATTGATTACTGATTAAAATAGTTCCAAGTCTATCTATAATTTAAATGTAAAGGCATATCATTTTAAGTGTCATTGAGTTTGAATGGAAATTGTGACCGGATTAATAATGTGTTGAGTTTGTGTGATGGCACATCTCCAAAGCATCAGCTCAGTGCAGGCTGCTACATGTGCATTTCATGGCTTCAGGGGAATGCCAAGATATTTCCATTGGGTGCAACTGCAGAACTCTATAACGAGGCAGTGGATGCCTTCTGGTCAACCAGAATCATAAGAAATATTTGAGTTACATGTGGCCTAATAGTGTGTCTGCCTCACTGATACTACAGAGGTCTATTCAAGGAATGTTGTAATACAGTTTATTTCTTTGATTTTTAGCACAATAACAGTTTAATGTTTCCAACAAGCATGTCAGCAGGTAAGAGAAATAAGGGAGATAGCAGGTGGAATATGGTTATTAATAGTGAAATACTAGAGCATTGTGCTAACACATCTGTGCATGGGATTGTGTAAATCCCAGTTACATGGAGAATGGGTGTTCAAGTGTCTTATCCTTGTAATGACTTTGAAGTAAAGAATATGTAGAGCAATTGCAAAGAAATCATGATTGATGGAGAGAGCTTCATAGCGAAGCATTAACAGCAAGCTCCTGTGTGAAGGTGTTGCTTGTGGTTTTTGTCACACAGACAAATCATCACTGCTGTACAAACCACTCACTGCATGTGCTTCAAGCAAGAGAGCTCCTCCATGAGACTGTAAATGTGTGTGTGGATGTATGGATTTGTATGGCTGCTGTAGGGAGCAGCCTTTTAAAACGTAGTTTCCCTTGGGAAATCTGGACATAGCTGCTTGCTTTTGCTTTGTGGGGCTGGTGGGAGATAATGATTTTCCTCATCTATACTTTTTCTGCAGGAGAACAGCTTTGGTTGAACTTCTGACTTGTCAGTTCATATAGATTTGAAAGTATGAGGCTCTGCTGCCTCCTTTATTGTGAACAAACTAAGCATTTTAAGGCAAGTGAAAGATCTCATTCTGTGCCAGTTAAACCAAATGCAGCCCTTCACTGTCCTCCTCTTACATTTATTCACACTATTTCTTTGTTGTTACATTTTTGTGTTATTATCTGAAAGTATCTGGAGTGCTCTTATGGAAAGCAGGGTACAACAGCCACGAGCATTTCTGGATTGCACAAAGCAGAACACCCCTTTGGCCAAGAACCTCCCTCTGCATCCAGAAGCAGAGGCCAGTGGATGGTCATTTGTTTCAGTTTGCAATGTAGCTGAAGCCTTCTGAGGCAACGTGAAGCTGACAACTTAAAAATAAATCAGTGAGTGGTTCAGAATAGTGGCCTGCCAGGCTCCTGTGTTGGTCCTGTACAGTTTCTGCAAATTAAACCATTTGTGTAACTCTCTGCACTATGGGGTGTGAACTCATAGTGACAATAGACCTGTAATACATAATCTGCCTTTAAAATAAACTTTCAGTGTGAGATAAAGAGCACAATATTTCCTGCTTCAATTCCTTTTAATTTTTAGGAAGGAATCTGACTGATATTTGAAGATCAGATGGACTGTCTGTAAACAGTGGCACTGTTTTCCAAATTCCAAGGACCTACCAGTTCATCAAAATGCTACATTGCCTTTTCATATTTCCTGTCAAGCTGATGTGTGCTGAGCTTCTTCCTTGGCAATGGAATGTTTAAGTTGTATTGGAAGGAAACTTTTGTATTATGAAATCAAAAGTTTATTTCTCATCTCTTATGTCTATGAAGAAAAAATGACATATAGCAAAAAGTTCCCAGATACACAGAAGCTTGGAGCTTTTTCATTTAGAAAAGTCTTTCCTTCTGGATGAACTCTGTTTCGCATGTTGAATCATTCCATCTGAAATGCACTTTATACATTGTCTTGCATCTGAAACAGGGAGAGGCAGTGTGGAGGCTGGGAAGGGACCAAACCTGTGGATTTGATTAGGTGTGTTAAGTGACCCAAACTGGAGGTAAAATATGGACCAGATATAACTATCTTGGCTAAGGTTCAAATGATGTTGGGATTAATTTTTTGACATGACTCCTTTCCTTGCTGCAGGAAGGCCTGAATACAGCCAAGGGATTGGTAGGAAGGAATGGGGCTTTTTTGCAAAGTCTGTGTCTAGTTTGTGTTTTCTCTTGTGTGAGGTTGTTTTTTTTTTTTTTAAATTGCTTGCAGAAGGTCTTCCATTTTTTAGATGCTTTGTGGAAGGTTAAGCTTGTTAGGAACTGACTGTTGGGGAACCAGTTCCCCAGTTGTTGCCATAAGGAAGCTGGACTTCTGCTTTGGTCCTTTTCTGTCATAATACCAAGGGAGTTGAGCATTTCTGGAGGCAGTTAGCATCTGCCACCCAGATTTAGTGTTTCACATTGATTTCTAATAAGCCAGAACATGAAGATAGCAGTAAGGAGTGGTGTGATGCCAAAGCATCTCCATTACTTTCCAAGGGGTCATAGATATTACTTGATGTGGTTTTGTCATACTGCTGGTCTGAAATGTATTTCCTCTCCAGGTACATTGTGGAAATTTAAAATAGACTAACAGGATGTTGTGACAAGCCACCTCAATTCCACTGGGTCCATTAAAGCACAGATCCTGCATTTTGATCCTCCGTTATCTGTCCTTTACAATTGCCTTGTATATGCTGCAGTGATTAATGAACCTTGAAATTACCAAGAATGAAAATCTAATCTTCTTTTAAAGGTAATTCTCTTCATGAAACAGAGGTTTGTCCTTAAAAGGGTTGCCCACAGCCATCAGGCAGGGAGACCCACAGAAGAATGTTTCCCAGTGCATAGCTGTGCTATTACACCCCATTTTGGTTAACGTGAGTGTAATTTCACTGCACTTCAAGCACAAGTCTCTGCATTCAGGCTCTCATGATTCTTGTTTCACAATAATATCTGACTGTAGCAGATGGTGGAGGTGTCAGGGAGCTGCTGAAAACTGCCATGTTTATTAAACCTTCTCAGCACAGAGTAGCTCATCTGTTCCTGCTGGCAGTAGTTCCCAAGGGACTAGATGCCAGTCAGGATATTCAAAACACATTGTGTCCCGCCTGTGTTCTTGCCTGGATTTGCATACTCTTGCCTTTGACTGTAAGAAAAGGCTTTGTGTTGATAGGAGTACATGTTGGACAAATGTTTCAAACCTTCTCCAAGTTTAATATATCCATAGCAAGCATGAAAGCAGGAAGAGTGCACGCTGCTGGCCACCCTTGTCCAGTGCTACCGTTGTGTTCTTAAATAGAGATAGAGCAGAAAATCTTTGATAAATCTGTTAACTCCCCTGTGTGCTGTCTGTAAGAGGACAGAGTTACACGGGAGTCACATTTCTGCAGTATAGCACAAAGATGCTGAAAATAAGTGTAAAATTTGGCTCAGCTATCAGCACAAGAGCAGGTCTGGTGGCTGGGGTCCTAATGTTTGTATTGTTGAAACCTAACTGGGTAAGCTGCTGGCACGAGTGGGGCTGTGTTGTATCCCTTTCTGGTTAAAGTTACTAGAGAAATCGAAACAGAATACTTGAATCTTGAAGTTACATCACTGCTAAATGTGTGAACACAATAGCATTATTCCTTTTGATTTCACTTTTGTGGGCAGGGTTACAGATTGAACAGGAAGAAATCTGCTTTCAGCCGTGGAATGGTTTTGTTTGTTTTTCTATATCAACACAGAACTGTTAATATACTTACTAATCACTTCAAGATTTGGAGAATAAAGCGGTGACACACATTTAGCCTAATTGGTGCTAACGTAGCCTAGAGGGGAGTTCAAGAGAACCTAATCAAACCCAGCAACAAGGCTGAGTTTGCATCTAATTTGGAAGGGAATGGCCATGAGAGCTGAGCTGAGCTTTCTGCTGTGGCACCCGTGGATGCCCGTGCACGGTCTGGGCTGTGTGTGGGGAGCTGCTGCACAGCTCTCCTGTGCCCAGCCCCACAGCCACTTGTGTGTGAGGCTGCAGCTCAGGCAGGCTGCAGCAGATGAAAGTCAGCACAGACAAGTGTGAGGGATCTTGCATCAGAAGGAACAACTTCAAATTACTTGCACACGTTGCTGGATGTGAAATTGATTGCTCAGGAAAAAAAAAAAAACCAAACCCAAACATCTTGGCATCATTACGGATACTTCATTGAGAACATCTGCTCTTTACAGAGCTCTGGTTGAAAGAGAAATTTCATCTCCAGCCCAAATGATCAGTGGATTCTCTGGAGCATTGGGATGGATAGTGTCTGTAAGGCCAAGTTTTCAGTCAAGTGTGCATGTTTGTCAGTGAGCTGTGTCCAATGGATGACATGAGCTTGCTGCTTGAAATCCAGTCGCTTTTCCTGCACGCTTTGGTGCCACTTGCAGAAGTAGCTCCCTGCAAAACTAAAAGTCTGAAGGCTTCCCTACAGGAAATGATGATGATGAAGGTCCAGGATGACTTAAAATTAAACAGAAAACAATGGCCTATATTGTGAATTAGCATTTTAAGATTGCCTAAAGAATCACTAGAAAAAGCATCAGTAAAAATAGGTTTAATATAAAAACAGCATGACAACGTTCATTGGCAAGGTTCACTTACTAGATGGTTAAGACACACCAAGAAAATCAGAGTGTATAAATCCAAACCAAAATAAATCAAAAAATATTTATGTGAAGGGAGGAGTGGGTGAAAAGACAAAAGGATAGAAAGGGTAAGTATAGAAAGGAATATGGCCTAGAGGCACAACAGCATTTAAACTTAACAGTACTTAAACTTAACAGCATTTAAGTTACAACAATTTAGCAAAGGATTCATATAGGATGTCCTATATGTAAGCTGCAACAGTAGCTTACAGGCCTGACGTACAAATGTAGGGTACTTAAGAACCCAGGAGAGCAGCATTCCTGGCACCTTTGCTGTAGCACATGCACACTTGCGTGCACACAGACACAGAGTCTGCACAAGGTACCTGTGAAAAGTTCCCCTTGCAGGTAGTGAAATGCTCACTGCAGGTGCCTTTGCCTCTTCTCAACGGGCGAAGGGTCGAGCCCTGATGAGTGGAGGTATCAGCCCAGGATGAGTGTAGGAAAGATGAGGGTTCACTGGCTCTTTAGAGAGAGACCCCCTTTAGAGGGAGACTGCTGGTTGGAGACCCTGAGGTCCAGGAGAGCTCCAGGGGTCTCATTTTGGGCCACTGTTTATGGGGCCTCAAGAGAGCTGGCTTCAGTCATAACAGCGTTTTATCCCGGCCGCACTTTGTGTCATAAACTTGCTTTCAAAGTTTGAAAAGAATGATATTGTCCCACTTGGGTGGTTATTCGGGCAAAAAATGCTTCCAAGGCTGTTCATTAAAAAAATAGCAGGAGCTCCATAGGCAGCACAAATCCCTGGGAAGAGATGGTGTCACTGATAAGCTCAAGAGAAGCTCAGCCCAGGTTCTGTTTGTCAAGGCTGAGGTCCAGTGAGCATTTCTTAGTTCAGAGTGTAGCCTGGGGAGCTGGGGATGAACCCCACAGCCCATCCTTACCACAGTGAGAGAAACAGCATCTCTTGTTCTTGAAACCAACCAGTTTCTCGTACGGAAACTGAGGTGTACTGTAGGTAGGAGTAGAGGTATCTAGAAAGTAGGAATAATGAAACTGAGTTTTCTTTTAGTTAGATGTGAAATGAAGCAAAGCTTTTATTTTTTAAATCTCTCTTAAAGGTTTGCTTTTACTGATGTTTTCTATTAAGCTGAAAGTACATGAAATATTTTTGCACAGACTGTTTCAGGATTAATTTTATTTCTTCTCCATTTCAACACACTAAAGCCTATTGGGAAATTCATTATTTGGGCCCAAACCCTTTGCTTAGGAGCTTGGCACAGTATAAGGATTGGTGAACATTACAGATGAATAACAGAATCAAAGAGTTAATATATTTTTAATTTTGACTGTTATGGAGGGTACACAAATGTAAAATAGGATATATATTAACTCTTCCTCTGTAAAATTGCTATCTGAGACTGATGCGTGTCTCTAGTATTGCATTGCCTGCACAGTTCTGTAAGGAAAACAGTGTTGTGTGATAAGTTTGCTACCTCTGTTAAGAAAGATATGTTAGCTGTGGGCAATGAAAATCAATCAGATGAGTTTGCCTTTCTCCTTCAGTTGATTGGCAGCAGTGATGAAAATAACTCAGACACCAAAATCGCTTCTGATGTTGAAAGACTCTTAGTGGCAAGATGACCTGAAGCTGTTGACACAGTGTCTTTGTTTCCTTGTTGATTCCAGCACATCCCCAGCTATGAGTATAAATAAAACTCAGGAAAAAATTGTAGGGGTGTCTTACAGAATTCACTCCAGGGAATTTACGTGAGAGCAGGATAGGATTTCACTCTTTACCTAGCTTCTTCCCATGCTCTGTCTTCTGCCTTGTATAGAGTTTATGTGCCCTTAGAGCTAACTAAGGCTTGAGGACTTCAGAATAATCTCTCACAAATTTTATATGTAGCACAGAGTATTTTTGAATGTGTGCTGGGAGAACTCATTAGCTTCTGTGACCTCAGCAATTTTTTTCTTCCTGAAATGATATCCTGGTCCATGGTGAGAATTTGACTTGAAAAATGTTGGAGCAATTTTTTTCCAGTCCTCTAGTCAAGAGTAAAAGCTGTTTGCATTAAGGACTTATTGTCTCATTAATAGACGAAAAGGGTGTTAATTAACCCAGTAGCCACTCCTTTTGTCTTTCCTTGTGCTGTACCACTTGCACTGCAGTATTGCACCAGGGGTGCTGGCCACAGCCTGCCAGAGGTGCCCAGTGGGCTGTCATGGGTACGGGAAGACTCCAACCTTTCAGAGCTTCCCAAGTGTTTCCTTCGAGGAAGAAATGCAGAACTATGTTCAAGTATCACCCCTTGATAATTTCCCTTTCTCTTCTCACTGCCCTCAGTTGCTTTTTCAGTTTGCTCTTCTAAAAGACCAGAATATACTTTTTTAAATTTTTAAATTTAAAAAAAAAAATTAAAAATTATAATTATTTTATTTGGGTTTTGGCTTTGTTTTGTACTTGAGATTCTAATAGATTTCTTTTTTGGGAAAATTTGATGTCTACCAAATGGGCCATTAGCATCCTGGTTAAGATTAATTTGCAAAATTGTAGGAATTTTCCTACTAATACTATTTTGCACTTCTCCACGTGATGGGGGGGAGAACATTGCCTATGGAAAATACCCACACTTTAATTGAAATCTTGATGGGATTAATTCCCTTTTCCTTTTAAAAAAAAAAACCAACCCAAAAACCAACCCACAAACTAGTAATGTGGATTTCTGGTGGCCCACAGAGACCTGACTGCTTGCATGATGCTGACTCCTCCTCTGTGTATAAGTTGCTAAAACATATTGTGTTACTTCTGTAATGTAGCATATTGCTTTTCTGTGTAAGTAATTGCTGTGGTTACCTCATGAGCTTTAGAAAATCAGCAGTGGGTGGAGAAGTGCTAGTGAAACACATTGTATAATAAGCTGTGAATCATTCCATGAATAAGTTTGTGAGGCTTTTGCTTTAGAGAGCAAAATCAATATCTGGGCCACGTGCAGGTCATCTTTTTCATGCAGTGCAAAGTATAAAAAATGCAGTAATTGAAGGACTGCTTTCAGGAAAAGGTAGCAGTGAATCTTTTGCCAATGACATCCGTAAAGCTTTCCTGCATTGGTGAGTTATTGCAGAGTTGGCCAAGGCAGTTTTCTAATTTCACCACTTTGCAATGAGTCAGTGTTGAGTTTGAGTTTAAAGTTGGAGATATTGTACAATATTAGAATATCTGTTATGTTTGGCTAAAAAAGCAGCTATGTACTTCTAGTCTATTTCATATCAAAATGATATAGGAAGAAAAAACATCTTCAGTGAAGGGATGAGACTGAATGTGTCTTTAGCAGACTTGTCAACTCTGAAGGCTCTTGAAAAATCCTGTTATGTTTTGAGGTTTTCCTAAAGGCTCGTGTGATTAAGTCAGTCTGGTTCATGTGGAAGGGGGTTTCTAGGATTTTTGGGTTTAATTATAGTGGAGGTTTTTGACAAAATACTAAAATATTCCCTATTGCATCATCTAGCTGAATTGCTTGGTTTGAATTTTTCTCCTTTGATTGTCCCAGCTTAAGTTGACAAGAATGCTGTACTTGAGGTCATGCAGGGAATGCTTTCCCAACAAAAGCACAGTTCCCAGATCATAATGTGCTGTGGTTCAGGAAAAAAGGTCTGTCTGTTTCTGATATTGTGCTGCAGTTTGCTCAGAGAAAAATTAGCTGTCAATTACTGTCCCCACAGGCCCATCCAGCACACCAGTGGAACTGCAAAAACACACACCATGTGGCTGGAGGCTTTGAATAGCCAGACTAGACCACATTCCTAGAAGAATTTCTGCCATGTAACAAAAGTATTTTGAAGAGACTTCCCTCACCCCACTCGTTTTCTGAATCTTTAACATCAGATGGAATATTAAGAAAAATTTTTTCACCAGAAGGGATGTTAAGCATTGGAACAAGATGCCCAGGGAACTGCTGGAGTTACCATCCTTGCAGGCACTTAGGGGACAGGTTTAGTGTGGATTTGGCAGTTCTACATTAATGGTTGGACTTTATCTAAATGGTTTTATCCAACCTAAATGATTCTATGGTTTTTGATTAGTTGAATTCCTAGCTAAATGTTATTGTGTAAAAAATTAAAAATCAATTGCTAGTTAGTATTTGTTATTTTTAAAGAAAGACTTATCTGATTTATAGCCCAGTATCCATCTCAAATGACAGTATCAGGAGAGAGGGGAGTTTTAGTTTTTGGGCTGTTCTGGCCAAGTTCCTTGGTAACATTCCCAAAGGCACAACGGAGTAATGTGCATTTGATATGAATATGTTTAAGTAGGTCAATGGATGACTTCCTTGTGTGATAAATGCTGGTTATGCAACTAATGTACAATGATTTAATATAATCAATTCTCTTCTGTCATTGCGTACTTTGTTATATTACATCAACTACCCGTTGTTAGAATTTGTTTGGATATAAAAGCGCATTGTCATCAACAAAAATGTATTAGGTTTTCTGAACATTTTGAGCAGCCAATTTATGTAAAATGAAAGAAAAATTGTCCTCTCCAGCCAACATCTACAGGTAGCCAACTGCAACATGAGCTGAATCGCAAAGTGCATCATCAAATGCAATTCTTTGGTTTTTGTTTTCTAAGATAAGACTGAAAAAACTGCAAGAAAAGCAGCCAGAAGACAAACCTCTATTTCATACTAATGCAAAAAGCAATGTGATCCAGTGGAGTATATTATAAATATGTCAGAACAATGCTGTTTACTTGTTCCTCTGATCACTGGAAGATGTTAATGCTCCATGATTTAAGCTAAAGGGGAATCGTAAATCTTCTCTTAAGCCTTACAATTAAAAAGTGCATGGCTTACCACTGGCACTGTGAGTTCAGCTGAAGACTATAAGCCATCCTAGACCCTGAGATAAAGGAGTAGAAAATGATATAATGAGAGAAGAGAGTCCAGTCTTTTGATAGCAGACCAAAAAAATAGAGCTATGGAAAGTGCTAATGATTCAATCACCAGTGTTGGTATTGAATGCTAACAGCGTTCATCTTGACCTATAATTCTGAGTGTATTTGGAAAAAGCCCAAAATTTGCTTGAAAATGTTCTTGCTTTTTTCTGTTTTACCACTTATATACTTCTTTTCCTCTCCCCAAATTAGCACTGTAGGATGCCCAAAATAACCACGTAGGTAGATGAGAAGTCAGCTATCCTTAGCAACTGCAGTGACTTGGCTTTTATTTCTGACCTCAAATCAATTTGTTGTTAGCAAACACAGAATACAGCATGGGAATAGAAAAATGTTCTCACAAGTTATCTAGACTGTAAGTGCTCAGCAAGAGAATGGAAGTGTTGTTTTTAGGTGAGAAGATTTGAATATTTAAATCCAATTATCATATCCAAAGAAGTCCTCCCAGAGACAGTGTGTTTATCTACCAGCCACGTAGGGATGCTTAGAGATGTAGTACATAGATAAAAATATACCTTTTTAAGGTGTAGTGCAGCTCAACTACAGACAGAGACCATTTAAAGTACAAGAGAAATAATTTCTTTAATTTTAAAGAAGTCATTGCAAGGGCTTGACCGGCCTGCATACGAGCAGGTGTTACATACCATGAAAGACACACATTTAGAGCGCAGCCCTGTGTGCTGGGCTGTGTCTGTAACCGCTGGGAGTGCAAAGGCAGAGCAGCAGCTGCGTGTTCTCTCTGGGGGCAGGGAGCCAGGTTTTCCTGGAGGGCTGCCCCTGGTCAGGTCAGTGCTGGGAGGCTCTGACTTCCAGAGAGCTCAGTACACTTGGCACTCACCCACTGCACACAGTCCTGCTAAGACTTTGAGCCAAGGCTCCGTTTATCCATGGGAGACTCTACGTAAAATTTTGAGAGATGCTGTTAAAATCCTATTCCCATTTGAGGTCTTGCAAGCTTCAGTCTTTGCTGGTTATCCCTTGAAGTGACAGGGCACTGGGTTGACTCAAGCATATGATTAAGAGATTCATTAGAAATGTTCTGGTTGATTGCCTGACAGGCAAGCTAATATTTATTACAGGATCCAGTTTTAGATTTTCTGGATGTGATTCATTTCCAGCCATTAAGGCATTATGCAGTGATGCATAATGTGCATCCTAAATGAAATATTGATCATTTAAAAATCAATTGTTTTACTTCTCATAAAAGATTTTTCCTATGCAAAGGTTTACTTTTTGGAAGAGGACGTACTAGAAAAAGTGTTGTTTAGCAAACCCTCTGTTTGAACTTTGGGCCCATTGTTGGGTGATGGGTTACCCTCAGCTTTTCAAGCTTCCTTGTACGTTTATGTCTGGATATATAATATTAGTGATGTGTGAATAGCCATACAAAGTAAAGCTGGAAATAGACAATCTCGGGCACTTATCTGCATGCTTTCAAAAACCAGGATAATGATTTCCATTTTGTTATCATAAAGGTGATTACTTTCTAGATGAAGCAATTGTTAACCTATGATCACAAAGCTCAGTACAGAAGGATATTGCCACTTGTTTAGAAAATCTGGAGAGAACACTTTGTGCAAAATCAAATACTTTTTTTTGATTTATACATCTTGCTTTTAACGTACTTTTGTATGGTTTAAAATAAATATATTAAATTCAGTGCTGTTATCATTATATTGAAACAAGCTTGTTTTTATAGTGTCTTTCTTTTAATTGGGGACTACATAGAAGATCAAATTAAGCTCTCACTGATGCTTTTAAATGGGGTCCTGAACAATTATTTTTGAAGAGCCTATACTTTTATGAGAGGGATTGCAGTCCTGGTTGATAAGGAAAGGTGTGAAAATCAATTTAGACCTTTGCATATTTGAATTCATTAAATTGGTCTTACTCCATTAAAATAACAATTAATTTAAAGCAGCCAATATTGTGCAATTGTACTGGGAGAGGGAAAAGTGCAAGGTAATAATGATAGATTTGTCAAGTTACATGGTTGGAACTTATTACCATGAATGACAGTAATTTTGCATTCATTTTAAAAGATTATACTTAATAATAATAGAGTATCTAAGGATCAGGATTGGAACAGATAGATCCCTTTATTCACTTTAGCTCTATATATTGCA
Source organism: Atrichornis clamosus (assembly GCA_013400975.1). NCBI lineage: Eukaryota > Metazoa > Chordata > Aves > Passeriformes > Menuridae > Atrichornis > Atrichornis clamosus. The sequence goes on along the minus strand of WBMZ01000437.1, from coordinate 174,234 downwards.
AATAAGGATTTGGCATTGATGTAGCAATGAAAAAAGTCTTAACTGAAGCTCATTTTTATTCTTCAAATAAAATTTGAATAGGTCTTTAAATACGTTTTCTCTCCTCCTGGCACACTTTGTACTGGTACCTAAAAGCAAGCTTTAGTCAGAACTATTTATATGTAATTCTGTGGTTAATGCACCAAACATTCTTGAAAAGTATATTGCTGTCTGCAAAATGTGTTTCTAGCTTTGTGGAAAGTGGAGCAATTAGTGCCCAAGAGATATTCACTTTAGCTTTCAGTTTTTCAGAAAGCATTTACTGTGGTAGGTTAAAGACTGATGTTTACTTCTTCTTAGACAAAAGCTTTGCTTGGTACTTGTTACATTGGTAACCTATATATTGTGAGGCACAATATACAGGATTTGGAATGCAATTAGCACAAGCTTATTGCATCCCAAATCCTAGGGTTTAGGCCTACAGTGTGTTTTACGGTGTTTTTTACTGGCTAGGTTGATAAAAACAGTAGTATGCCAGGTTTTTCAATGCAAATGATCAGTCGAGGTACTGTAAATCCAAAAGAGTTTTAGGATTTTTGTTTTTTCTGAGATAACTTCGAGGGAAACCTAAGCAGCAGTTATTTTTCTGTGCATTTAACATAAGCATCTCTAATACTCAAGCTATTTATTGGTTTTAGTAAGCATAAAACCCCTCCCAAACATATGTCAATGTGTGAACCCAAGTAACCTTAATTACTTCTGGATACCACTGTCACTGTAGCTGGGATACTGCATCCTGCCTGAGATCAGATCAACTTCCATTATTGGTCAGGACAGAGAAGATTAAAAAACCCCAAAAAACCAAAATCCCAGGAAAACATTTTTTTCCCCCAGTTTTTCTTGTATTTATATTTATATGAACTGCAATTGTGCGCATGCAAACCTGATATCAAAAAGTCATCCTTTTAATACATTGACCCATAGAGTGGAAAACTAGATCTGCATGGCTGAGTTAGTCATGCCAAAGGTAACAGCAGCTGTAGGGCACCTGCTGTGCGAGTGTCCCAACATTAAGGGTGAGTGGAATATTTGTTTCATTTGATATGAGCTGTGCTAATATAATCAAAGGCTTCCAAACTTCCTTACTTGCTTCTGGAAAAGTAGGCACTGCGTCTCCTGGGGCTAATAAGAAATTGTTACATCCTGATCTATGGTATTGTTGCTGTTTCAAGACCAATTAAATCATGAGCTACAGCAATGGTGGACTAGTTAATCTTAAAAATTTGGTTACAAATGAGCTAGATAAGGAGCTTTAGCTTAGCACCATTCCTGTTCCAGCACTGGCAGGACTCAAAGCTGAAAGATCCGATTTGGCTCAACAAGTGAGGCTGTGGTTTCAGGGCCCCGGGGTCCTTCTGGGGGTGTGATGGTGTCTGGCTCAGCCACGATAAGGTCTGATCTGTTTTGCAGGCACACAGACCAGGGCCAACAACCTGTCAGAGGCCTCTGCTAGTTGCTTATGCTCTCTGGGTATTGGGTAAAATCAAAGGAAAAATGAATTCTTAGATGCGTGTCCCTTAAAGGGAAATGAAATATGCACAGCACTGGGAGGCTTTCAGCTGAGACAGTCTCCTGGTGGTACTGATCAGAGTTCAAAGCAGATGAAAAAATCCTCTGTTAAAGCAATTGCTATTTCTAATTATTTCTTTCCCCTCCCCCTTATTGAGTTATTTCAAAAACTAGGTGGGAAAAGCCAAAGCGAAAGCAGTTGTCGACTTTGCTCTCCAGTGGCGAGAACCACAGCCCAGCCTCATAATCCCTGGCAGACACCGAGTGTCCCAGTTGCCGGCCAGCTGCCCAGAGCACCGTTTCCCGTGGCTGCGGATCTTAGCCGTGGGATGACCCTGCTGAGCAGCCAAGCTGTCACAGGAAGGCAGCACTTCAGGAAGGGGCACACCTCGCAGGTGGCAGAGGCCAGCCCTCAGGCAGGCTTTGAAGATTAGGGCTGAAACTTTGGGTTCGACTTGGGTTGAAAGGAAATACCTCAGCATAGCACCCGAGTCCTCGCACGATGGGTTCTTGGTGACTCCCAGTGAATCTATGGCAATAACAGGGACAAGGGTGTGAAATGGAGCAGTGCTCTGCTTAACTGAATAACATAAAAACCCCTTTTAATTTCAAAATCAAATGTGGAGTTTATTTAAAATCGAGAAACTCTCTATTGCCTCAAAAATGAGCAAGGGGAAAAAAAGAGAAAGAAGTACAGGATTAAGAAATGTTTCAAATTTTAAAAAGAAAGTAAAAAGCAACGACAAAACAAATCCCAAAAATGGAGAGGGAGAGAAAGGTGATATTTACAAATACTGTCTCCAGTTTTGAATTGAGACTTCTTTCCAGATGCTAAATGCTCCCAAGATACAGTAGAAAGAAGCAGAATTTTTTTTTTTAATATCCTTTCTCATGTTTAATTAGATTCCCAGATAATGTTTGTGAGTATGGAGGGATGACTCATTATACTTGGTTTGAGGTCTTAATGTTTATCAGTGATTTACCACAATTTAGTGTGGTTCTTCAGTTAGTGGTGTTAGAGGCCTGCCCATTTCATGTGTTTTATCTCTTCAGAAGACAAGCAGAAAACCCCAAGAAAGCATTTCATGTAAACAGACAGGGAAGCAGCTCATTGTGAAAACAACTATTCTCCCATTATGTGACTCTCCAAAAATCTTAACCAACCTGCAGCAGATGCAAACACAGTGCAGACAGTCGCAGTAATTATGCTAACCAGCAATAAAAGCTTCCATTTATGTGGCCCATCTACATCCCCAATGCAATCACTTCCAATCACAAAATGCATCTAGCAGTTGGAAACCCACAGCATTATTAGATTGCATTGACTGTGCTCCCCACAGCTGAGGGAATGCTCTTTCCCTGCAATACATTTTCCTAACAATTTCATGACCATTGAGATACACCCTTGAGTCAATTAAAATTATCTCCACTAAACTAGACTGCAGCTTTTAAAGTGCTGTCTAATAGCTTATGCAAGCAGCACCCATCTAGATTAGTTATGTACCATGGTTTTATGAAACATAATTTATATTCTCAGCATGTCAGGATGGAATTCAGGATAGAATTCTTATTCATTTACTGTGATTTCGTTTTACTAAAAAAGCAGTGCATAAAGCTATTTTTTAGTACAATACAGACTATTGTATTCGTCTTGCAAGGAAGAATGAGCAAATGTAAAACACGGTGTTTTTTCGTCTGACTTTAAGTGTTGTTGCTTTTAGGTGTAGGGAAGGCTGCACTTGGATAACGAGAGGTAGGTGATTAGTAAAATACAAAGTGATTATTTACTGCTTGCTATTTCTGCAGATCCTATTTTCCTTTTTGCTTTGTAGCTGTAGATTTTTGTTCATCTTCAGGTACACTGGAAAGCTGTTGTAGGCTTCTGCTGGACACAAGAACTATTACAAAAGTAGTTTGGTTATATGGTCTGAGCAAGGGTGGTATTAAGCTTGCAAGTGGCAAAATTGATGGCAAACAGGCCAGTTCAACAAGGACTGAAGTGTTTTCCCATATGTGTAAAAAAAAAAAAAAATTCAGCTTAGGTGTAAGCCTCAGTTCCTATTTTTTTCTTGTTTAAAACAAGACACAAGCAGGGAATTAAAAATACTGCTTTAATTTACTTTTAGAAACCCTGTACCTGTACTATACAGGGCTGGAAGAAGACTGAGCGTATTTTCACATGGTTGCATTGTGGCAGTTTGTCTTTAGAAATGTCTGAAAAGATTATGAGGTGGAAATTGATGTTCTGAGCTTTTGTTTCATTTGAGCAATGCTGGTAGTTTAACTTGGTAGCAGTGGGCTTTGATATGAGCAATTTTCAAAGACAATATATTATGGATTCTGGAAATAATTGTGTTCTTAGAGGTAGTTGGGGGGATTAGTTGTCACGTCTGAAGGGGTTGTTTTGTGTACAGTCTCGAGGGTGATTTTCTTGCTGCTGCTCTTTGATTAGGGGCTGAACTCAAGACATAAGTTGTAGTGTAGTGGTGATGTCAGATATGGGCTGAGTCTGGGACTGCTGAAATAATCAGATTTTCCATAATGACTTGAGCATTGTCTTATACATGGTGAAGTGTTTTTTTAGCAAATTATTCATTAGACATCTGTGGACTCTGGCACACCATCCTGCTATGGTTTGATGATGCTGAACTTGGTAATCTGTTCTGCAGTGCAGCCTTGCGAGGGCCCCAGAAAAAACTGTTACAGAAGCAGCGGGAAATTCCCACATCCATGGTTAGGCAATGAAAGATCTGCTGGATTCAGAGTGAGATCACTTCCTCACATTTCATCCTTGACACAGCTTTTGGTTGTGTGGGTGAGTCAAACCCAATACTGGTTTAATGAGTGTGAGTGAAAGACTTAGAAAAGAGGAATATCACAGTGGGCTCTGGGAGTGTTTGGCAGGAGCTTTTCAGTCCTTCAGGCCACAGGTGTCAGGAAGCAGAGTCCTGATGCTCTCTGAAGCTCTGGCCTCTTTCACTTTGCCTCTTCAAGTGCTGACAAATCTGCTTTCTTTTTGAAATTTGTAGGTGTTAAAACATCAAAGTTTTAAAAAGTTTAAACAAAGTCTTAGTTTGACAGTATTAAAGCTGATAGTTATTGGCATGAAATTAAAACACAGCATATGATTAAAACCATGAAATGAGTAGTAAAATTTAACCTTTTTTCTGGCTCTACTTTTTCAAACCCTTCTCCCCAACCTTTTGGGTTTCCCCTTGATCAGTACATTCACGGATTTGACTGTGTGAATAGATGTGGGAACAAAAATGCCATTTTAAATTATAAGACTTTGGTTTTGCTCAAAAAAAAGTCTTATGGCAAGCTGAACTGAGGTGATTAATTATTTAGACACCCAGCTTTGTTAAAAACATAAGTCAGGCTCTGATTGTTGTTTTAGTAGTTGTGGAAAGAATAGTTTGTTCTTTTTACCTAGTTTATCTCAGTTAAATAGGGTATACTCTGTTCAGAAGCCAGTCTGACCCTGGAAAACTTTTCCAATTACTAAGTAAAAATTTGATTCTGTTGTTCTCAACATGGTTTTCCCAGTTAATTAACTACAGACTTACTGGCTGTTTTAAATAACTCATGCATTTAAAAGATTTTAACAAATCAAGACATTTTTAAAAGTTATTCTTTCTGTCTGTGAATTGTTTGTCTTTCCGAACAGAATCAGGTAGAAGACTGAAGCAAAAAGTTAGTTTTGTAAATAATGCATTGCATTCAGCCATTGTCAGATTCTATAAAACTTAAAACCTACTAAGTATCAGCAGGAACTGCAGAAAATAAGGGAAAACAGTGCAATATCAGAAACATTTAAACTTAGTTTTAACACAATGCCTAGGGAAATCATGGCACATGTTGTGCAGGAAAACATCCTTCAAATGAAATATGTGGTATGTTGACGATGTAGTGAGTTACCATTAAAAATAAAAGCTTTCACATACAATGTTTAGAAGATGTCTGAATGAACAGCCACCATGAGGAAGCATTTCCAGCTGGTACTTTGTGTCTGATTAACCAGTCTGGCCAAGATTGCCTTTTTTTAACCTTTGAAATTGCAGTGGTGAATTAAGGATGTGTGTGTGAAAGTATGTGCAATGGATGATTACTCAGGGAATGGAGAAGTAAAAGGCAAAGTAGTGAACAATACTTATTTCTTGGTGATTAAACAAATAAAGTTCTGGAGTGGAGATGAATGCAAAAACTTTGGGAAGGATGTTTTCAAGAGTCTCTGCAAGAAGTTTGTAATTAGCTGAAGACCTTATACTGAAGTTTGAAACACTGAGAAGTGAGAAAATATTTTATCAAGGCTCAGGGAAGAATTTGCTATCTCTTAATGCAATGACCTTCATAGGGGTCAGAAACCTTTCAATATCCTGTTCAGGAGAATGAATCAAAAAGAAAAACTGAGAAAGGAAATTGAGGAAAGATGTTATTAGTAGTGGCTTCCTGGGAGTGGTTGCTCGTGTTTGGATTGGCTGTGTCAGGGAGGGGAGAGGCTTTCATCCACATATGGCTGAAGCATTATCTTGATGTGGGCTATAAGGGAATGTGCTGCATGAGAAGATACTAAATTAATTTTAACAACTACAGGTGAAAAAAATGTACCGGCTTGCCAAGACTTTCATTAAAACAGAGCATTGGAACTGACATGCTGTGAGAGACAAGAAACAAGACCTGAAATTATTCACAAGTTGAGGGGGAAGTGCTACTCTGGAAAAGAAGAACAAAATACCTCCTTAGAATGGAGTAACAAAAAAGTGAGGATCAGTGATCATACAGTTTGGATTGTCACTTGAGAGCAGATTCAGTGGCTTGGGGAGGCTTTAGTGAAAGTAGATCAACATCTACAACCACGGAAACTTGTGTATTTGCAGAAATGCTCCCACATCCTGACACAGAAAACATTCCTCTTTGCCATGGTATGTTACAAAACTGATGAGAGAAACAGGTGATGGAGCATTTGGAAAGCACCCTTGAGGGTGTATACAGCAAACTTGGAAACAAAGCCTTTGTATTACAGTTTGGAGTAGAGGCACTCTTTTGGCTCTGAAGAACAGGAGATTAAAATAGAGAGGCATGTGTTCACAAGTGGCTTCGTTTCATTCAGAGCTGGGCTCCAGTGTGACACTTTTTACTTCTTAAAAATCCCGAGGCCTTGCCAGCTGTAGAACTTGCTGCCTTCTGCTCATCCTGACAGTGCCTTAAGCAGCTTGCAGGAGGGATAACCCTGATCCCTGATTCAGTGGTCAGCTAACACAAGAGGGGTGAGGGTGTAACAACTCCAGAAGGTCCCTTGAGCTCTCCTCTCACAGTGTGGAACTCGGGTGCCTGGTGATGACCATGGAGTGGATTTTAATAGCTATTAAACCATAAATAAGTGGAAAAGACAAGAAAAGGACAACTAGAGATTGACTAATTGCTTTCAACCTGATCGAGGCCATTACTTTTGAGTCAGATTTAGCCAATTTGGATCACCACCCCTAAGTTTTAATTAAAATGGGTGCTGCTGCCATTAATTGTATATTTCAGTAACTTTAAATAATGCAGATGATTTTTATTCAGTTGTCCTCTCCTGGCCATGCCCCACTGAGATCATTGTTAATTAGATACTACATTACATCTAGCAATGTCGTTATTGCTGTTAATGTTGCTGTCTATATTATCTGGATGGCTCCAAAGTGAGAACACGCTGAGAATTTAATAAGATGGCTGGTGGTTGAGAAGCAGATATTAGCGTGTTGTAAAACATCTCATATGACATGTTTTTTAATAAGTGACCATGTCACTCATAAAAGGGGATGATGCAATTCACAGTCAAAGAAAGAAGTTAACCAATTCAGTTGCTCTACACACTTAGTTTTCTTCAGAAGCCTTAATGTAAGGAATATGACAATCAGGCCCATTTTAAAATGTTTCTCACACACATTTGCCTTGTGTTGAGCAGGATGTGGGTAAGAATTATTAGAAAACAATTTATGATTCATTTGGCTTAGATGCTGCTGGATTACAAAAGATGGGATAGCTGTGTTCTTGGGAGGAAGAAGAGTCTGCTGGCTGTGCTGCTCTTTGAGCTGGTTCCTAGATCCAGCTTGGCTGGATCCTGCCAGACAGGTCCCTGACCTGCCACTTTTGGAAACAGAAATAGCCCAAGGTATCCCATCAGACTGCACTGGGCAAAAGTGCATATATTCACATTGATACATTCTTTTCCACTCCTCTACAAGAGTGTTTAAATGTGTTTCAATCAGTGTCACGCCTCTTCTTTTCACAGAGAAACCCTTTTCGAAAGAAATGGTTCTCTGGAATTGCTCCGACAGGGGAAAAAAAAGGACTTCTCTTAAACAGCAATCTCAAACAAGAGTTTTAAACAGGGTCTAAACTTTGTTCAAATCCATCTTTTCCTGTGTATGATGCCTGCCATTTGTGCAAGCCCCCTTGGAAGCAGGGAGTCGAACAAACCCTGCAGTCTCCGCGCGTGCCGCTCCAGCACGGCCCGTGTGGCGAGTGGGCTCGTTGTAGATAAAGCTGGACATTCAGAAGCTGCTTTCAGAGAAGCAGTGCCAGCCATTCCACTGATAAAGCTTTCCTTTGAAGCTCTTGGGCTGTGTTTTTTATCCCTGTGCATTTTCGAAAAGCCCTGCGTATGTTAAACAGCGTAAATAAATAAATAAATAAAGCCTTAAACATTTCTCTGTGATGAAAGCCTGCTGTAACTGTGTGTGCAGATTAGCCCCAGCTCCCAGCGAGCTGTCCCTGTAGCCCTCAGGGCTGCTGGGGTTGTGCACTGCAGGTCTTGCCATTAGGAATTCATTCCCAATACCCAGACCTTCATTTAATATCTTTGGTATTAGTTATAGTAATTATCATTTACTGAGATTGCTGCTTATTTTAATGATATTTTAATCTTGTTATTACAAGGAGAGAAGTTTTTACCCCTAGCTTGTGGTGTTGTGTTGAACTGGAGATGAAAGTGAGCTACGTACTTTGTTCTTGAGAAATAGTAATAAGAGGTAAATACGTTCCTCCAGGTCCTGTAGATGTACAAGGGGAACTGCAACCTATTTCTGTAGGAGCAGCACATGTGTGGTGGTTCTCTGCATATTGTAGATACTGAAGAGTCATATGAACCATTTTTCTTTTTTTTTTTTAGCAAAGAAAGCTCTTTCAGTTTATGCAGTGTATACTTCAGTGATCTGCTGCGTGCAGGGATTAAATTACAAACTGTTTTCAACATCGCTTATGAATTTAAAGTCTGGAAAAGAAAAGATCCTGCTTTGGGTTATGGTTTTTGATTATATCTTTCTAATTACACACATATATTGAGATTGCATCACATATTCCTCAGACATTACTGAAGTGTATGGCTCAAGATTTAGGAGATAAACATTAAAGTGCAAACATGTAACTGCAGAGTAATGTAATGTCAGTTAGGAAAATTGGGCTGAGGCATCCAGACTAACCACAAGCAGAGGGAAAAAATATAATTTTTCCTTTATCTACTCTGTATTAGGGATTGCATTTTACAGATGAATCTGTGGGCATTATATTGCCCTTTATCAGCATGTGCACACAGAATGATCTTGGTTGAAATCATCCTAACAGTGAGAATAACTGCGGAGAATTACTGTGGGATTAAAAAAATCCCAAAAAACCAAAAACTTCAGTGACTCTGCGTTTCTTGTGATTTGTAGTTGATTCCATAATCCTGAACAGTTGCTTTTTTGCTGCCTGACTGTTGAACTGTAGGTAAAATATTCCTCTTGCTGGGCAAGAGGATGACGTTGAACAAGACACGTTTCGTCTTAGTTTGATCACAGTTGTGTCACGTTAGCTGTCAAAAGCGTGAGCTACAACTAAACGTGAGAAACGGAAAAGAAAGGAAGGTTTGGCTCCAGACTTCCCCACAGTGTGGTCAGGATAAGGCACCACCCATCAGCTGATCAGTAGTACCACATCTTGTTACAAGCAGTGCTCTGACTCCTGCAGAGGAAAACGCAGAGTGGGAACACGGATCTCTGCTTCTCAAAGAAGAAAGATGTTGCCAAGCTGTAGCTTTTCCTGAGTGCAGTGTCCAGTTCCCCGTCATTTCCTGTTGTGGTAACGGGGGTAATTTGCCTGGTGTTCCAGCGAATTAGTGCACCTGCTGGAATATTGCCTCTGCAGCTCCTGCTGAGCCGTTTCAGGCACTCAGAATGTTGTCATTTGTATCAGGAAGGTGGCAGAATGGTGCTTTTCTGCTTGCAAACCTGCTGGAATGTACCACTGTGTTTCAGACACTGAGAGCAAGCTGTGTCAGTAGTAAAGCCATAAAATATTGCAAATAAGAAAATATACTCAGAACTGAGTATTGCCAGAAAGAAACACAGTCTTAAACAACTACTTTGATTTGATTATTCATTTAATTATGAATGTCAAAGGTGATGAGACTTACTTTAATCATTTTGACCTCATTTCTTCAAAAATCAGAGTTCCTAAAGTTAAGTATCTAAAACTATATTTAGACATCTCAGTGAAAGGGGCCTGATTCTCAAAGGTGCTGAGCAATTACAGGGATGGGAGAAGTGTGATAGATTTTGTCTTGGATTCTTAGGCTTAAAAATTATCACAAGAGATTGTTGTTGGCAAGGATCAGACTACGTGATATTTTAAAAGGCTGCAATCATATGTCATTGCATGCTAATGGCAATTTACCCTTTTTCAGTAGAAAAAAGGGAGATGACTGTAAATGTTCAAATTAAAACTCAAATGTCTCTGAATATTAAAAGGAAAAGGAAGGGAGAAAAACTCAGTTGAAATAAATTATTTTACACCACCTTGGAATATATGCAGCCAAGGCAACATAAAAAAGCTTTAAAAAACCCCCAAACCAATAACAGAAAAAAAACCAAAAAAGGAACTTGTTAGGCTGGAACTAATCTGAAGTATTTTGTTTTAATAGCAGTTATAGAATGTGGAAATTAAAGCATAGATGGAAAAACTGACACCACTTTAAGTTTAATGGCATAAGGGCACTACTTAAACAATTTGGTTAAGGCAGTAAACCCAGCAAATCTTCTTAACTGCAGGGGGGTCTCCGTATTTGGTGAACTCTCCATTTTGTGTAAGATGCTTTAAGTGACTGTTCTCTTTCCAATTCAGAAGTTACTGCTGGGCATTTTTTTCATAATGTTGACTTTTGCATTTTTCAGTGCTCTCTGCATATGTCTTTATGTCCATTTTATGATTCTAGTGGATTGCCACAAATCGGGGGAGAAAAATCTTATAAAATCACAAAGAAAATAACTTTGACCTCACAGTACATTCATAGTCTTGGATTTTGCTTTTAGCCTCTCAGGGTTTTTTTCACTTCCCTGGGTGAATGTTAAAATTCTGCGGCATAATGGTTCTGTTTTTCAGGTATGCTAAAGATTTGTTTTGGTTTGGGGTTTTTTTTAACTGTCATAGTATTAACAGGCCATAAATGGAATAGAAACAACTCACTGAGAGTATATCCTGTGGGAGAACCTCCCTAGATATTTTGGAGCCCACACTAGAGACGGGGAGACGGGGCTTGGTTTTTTGGTTTTTTTTTTTTTTTTTAATGCTATTTGTAGTGTATGTGGTCTTGTTGTTTGTAGGAGTGGGGTGGATGAAGGTTCTGAGTGCTTCAAATAAGTCAAGTTCAGCATTGCATGCCCAGCTGGGGCTGCAGGAAGTTGTGGAGAGCATGAGTACATAACTCTTGTCGTGGTGGACAACACCCGTCAATAAAACTTGGATGAGTATTCCATACTCAACTTGAGTGATGATCCCTGTATGTAACTTAAATTTAATGCTAACCATGTACACGTGTGTGTGTTAATAGGATCAAGGCTGTAAGAATCTTGAAAGCCAGGAGAAAGACTATACTAGAGGGAATGGGTATAAACTAGGCTTTATTATTCATTCTTAATGAGTTGTGTTCACAAGAAAATTTGAAGTTGTGGTTACCAGTAAAGTTGATTGTTACAGACCTTGCTGCAGGTGTGAAATAAATGATAGCATGAATGCATTGGAAGCTTTTATTTTTCCAGAGTACAGTTTACAGGAGTGATGGAGCACTGATGGTTGACAGGCTTGGAACAAGTTGGACAACCAGGGATAGTTTGGTACGAGGCCCATTTTGGAAATAGCTTACCTGTGCTCCCATCTCTTTCATCCCAGCTGGTTGACAACTAAAGCCTGTTGGTAGCCTGGTTGTGAGCAGAGAACTGTGCTGACTTGGTGGTGCATCATTGCTGCTGTGTCTTTACCAGTTGTTTGTGACTCTGGACGTAAAACATAGCTTAAAAACACGCGTAGCCGCTGAGCCACCCTTTGCTTAGCAGGGTCACCAGTACGACGTACCACTCTCTGAAGTGGTGCCCTGCTTGAGGCAGAGGAGTAGTGAATGACTTGTGCTGTCTCTGGTTGGATTCTCGGGACTACAGTGAGTCATGAAAGGTTCAGCTGAGGTCAACACCCACTGAGAGGTGTGGAGACACAGCATTTCCCTTCAGTAACTAACTTTGGGGAAGATACATATTTTATTAAAATGTACTACTGAAGGAGACTGTTATTCCAAAAGAGCTGAATGCAGCACGAATGAGGTTGCACAATTGCTGACTTGTATGAACTCCCTGGCACCTTGGGAAGCGGAGTAGCAGACCTTTGCAGTCCTTTGAAGCCTTTGAAGGATGTTGTTCAGCACTTTGGTAAGGTTAGTGATGTGTGCTGAACATGCAATGCCACAGCTTAATGTGAGAGGGTACTTCCTTCCCTCTCCTCCTCCCTAGTGTCCTGGAGCTTGGTCAGACCAGGCAGAGTTTTGAAGAAATCAATACTCACATCTGGTGGTGGTTTTTGGCTGATGTATCCACTCTAAAGTTAAACCAAAGGAGGAAAAAGTTACTGCATTGCTTGAAGATTTAGAAGAAAGACAAGTTTGTTTAAAATGAAAAATAGAAACAAGGAAAAAAAGTGAAAACAAGAAGACTCTTTGTGCTTTGTAGCCTGTATTGTACTCTTCAGTAAAGAATGAGTAATATCATGGCATCAACCCTAGAATCATATAATCGTTTGGGTTGGAAATGCCCTTTAGGATCGATCCAATTGTTACCTCTCTCCGTCCCCTTGGGTAATTCCCAGTGGGCCCCATAGACCTGTGTGTGTCTAAATGGTGAGAAGGTCACTGAACACTTCCCCCTGAATTGTGGGGGCTTCTTTCTGCTCCCATCCCTGTCTTCCAATTCAGGAGGCTGGGTACCTTCAGAACAACTCATTTTAAGCTTAAAGACTGAGGCAAAGGAGGCATTAAATACCTCAGCCTTTTCCTCATCCTTTGTCACTGTTTCCCCCCCATGTTCTACAAAGGATAGAGTTTCTCCTTAGCCTTCTTTTATTGATAATGCATTTATAGAAATTTTTTGTAATTGTAATTTATGGTAGTATCCAGAATAAGTTCTGCTTGGACTTGGACCTTTCTGATTCTCCCCTTGCATAACCCCACTGCATATATAGCACCTCCCTAATGTGTAACTAAAACATATTTTTTCCCCATGCTTCTCTGGTAATTTCATTTTAGTCTTTTTATCAATACTTGATTTATAAATAATAGCTTGCTATTTATAACTGATGCTTTTAAGTGGCTTTATGTTAAACAAGAAGCAAGATAGCTCTAGTGTCATGGTTTTCCAGTGTACAAGAAGGAAACCCAAGGAGAAGGTAATAAATTAACCCCCTTTTTCACACTCACCTTCTTTCAGAGCTTGACCAGCAATTAACAGATTCATGGTAACTGCAGACATTAAAAGTAATTATGCAAACCAGATAAAAGCTTCTGGTTTTGTTGCCCATCTTCAAAGCAATAATTTTCAGTGACAAAATGCAGCCAGCAGTTACAAACAATGGCTGCTATTAAAAGCCACCAGCTGAAATCTGCACTTCTAAGGGAGCCACCTCCTTGTTCAGTGTGTTTTCCCAGCAATTCTAGGACCTTTCACATATTAAAACAGTGGGATTTGTCATCACTGAGCTAGTCTAAGGGTTGTCAGAAAACACTAAATTAGATCCAATTAAATCAATACTTCAGTGTACGGTACAGCTATTCAGTGTGTATTGGGAAATGTTAAACTTGCACACTGAGTAAAATCCTTGATCATTTGGTCTTTAAGCACTTCATAGGTACAGCTGAAGGTGAAAAGCTAGTTCTGCTTTGATCACCTTTCTATTGTTCTGAGTTTGTTTTTCCTGGAGGGAAAAAGGTTTCCATGTAAACAATGAGGTGGTAGGTCCTGTGCAAGGTGCTGTGGCTTTGCACCACCTGAAGGCTTTTGTTGCTGGTAGTTTTTGGCTGCTTTGTCACACCTTTCTACTTTCTCTGTGGGCTTTATAAATCTGGGTCTTGGATTTGGTCCTTTTGTATCTATAAACATTTATTTTTTCTTATTAAAATATACAATGTTGTTTTTGGGCCAAGCAACTTAATAATAACCAGCCACGAGAATTTCTTGCATATGTAATTGTTTACAAAGAGAATACACATGAAGAAAAGAGCGTTACCTTTTGTAAAGACTGGCAGAATTGCTTTTAGTAGGTGTTCTGTGTTTAATTTTTTTCTTTTGTTTTCAAATGCAAAAAAAATTAAACCTGACAAAGACTGAATAGGAGAAATTAAATGCATTCACTGTTGCTTTAAGTTTGTCAACAGATTTGGTTATGCGAGTGTCACCTCATGAATCCCTTGTGTTTGATTTTGAAAGACATTTTTGTGGGCAACATGTCTATTGACCAAGTCATTTAAATGTAACAAGGGGCATTAAATCCAACAAATTTTTGTTCAAAAGCAGATTCCTCTTTCACCTTCCAGTTTTCTTTTTCCCTTTTGTGAAGAGCACAAGGAAAGGGACCTGAGTTTGGCTCCTGTGTGGTCAGTGCCAGGCAGTGGGTAACCATGGTGTGGGCTCTGTGTGTTCCTCTTGTCTCAGAGGGAGAGCATGGTGTGCTGAAGTGCTGTTGATATTTAACATATTAGTTTGGTTTTCCTGCAAGCAATATTAGGTTTACAGAGCATACATACAGCTTTCACTGCTTCATTTATGCTTCCCTCTGCAATGTGTTGTCTCAAATCCAGTTGTGTGTGTTTCAAACCAGTACATTAAGAAAAAACCTGGGTTGTGAATACAAATATAATTTTTAACAGTGTTAGCTGAAGGCTGAAAATAGTTCATGTCTCAGAGATTAGACCTGGCTTTGTTGGTCTTTTCTGTACTGTTGCTTACTGTGTGGTCATTGTAGTTTGCAGACACGTTTGGGTGGTCAGGGGCCCAAAGCTACAGTATTGCAAACACACATGAGATTTACTTTATTTTTACAATTTACTTACTGGGATCATGCGAGGAAATTTAAATGTCTGCTCCAGTGTTTTCTACATTAAGTTAGGATTTGCCCAATTCCAAATGCTTTAGTGTACAATTTTAAAACCAAACTATAATTTTTGTCTTTTTCCAGAAGCGCTTTCACTGAACTGTTATGGAGTAACTCAATATAAGGAGGATTTGTCTGGATTTCATATCAACTAAACAAAAAGTAATGAGTTATTTAAAAATCCTGTAACGATTTTTATTTTGTTTTATGGCTTTTGTTGGAAACAAAAGTTAAAAAGACAATTTTCCAATGCAAATGCTAGTTTAAGCAGAAAGCAGTTTGCTTGAGGTTTTTTTCCTTTTTTTAAATGTAGATTTTTAATTTGTCTATCTAAGGATCTTAATTGTTTCAAGAAAAAAAAATTAATCTAACATCCTCACTAGTAGATAAGAGGAATGTTTATAAACTGCTTGCCTAGATACAATTATTTTTATGAAAAAAAGGCCAACTAGAGAGCTTTTCAGCTAAGGTTTTTCGTCTTCTTGTAACTAACAATTGTTGCTTGTGTTCCACTTCTTTGGAGAAGTCAAGCTGAAGTCTTTGCTAAAGTGGCTGCTCTGTGCCAGGAGTTTGAATGAGCTGATTCAGAGATGCCAGGCACTGCTCTGGGCACCCAGTGCTGGTAGTTCCTTAATGCTCTTATACATTTGAGCAGTGCTTGGTGACACTGGTTATTACAGTTACCTCTGTGCCTGGGCCAGCTCTGGTGAGCTTACTCTTGCTGCCATGGTTGCATGGGTGGGAAATCTTGGAAGAAAAAATCCCTAGAGTTCTGGGATTAATGTAATAAAAGATTGTGTAGGAAGTAATGGAAGAGATGAAGGATAGATCTAATTGTTCTCCCACACCATGTCAAGATTTTCCAGAAACCTTTATCCATCTAGAGGAATAACTAACAAGCAAATAATTACATTTATTCAAGTTTTCTAGCCTACTTTCCCAGAGGCAAAGTATGATTTCCTAAATGAGTTCATTCATAAAATGCTTAAATGAGTAATTTTGCACAAATGCTGAAGGAGTCCATTGTCTTTGTCACAGTACAACTTGTGAATGAAGAAGGAGAGGGTAAAAGTTTCAAGCTGTCAAGAATTGCATTTAATTTACTTCTGGGTCTGCTGTTATTCAGCCAGGCAGCTTGTGCTGGATGAAATTTATTACTAGTCTCAAGGTAGTAATGTTGTGGCTGTGAGCATCTGAGAGAAGCAAAGCCTTTTGGAGAAGGTAAGGTGTGATTTTTGGATGACTTAATGTAGCTGGAAGGAATAAACGAACTTGCTGAAACCTCTAGGTGGGACTGAAGGGAAGATGCATTTCTTGGCAGTAACAGCAGCCGGATGATCCCTCCTTAACCTGGGAATCACTGTCCCAGATGCCTGTTCCTTGTGTAAAGGCCCTGGCCTGGAAAGTCTGTGTATGTTAAGAAGTCTGGCAGAGGTGCTTAGGCATGGCACCAATGAGAATAAATAGATAGATACCAGGAATTGTTACATAGCCACTGAAATACAAGGATCCACCTTTTTTTTTTTTTTTTTTTAAAAAAAGTGTTTCTAATAAAATTAAATTCAGGTTAAGAAAAACATTGAAGCTTGATACAGTCCCTAAATCCTCTTCCTAATCAGTGGCTTGCTGTCTCGTGTCTTCCCTTGTGCATTTTCATATATTAGCTCTCCAATTACCATGTGATCTTCCAAGGTCAACCAGCCCTCAGCACAAAATACTCAAGGAAAAGCCATGTACCTGTCAAAAACCTTTACTCCCAAGGGGTGTAACTCCCCCTTTGGCAGAGTGGGTCACCTGCTGTAGCTGCCAGAAGTGAGCAGATATTCCAGGGCTCGTGGGTGCTGAGCACAGGCTCCTGCTGGACGTGGTGTCCCTTGCTTTAGGAGCCTTCCTCCAGCTGGGACTGCCTGGGGAAGGGGTGGAGGTGTGGCAGAGCTGCCAACCCACGGTCCTGAAATGCGGGAGAGGGGCTTGTGTGGAGGCTGCAGGTGCCTGGGGAATATCCTCAGGCTGGGGTGAAAATGGCTTATGCTTCTGGTGGTGGATCTTAGGGCTATTATGATCCAAAAGCAGGAAAACGGGAAATGCTCTGGTAAGAATGAGGTGACTGAGGGCAGGACTGTGACCTGTAAAGTAGTGTGCACTTTCTGCACTGCTGTGACAAAGGCTTATAAACACCTCTGAGATATTGCTGTCGTAATACCTCCTTCACTGCCATCAAAATATAATTATTCAATATCTGGGATATTATATGAGGCTTTAATCCTTGAAAGTCATAATCAATAATTTTGTCAAGAGAAGAACCTTCTGACTTGTTTATTGTTCTGAGATGCAAAGGTAGGAGTTTCATTAGAAGCATTTCTTGAGGGGAGAGTAGCTAGGATGAACCCTCTTGTGATTAACGATGATAGCTTAGGAGTAGGGTATATACATAGGCAGACATAGCTGTAGCAAAGATGAAGGATTCATAACAAAATTGAGGTTTATAATTTAGATTTGAGTTCATTGGAGTGCAACTCATTCTTCTAGGACAAAAGGTTTTTTTATTATTTCTGTATACAGTTGTAATTTGAATCATGTACCATCTCTTGTTTGCTCAAGACATTTTTCTCTACTGTGCAGAAATCTTATCTAAAGCAAGAAACTACTTTTATCTGGGGAGTTGATTGGCTTTTTTTAAACTTTAGTCATTCTTTTATGGTGATTTAAGAGAGTTTAAGAAGCGATTGATGAGTTTTAAAGCAACACCATTCCACGGCTGTGCAGTTAGCTTAAATTCATATACAGTAAATTTCAGTCTAGGGGTTTTTTTTGTCTCAGAGATTATCTCTGTCACTGCAGCTTTCTGGTCAATGATCAGCCACAAGCCCATGTTGTAGATGAATTTCAGCAGACTATCAAAAGAAATCTTCGGTTCCTGTAAAATGGTGCAGAAACAATAATGCCTGCACAGCTGAGTTCCATTGTCAGGGTCCAGCAGCCAACAGGCAGCCCAGGGCTCGTGTCTCCAAAAGCAAACTCACAGATAACAGATTACCTTGAAAAGGCCAAGATAGCGTACAATATATATTGTGTCAGTTAGTAACTTTAGTAAATCGTGAAATCTGCAATTCCTTTTAGTGAAATTTTCTTTAATTGAATTTCTCAATGGTCCTCTTTGGGATAACTTCCTGCACATGAGGCTTTGAATAGCTTGCCAGAAAAAGTAGGTGAGACCACTATCATTCAATAATTCAAGAGAGTTGTTGAATATGTTATGAAGGAGTTCTGCAAGCCGCCAGGGAAGCACAATAAAATAATGTAGGGTATTGTGCTGGACTGTGCTAGCTTTGCTCTTGTGGTTCTGTGTGTTATGATGGAAGGGAAAATTCAAAGTAGGAGCCAAGTGGGTGGGTTTTTTGACAAATATTTTTCTTCTGATCTGTATCACTGATTAAGTTCTTACCAAAGGCAGCACTTGGTTACCTCTATGATGAAGCCATGGTACTGTAAAAGTGACTTAAAGATTTTGCAAAGCAGTCCACTACAGAAAGACCTAGATGAAGCTTCCAGAAGTGCAGGGAATCTGCTTCAACAGCAGAGTTGGTGATGAATGTAACAGCAGAAGATGACGAAATGTGCGTTGTTCAGTCTGTCATTATTCAGATGAAGTCTCAAACGTTATACCTGTCTCTGGTAGTGCTTTGTTGTTGATTCATAAGCTAACATACCCCCTGCTGAGAAGCTGATTCTGTATCTGTTACATAAAATAATCTTCATTCTTGTAAATAGTCAATGTTGCTTAAGTTGAAGAGTTGCGCCTCAATTTACAATTTAGTGTAGTGCCTAGGTTTTTGGTTTGGTTTTTTGGTTTTTGGTTTTTTTCTAATTTCACATCTGAGCTCTAACTTAAGAGGTAAATTCTCAGGACATCATACCGTTGTGAATACTTCAGCATGAGGTGTATGATTCAGCAGCTTAGCTAATGGTTACTTCTGTAAATTAATGCATTTTTCTGGTTTACTGTAGAAACAGTTCGTACTGTTTGCTGCCTCCCAGGCACCTATAGGACAGTGACTCATTGAATATTTGTGGCAGTATTAAGAGAAATACATTCCTTACCTTATTATGACTAATCTTCAAGGCTGACATTTTAAGCATTTTACCCATCTTTCTTAGAAAGTATACATATATTTAAAATGAAACGTGATCTCAGTAGTGGTAGTACACCCAGAGCTGTGCAATATGCACAAAACTGCATCATCCTGAGATGATCAACCACTGAGATGATGCAGCTCAGTGGTTTGCTGAGGTAGGTACAGAGCTCTGAGTGGAGGGTCTTTTGGGCTGATGTGCAAAAGATAGCACCATTAGGGATTATGAAATCCAGAGGTGCAATGAGCACAGGCTTTCCATTTTCTGCAATTCCAATTTTTTTTCCCTGTGAGTTTATTAGGAAAAGTCTGTTTCAAATAAAGGGTGTCTTGAGCTGTAAGAGCACAGGGTTTCATGCTTTTAGTAAAGCCTGGGTGTGAGTCACCCTAAGTAATTCCCTCAGTCTTTAGAGCTGAAGACTCTAAGGGGAAAAGCTAAAGATAAACGTGTCTGAAAATGCCTTGAGGAATAGCTGAGTCTGTGTCTTCTGCCAGATAGAACATATGCATTGAGAAGGTCATGCGGTTGGTAAAATAAAATGGTCACGGGCTAATTTTGGAACTGGTTTTATGTCCTACTGACATACTTCATCCTCATCATCCTTTCCCTCTCTTGGCAAACACTGTGAGGTTCAGCCCTGCAGGAACCCATGGGCTCTGCTGTCACCTGAGGTCATTTCAGGTGTGGGACATGGGAGATGTGAGCAAGGTGGGAGACAGGGATTTTCCTGAGTCTGCAAATATCTCAGCAGAGAGATTTCTGTCCTGTAACAGAGACAGCCAAGCTTTTTGTTTTATATGGTTTTTCTCCCAGACCACGGCTCTTCCCAAGACTGTTCAAGCAGGGGTTTTGTGCCCAGACTTCCTCAGTTGTGCACAAGTGAGAGGCTTGCTCTTGCAAAGGGAGGAGGAGGCTGTGTGCAACAGCAGCAGCCCAGGTACCCTGTCAGATGCTGCCAGCAGGGCCGAGGGACACTCCTGAGGGTGGAGTGGTCTGTAGTCACCATACAGGTCTTTGGCCAGTACAATGTCCTCTGGTAAACAGGGGTCACTCAAAGGTTGTTATGCAGAAGATATCCCGACAGCTGTAAAAGTCACTTGAAGAGGCTTATTTCAGTTTTGGTTCATCATTTAAAGGCCTAGGGATTTTTTGATTAACCAAGAAATTCTTTATAATCCCCTTTTCCAATTTAAACTTTCTGGTATTCATCTGAAGATGAATCAGCTCCAGCCTTATCTCAGTCCAGGAGAAAACCTGTAACAGATGCATCACACAGTAGCAAATGATTTTAGCTAAGCTACCTGGTACACTTTGCTCTCTCTTTAGCACAGTCGTGTCCTAAAATGGCACCATGACTTTTAGAAGCTGAGAGAAAAATATATTAAACCAAGTAGGAGCTGAACACTAAAGAACAGATATTGCAGGCAGATAGATCCCCTCCAGAAATCCTGCTGGATAGATGTGACTTGTAAGGTATATTAAAACCACAACAACAAAACAAGCAAAACTTCTAAAAATAACCACCTAGTGGAATAAGGGTACCTTTCATAACTTCAGAGACTAAGGTCTCATTTTGTGTGTTATTTTACCATCCTGAGTAGATGATAAAACCTTCAGAAGCAGCTGTTTTGAATCAGGCATTGCATTTCTAGGTGTGGTAAAGGATTTCATTCCTCAATCCTGCACTGGTGGATTGCATTTGTATGGGCTTACAGTTGAGCTATTTCCAGGAGTCAGCCCTAACCAAACATTTGAAAATAAATTGAGCTGCCATTATGCTATGCTCCTCCAGAGAGCCTGCCATTTTCCTGGAAAGTTATAGTGCTATTAATTTTTAAATAGCTAAATATCATCCATAAGTAAAGCCCATGTTAATTGCCAGAGTATTGCAGTTAGGTCCACTACATTTTACATCTATGTGAAAGTACAAATATGTAACCCCAAATGCAGTAAATTAAAGTTTTAATTTAATTTTGGAAGGTTTTAAACAGATGTTAGTATTTTCTGTTAGCTAGTTTTACACTTAAATTGCTTAAAAATGATGCCATAAAGTTTCATTCTTGTCATTTGCTTTAAAGGGTTTAAAATATGAGCCAGTCTTTTTTCAAAATAGTCATATTCCTATGAAGTGATCCCAGTTTGATATCAAAGGAAAAAGGGCTTTAAATCAGTCTTTTTGTTTGAGCTTGAAACATGACTTGTACTTGTCCTACACAGCCTATGAAAAAACACCAATTAAATGTGCTACTCTGGAGGGCTCATGAATTTATTTCTAGTGTTTTGTAATGACTTTACAAAAAAAAAAAAAAAAGGCAGTAAACTGCAGCCAGCAGAAGAGGATTTGCTATGCTGTATTAAATGTTCTTCATGAGTGATAGAAGAAAAATTTCTGAAGAGATCTCCAGCTGCAAAAAAGGTTTTTGTGTTGGTGTAAATGCATCAGGCCTTACGGATCCAATGCGAGAAAAAGCAGAGTAATTAAGAATAAATTTGAGAGGTTTGAGGGTGGAATATCTTCAACATCAAGCCTACAGACAATTGACAGTATTTAGGATTTTTTTCCCTAGAATAACAGAAGATAAATTTGGCTTTGGACCAAATGATTCCCGGCTTGTATGGATTCTCTGAATGGACAAAGGAAGCAGAAAGCTTTTTTAAACAGATCTTTGGCAGAAAATTTTGCATGTTGCAGGACAGGAGGGACCAGGCAAGACCACACAAACAGCGTCCTGTGAGGCTGCTCTCAGACGTGCCACGCAGGCAGCTGGTGGCACCTCCACGTCCCCACTCCCCACACGTTCCACTGAGTGAGAACAGAAGGGGTGGCAGCAGCTGCTGTCCGAGGCATGGCGCAAACGAGTTGTGCTTCCCTTTGCTTAGATTATGGCTGCCCTCAAAAGCTGAGGAAATAGGTAAGCTCTGGTTTTCCCGTGTCCCTCAGAGCAGTGGTTTGCTCACCAGCACCCCGCTGCAGGTGGGCTGCCCTGCTTAGGACCTGGCTTTAGGACAAGCACCTTTGAGGGCGTTTGTCAGGCGGGGAAGCTGTGCTGGAGCCCTGGGCATGTTGTGTGTGTGCTGGCAAACTCTCTGTGAAGTGGCAGCAACCAAGTTCCAATGAGCATTGCACTCTTGGGGAACACAGAAAAATATGTTCCTTTAACTTTGTCGTGAGCAGTGATTTGACTCTCTCCCAGTGTAGATGTCTTTTGCAAAATATGAAGTAGCCTTAGATTGTACATGGTCTTTTACTGTTATGACGTACACCAGTAACAGGGCGTGTAGGAGTGTACACAGCTTTATGTTATACTATAAAAGGGGAAAGCAAGTTTGGTTTTTTGGTTTTTGGTTATGAACATGCAATTTTGCTGAATTAAGCTTTCTTGTGATCAATTTGTTTTCCTTTATGTGCAGTCAGGTGGCTACTTGGCCAGTTTCTGTTCTTACCAATGTTGGTGTAAAAATCTCACACTTTTGATGGAAAAAATTCCTTTGTAGCAAGTAATTTAGTGTTTAATTATTGAATTCCAGTGTTTTGTTAATGATGCAAGTACTGTTTCTGTAAGAATAAACAGTGTTATTGTGGCAGTGATATGGTGTCATCTGCTATTCGTTCTTGATAAGGGGCTTTTTAGGCAAGTCTCAGGTATCAGCTAAAGTAGATTCAGGGTTGGAAAAAAAACCAAGTGTCTTAAATTTTAATTTAGAGTTGATCTCTTTTATCCACAATATGATGAAAATTTCAACCAAGTTTCCAATTGTGGTTCTGTCCTAAATGATTTCAGTCCCATCTTCTGAAATCCTGATTTAACACAGACCTTGCCAACGAGATCAAGGAAAAGTGAACGTAAATAGTTTTCCATAGTGAACATGCTCAGCGAGGTATATTTTTTTGTTTTAATTAACTGCATCTCAGTTGCAAATATTTGCAATGAAAATCTAATAAAGCTTGCCTGGGTTTGGTTTTCATTAACATTGCAAAACTAGGAACAAATGAATAAACATGCATGAAAGGATCATGAACTGTATTGAATGTACAAGGGATTATGTCCAAGGCTTTGAGCTCCCTTAGATTTCTGAGCTGGCCTGGTTATAGTTTTGCAAATATTAGAACTTGGGATAGATTTAAAGACACCATCCTATGACTGTCTGATGTCAAATGGTTATAATAATAGTAGGAAAACTTTCTTAATATTAAAACTCTCTGCAGATTAGTTTCACAATTTTGTCACAAATCAGATCTAAACATACAGAGAATTCAGGATGGAAGAGGGGGAAAATCTGAGGGGCTTTTAGCCTTGTTGGCTTTGTGGCTCAGAACCACCTCAAAACTTGTTGAAAATTGGTGATGTAAGGATTATAAAAATGTAAGAATCATGGTGTCCAGAGTAAAACCCAGGCTTTGCTTAAGTCAACTTTTTTTTTTTTCTTTTAATCTTAATATGAACAGGTTCCTATAGATATTTTTCCCCCTTGTGGCTTCACCACTGTTACTTTGGGAAACTTTCACATATTTTTCTCTACTTCTGTATCTATTTTAGCTTCATGGAGTAAGAGTGCTTACTATACATCTAGAAATGAACTGTTAAGAACAATTCTTATGTGAAAAGGATTAAATGGCTAAATAAATACTTTAAAGGCAATCATCAGGCAGGATTTACTATATTTGTCATGTAGAGGAATTTCTTTCAAAAATTTTGTTAGAGTAGTTGCAGTTAATCTCTACTTTCTGTGCGTCTGGTCCAAGATTAGCTTTTCTCACAGAAGTATGTTTTCTTTGCAGAGATTACCTCGAGAAGCCCTGGGTTCCTAAGTCTGTAGCTCAATACAGAGAGCTTAGAGCAGGCACATCTGCACCATCATCATCCTCATGATGCATTGGGTTACTGGGACAGCTTGTGAGGGAAAGAGTGTGATATCAGAATGTGAAGAAAGTGTGGATACACTGCAAATTCAGAGGCTACTTGAAATCCAAGGTAGCAGCGTATTTCTTTATAGTAGGTGGCCTAACTTTGTATTGAGACATTAAATGAGAATTTTTACAGCTGGGTTTGAACCTCTAAGCTTCTGTCTTTCATATTGTTTAAAGCTTCTTGGCTGTTACTGCAAACCCGCTGTCCTGGATTTAGCCTCGCTGTCTGTCACAGCTGTGGTTTAACACATTCAAGATGAAAATTTCATTACAGAACTTTCACATTTGTGGATTCTTAACAAGAATTCTAATAGTGATAGAAAAATAAAATGCGCATACCTGCAGCAACAGAAATAGAGCAACTATGAAGTGGGATGGTTGAGAAGAATAGGATTGAGATTGTAAAAGCAGTTTGAATATGCACTTGATTGCCTTTCAAGTGACTTGATGTGGTTGTGCCTGTTTTCCCTTTATAAACATTTATGCTTTTGAATTGGCATTAATGTTAATGGAAAGCAAATTCTGAAACCACATATGCGATTACTTACCAGAGCTGAATTTCAAATGCCAAGTGTTCTACTGGTAGGAAAAAAACATTGCCAAATGTCACAAAATTCAGGTGCTGATAGAATTATATTCCATGTCACAGACCCAAAGATTTTGCTCATTTCAGTCTCCTTCTCAACACATTCTTGTGCCTGTCCAAACAAATATACAGGTTAATACACTACAGTGAGGTTTCTATTTAATTTTGATCTCTGGAACCCCGTTTCTTTATAGCAGGGCTGCTTCTACAGTAGAAACAAAGGAGCTGTTCACATCTCCATGGCAGTCAGGTAAAGATCAACTAAAGCTGCATTAATTTATAGGAATCCATGATTTTACTTCATTCTCTATGAACCTTGAACTTACATTGTGAAGGCACCGAGCTCTTTCCAGAGTTTGGTCTGAAGGCCATTATATTCAATGACAAATTCTCTGTGATGTTTTGGGCATTGGCTCAATATTTTCAGCTTCAACTGTTTCCTCGCAGTCCATTTTCTTTACCTAATTATTAAGTGACTTCATAGAGAGCTACATTGTCATATTGGTGGAACATGCTAAATAAATGAAAATAACATCCCTGCATTTTCCTAAGTTTTTCCAGGTATATTAATCTCAGAGGTATAATGAGTCATAATGAAATTGTAGTTAAAACCTCTCTTTAAATATGATAATTAATTTATTACAATTGCTTTAAAGAGTATGTGAAATACCTGTTACATGGTCAGAATGTATTTCTTTGATCCCGGGTACTTGGGTGAGTTGTTTTACTATAATCGTATGCAGAGGTTAAATGTGGTGTGCACCATGCTGAAATGATGAGACGTGCATATTTGGACCCACACAGCACTTAGTGGAGGTTAAGCTGCAGTTACTGCAGCTTAATAATCAAGAAGATTTCCCAGTGCTGAGCAAACCTTGTACCAAATTCTTCCACATGCACATGTGTAGCTATGGAAGGCCTGCCCAGGTGAGCACTTGCTAAGTCAGAACAGCAGCAAAAAATAGCAACATTTGTCATCTGCATCATGTACTTTTTTAAAGGCTCTCTGCATCTTGATTTGTGCAGGCCTTTAACTTCAAAGGAATAATTCTTTGCTTCCATTTGCCTACATACAGACCTGGGCTTAGACTTTTTTAAACAAAAAAATCTAAAAATAATATGACATAGCAGTAACTTCATTTGGAAAAACATTAAATTTAAGACATAGGTCGTATGTCTAAGATATGCAAATAAGTGAAAAATAAACATCTCTTACCCTCACACTCTGTGGCCTGGTGAGAGGGCACCTAACCCTTCATTCCCTGAAGGTGGCACAGCTGCAACTGGAATTTATTTCCACAACTCTTTCTATGTATAAGATAGACACTGGGAGCATCTCAACACTGTTGTCACTTTTTTAGCCTTTTTTTTTTGCTTCCCTGGTATACACATAAGGTGGTTATATTGGCTGGTTCCAATAGTTTGCAAGCTGCTAGGATGCACTTAGGTATCACACCACCGCCCGGTTGGGAAAATGTCTTTTTGTAACCACAGCCTGCTGCAAAAGTAAATTTAATCCTGCTGCAGCTGGATCTTCAAAGGCAAACATCTTTAAAGGACCTTTGCTGCTTCACTGAGGTGTTTACAATAAGATTTCTCAAACCTCTTTAAGGAAGAACTAAGGAGAACTCTAACCAGTGACCCAACTGTATTTATTTACATTTTAATGCTCCTAACGTGATTTGATGGCATGATATTTAATAAGCAGCAGCAGCAGTTTGAATTTCCTGGCTCGGCCCGCCCGAGCTGTGTATATTGGCCTATTACACTGTGTAATGAAATGAAATGAAAGCCAGGCTGATGCATCAGTGCTGGGATCTGTCACTCCTGCTGGGGCTGGGGGAGGAGGGCTCTGAGTCATGATGCTGAGCAGATTTCATATCAAGAATGTGTTACAGACATTACTCAACGCTCATAAAAAAAAAATAGAGTTTTAGCTAAAGATGTGGCTGATTTGCTTGTAAAACAGGCAGCGGCGCAAATCAGTGTGCTGGAGCCTTGTGAGGCTTTTAGTGATGTTGTTGAGATAAAGCAAGTCTGGAAGGACAGAGTAAATGTAAGGTAGTTATTTATTTGTCTGTATCAGCTCTCTCTCATGACGATAGGATGGAATGTTTACAAAATTGTTCAATTGTACCACTTCTTTCCTAGAGGAACAAAATATTATTTAGTTTAGCAGCTTGAGAGAGGTTCTTCATGTCCCACCTCCTTCTCATGCTTTCAGATAAAAAGAAGATAGTTGTAAAATGTTGTCTGTAGGAACTGAAAGATGACAATTAACATTTTGATCTGGTAAAGTGCTCAGCACGTTCTTTGTTGTTTATTGTGTCAGCAAGTTTGTGGACATCTGGCATCTTTTTCTGACTTGAACTTGGAACTCTGTACAATTGGATTGCGTTAAAACAATAGTCTTTTGAATCAAATGTGATATAAAGAGTTCAGTAAGAAATGATGAGACTAACTCCTTTTGCATTGTATTCTTATCTCTTGCTTGGATTTTTTTGATTTATGGGGGCTGGTCAACTGCTAACCCAGCAAATCAATGCTGAATCTTTTTTTCATCTCTCTTATATCTACACCCTAACATCTATTTTATATACCTTCTCTAGAAATATGTTAATGAAGCAGGTAAATATCTTTCATCCCTGGAGGGGCTGAAGTCTGGGGTTACCATGGTCTTTCCAAAGTGACATACCAAACTAATAGCAGAATAAGATACGTGCTTTTTTCACATATTTGGCTGTTAAAACTTCAGTGCTGAGGCATTTGTGGAAAGTGTTGTTGTTTTCTACGCAAAGGATTATAAATTACATTTTTGTTACAAGATTAGCTGGAGGAGCCTTGTGATTTATGTATCACATCTGTGAGCCAAGTTCTGGGAAGAGTGAGGTTAAAAATAGGGCAGCAATAATGAAAAATTGGAAGTAATATGGGCATGGAAAATGTTATATAAAAATTCAATAAAAGATGATAAAATAAATTTAGGAGATGGTCAGATTTGATTTAGTTACCAGGAAAAAGGAACTCCTGAAAGAAAGGAGCTCCCTTCATGCTTGGCCATCTTGTCCCGTACGCTTTTCTTTCATGTTGAAAGATGTCTTATACCATACAGTGAGTTTTCTCTGACTGTAATGAATTTCACTTTGTGAGTAGGGTTGGGGCTACCAGCCATCACCAGCCCCTCCATGGGCATCACTTGGGCTAATTCTTGCTGTGAATGGCACAGCATTTGCATGTTGAAACCACCCACGTTGGACCAAAGCACCCTGATGTGCTAATGGAAATACCTCAGGCCTCTTCATAGCTTCTGTGAAGATATTTCCTCTTGTTGTACCCTGTTCAATGCTCTGATATTTGTTTTGGGTAAAGCCATAAGACAGAGAATAGGAGGGAAGCCATAGGGCTGTGGACCCCCTGTTTCAAAACGTTTGTGTTTTTCTGAAGCGGTAACTTGCATTTTGTGTGTGAGTGATTCTGCCTATCTCAGTTGTGAGAAGCAGAAATCTGCTGTGATGGGGCTCTATAGGCAGAATATGCAAAGATAATCCCTGTTGTCTTTGAGGTTTGGGGTTTTTTGTTTTCAAACTCAGCTGGCTGGTATAAAAGGAGCAAGAGTATACCTGAAGTAAACAAACATGGGCTCGACAATAAACAGCGGATGATGGCCTTTGGCAAAGTGATAGAAGCTTTGCTTGTTTTAATTCCCCAAGGAATTGTTCACACTGGACAAGATATCATGACAGGAAGCATAATTTTAAAAGAAAACAAACCCAAGACCACTTATATCTAGACATGGGGTAAGATAATATTAAATCAGATCCTACCCTCCTTTCCTGAGAATTTCTGAGAACCTGTTAAATTCAGGGGGACTGTGCACAAGGTGTACCTCAAGTCCTATAAGCTAGAATGCAGCACTGATTTCTGCTGGAAGATTTTGGGATTTGTATAATTAGAAACTTCTTTTTGATGCTCCTATCATGAATTCTTTTGTATTATAATACCAGTGGGTGTGCTTATTGACTGGAGTTAGCCACAGACTTCTCCCATGCTTTTGCTTAGCAAGGCAGAGCACTGATGTAGCTGCTGCCTGCTGTTGGAGGGACAATTGTCACCTGAAGAATTCATTGCTAGGGTAGGCCTGGGAGTCAATTTGCTTATCCCCTCCCAACTAAACAATTCTAGGATGGCTCTGGATGAATTTTCAGCTACTTTACCATTATCTGGATTCTTTCTTCCTTCTTATAACTATTTTCACAGTTCCTGCTCTGTAGCAACCAGCCTCCAGTAACATTCCTTAATTTCTTCTTATTTAGTGTAAATTCCTCTACAGCTTTTTCTGATGCAGGTCGTTGCTTTTGTGATTTTGTAAGCATGAGAGCAAATAATGTTATGCTGGTAGAAGTGTTTCTGAAGCTGAAGAACCACTTTGCCTTGTGTAAGTTAAATTGGACAAAAATTACCACCCCATCACCATGTGTGCTCTTTATGAATGCTAACAATTGTTAGAGTTCAGGTGTGTGATTGAAGAAGTTATTGTGGAGAGTAGTAAACATAGGAGCTCAGGCAGAGATTGTTAAATTTTTTTTGTTTCAAAGATGTAAAGGAATCACAGGTGCAGCCAGTTGAGTGCTGGTAGCAAAACTATATGAGAAACATGTAGCTGAGAGAAGGAGTGCTTTTGTTTGGTGAAGTGATGGGCTAGAGTGACCAAAGAATATTTCTCTTCTGTTGTTTCATCCCAGCTGTGTTCAAAAAATAGAAAGATTTCTGGGACTCCAGTTTCCCTGAATGTGACACTGTTGTTTCAGTGCCTATTCAATAAAGTCTGATGCTTCCCAAAAGTGATGGATTATTACATGTGCTGTTGATTTCTGGATATAGAACAGTCCTTGGCAGAAGCATTCAGTATATTGCATATGTGCCCTGTGAGGGTATGCATGTCTGTAGTCAGTCTAGGGTTTCTGCCAGGAAAAGGCTGCCTCATGTCTGGAAACCCCAGACAAATTCCTCTACAATTCATCCAGATGAGATTAGAAATGGGGGAAAAAATAATATTGTAAATTCTTACAAAAATAAGACTACAGGAGACCTGCAGATGTTACCTGTTGTGCCTCATTGATGGAAAAAGATGTCAGTTATACCTGTGATATTCTTAATTACAGTTTTGTAACCTGTCCTAAAAGACCTCCAGGAAAAGGTTTTCTAGATAGAACTTCCCTGGGCAACTCATTCACATGTTTAACTGTTCTTAACATGGAAAGCTTTTTTTTCCTGAAGTTTAAGTCTAGCTACATCTTTAAATCTCTTTTCATAGATCATGTTTTTCAGTGCTTGATGATTCTAATGGCTTGGTCTTTCCTTGGTCTCAATCTGTCTGTCCTGTAGTCAGTCATGCAAAACATGGAAAAAGAAAGGAGAGGGATGGACTTAAACCTTTGTGTAGTGTATCTATGTACCTTGAAGCCTCTTTATGGTTCAAGTGTCAAAGTTACCTTTTTTTCTTTTTTTTTAACTACAGAATAGTATCATTGATTCTTATTGATCTGGGGATCCCCTATAAGCATTCTGAATTTTAATCCTGTCTTCCAGAGATGTTGCAGACTTTCTACTCTTGCTTTTAATAACATATGCCCTTCCATAAACAAGTCAACAGTGGTGGATTTTCATCTAGAGAGGTGTTTGTGCAGCCCTGTGTGATACATCTCTGCACTTTGGCAGCATGCAGGTCAATAACCTACAGGCATAATTTTGTTTCTGTCATATGGTAGTTTGACATCGACCAATCTTCCCTTGTTTGCATATGAGGACATCAGGGCAGAATTCAGTTCTCTAAGTCAGAGTTTTTATTTTGTGACAGAAAGAAATTAGACTGGTTTGATATAATTTGCTTTAAACAAATCCATGTTGGCTGCCTATAATCTTCTTCTTTTATTCCAGGTGGTTGCATGTGAATTTTTGTTCCAGAATTTTTCCGTGAAGCTGCAGTTAAGCTGCCTAGTCTATGATTTCCTTGGTCCTCAATTTATCCTTTCTGATAGTAGGCATTAACTCTCCTTTTCTGCTTTTCAGTGGCCTTTATTGTCCCCCACAAATTCTAGGAAATAACTGCTTCAACTAGTTGGTTAGGTAAAAAGGGATATGTGATATCCCTAGGATTACACCAGAAAAATATCTGACTCTATAATCAAATTATCATCTTAACGCAAAAAAGGCTCTGCTAAACCCTGACAATTGGCTCTGTGTGAGTTCAGGCATTTTGCAATTTTTCCCTCAGCAATCCCAAAGTGGTGTGCGATAGCATAAGAAGTTGGAGGAAGAGCACAGTCTGTCTGATGAATAAGCTGCCTCCTCCCTTTGTCTCCTGCAGACCATCTCTTTGCCTTTAATAGCTTGCCTTATATTTCAGTAGTTTCCATGGCAGCTAATAATTTATTATTGAGCTAAGTAATAATTGCTTTATAATTATAAATCCAAGCAACATGCTGGCACATTTATCTGAAAACTTATGCACTAATTCCTTTCATATTGATCTTCATCTCTACTTGATCTTTTTGAATTTGTGAATTATATTTTATCTCACCTCTTAACAGTGAGTAAAACTAATCTCAAGCTTTTGTGTTGTAACCTCTTTTTGAATTCTGCTGTTGTAAAGCCTCCCTGACCAGCACAGCACGAAGTGTAAACCCTTTTGAATGCCTTCATATAAATCCAGCAGAAGTAGCTGCTTTGTGCGTGCCCTTGCACTTCTATTTGAGTGTTTTCTCCACCTTTTCTTAGCAATTTCACAACAGCACTTATAAATGTAGCACTTATAATAGTCATAAATGTACTTTTATTTACATATATAAATATTAAATATTAACAGAAAATACGCGTGTGGGGAATAATTTTCGAAGGTTTAAATGAAAATTTCCTGTGGGAACTATCCTTTCCCAGATATGGACAGAAAGCAGGCATTGATTTGGTTGCTGATGTATCTTTATGTTGCCTGTCTGCCTGTACAATCTATTGCCTACTGCTCCCAGTCTAAATTTGAGCTCTTTAGCAACTGTACTCTTTGTTCTGGATTCATGCATTTCTTGGCTCATGACTGGGATCACTGGGTTGAGAGGTAAAAAAAATAATAAGAGTAATCATAAATAGAGTAGGATATTGATGTGGCTGAAAATTGAAATATGTACTTTCGGCAAATGCCAGAAATAGTTTTTCCAATGGAGTAATATATTCAGATAAGCTAAGCTGTTAATAAATGCATGTCTTCCTACCTGGGAACTGCATTTCTCATGGCAAATTTGAGAAACATCTTTATTTAGTAATACTCCTATGGAGCCTGTGCAAAATTTAGAGATAATTCAACAAATCAAAGAGTTTTGTTACATCACATAGTCCTCACAAGTTAGATGACTTTAAACTTTGCAAAATTCCTGTCTTTAAAAAATAAAAGAAAGGCAAGGAAAGCTTGAGCTACTTTTTAGTTCTTCCTCAGAGTCAAATTTCCTGCCTGTTTACCAGCCACAGCTCCTGTCACACTATTAGACCATTAGGTTTAAAATTGGAGTGTTCCTAGGTAAATAGGCACAGCATACTAGTTTTTCATGACTGATGCATCTGCCTCGGGCTTATGGTGCAGACCACTGCCAAGGCAGTTTAACCTAATGTATCAAATGTATTTGAACTGTTCTCATAAGGATGCTGAGATGCTGTAGACACAGTTGTTCCTTATCCTCACTTATTTGAGGATTAATCTTCCTTTAGGAGACATTGTACTTCACTGCTTGGCAGGGTGTCAGGTTTGTGAAGGCATTGTATGATTAGGCTAAAGTATTTATTTAAGGAGGAAACTAAAGCAGTCTAGTCAACAGTTCAGTAGTTATAAATCTGGATGTACTGTCATAATAGAAATAAAACAAGTGATTGTAGGCTTAATCTTTTTCTAAATTGATGTGGTTTTTCTCATACCTGCATGAAAGGAAAAGATCCTGGTCTGCTTTCTTGTTAAAGATCTTTACAGTAGTTTCTCTTGGAGGCATTTTAGATGATCCTACAGGTAAAAAAAATTAAACATTTCTGAATATTTTTAGTGCTGTTTCACAGCAGTTCAAGCAAATATTTTCAGTTAGGTGCTAGTATGTAGACAGACAAATCTTTTCAAGAAGGAGGTTTTGAATTTCAAAGTATATATGACTTGTATTATGCGCTGCAAGTTTGTTTTGCAAGACAAACTGTTTGCAGATGCCTATTTCTGCTTTGGTAACTTTCTCCCCTGTGTACAAATTTATGCAGACTTGGAAGTATGATGTAGGTGTATGGAAAATTTATTGAAACTATTTTTCTTGTAGGCATTGCTCTATACCTCCTTGGCAGCTCATGTCTCTGACCTATTGTTCTCTGCTTGTGGCAGCTCAGCTATAACATCAAGGGGAGTTTTAAACATAATTTATGTAGTCAATTGTTTAGAATTGCCCAGACTTGCTGGTGAGCTAAATTCTTTATCTAACAAATTAGAAATACATCTGGGTCTTTGACCATAAGTTGCAGTCGAACATCAGACCCTGGGCTATTTGATGCCAATGCATGTGGTCCTGTCTTTTGGGCTCAAGGAGCTCAGGTCTGGTAGCATGAAAGTTGCTGACGCCCAGGGAGAGGTCACGATCCTGTCCAGGGCCTGGCTGAGCTGGCAGGCTGTAGGTGCCCTGAGCTGGTTCTCCCCGCTGCTGGCATCGATGCTGAACCAAGCTCTGAATGTGGGTTTTCTACTACTACGTCGGTGAATCTATATTTTTTCTTTAATTTTTCCAAGGCTACTTGTTTGTTAGTGTGCTCTAGAGCTCTGCCCTGACTGTGCTCCTTGTGTCAGGTGACTAAAGGGGATGGTCAGGCAGGGTCCCCACTCTGCCTTTGTGTCTGCAGCTGGTCATAGCTTTCCTTTTTGATGCACAGCAGAAGGAGGGTTGGCATCACCGCTCCATCCATTAAACTACACACATATATTAGGTCTTTTCAATGTGCAGCTTGCTTTTTTAATCATTAGTACTTATTTCCTTCTGGTGCTTACTTCTCTATTGGCTGTAAAGGATAGTTTTCTTGTGTTACGTTTTAATTTTGCTGTTAACAGACCTGGTTGGAGAAAAGCTTTTGTAACAGTAATAAAAAAATGTGTACAAGACAGCACAAATGACACGACACGTAAGCTTATTCCATGAGGTTTGCTTAATTGAAGATAAATTTATTATCTTGCAATTACTGTGGCTTGTATATGTAAACAGCTTCTCAGCAAGTTTCGCAACTCGACTCAACATGCTGCTTTTGACTTGGCAGCAGGTTTTATTTCACTGTATCTTAAAGGCTTCTTGGAGGAGTTCACCTCCTGGTTCTCTGGGCTCCTTGATATACAAAGATACCATATCAGGGTCTTTCAAATTCTTCCGTGGGAAACTCAGAAGCATTGAGACAGAATAGTAATACAAATGAGAATGTTAGTGAGCACAATGCTGACTTGAAATGTTTTCCTTTTTCAATTTCACAATATAATCCTGTTCTATGAGAAGACTTCTAATTGATGGTACTGATTAGCTTCCTTTTATTGTTATTATTTTCATAAGAGGAGAAGCACATGGAATAGGAGAAATTACTCGCTTGGGATTATGGGAAGGAGTGATGTTGAAATGTGAAACTGTTGTTGGAGCTTGGCAGGCTCATTCTGCCATAATTACCCCATTGACCCACAAATGAACTTTACTTTTCAAAGAAACAATTTTGGAATGTTTCCTGGGGAACGTTCTGCAGTTGATGTGTGAGCATACTGTGCAAGATGCTAAAGACATATCCAAACTTGTGGCTGAGTATTAGCATAATGATTAATGCAGCTCCCTAGTGCAGCTACACAACCACTCTGTGGTGCATCATGTCTTTTATGGGAGTGCCCTGTGTCCTGAACAAATTCTGTCCGTGGACTTCTTTGATGCTCAAAGATATGATTATTTCTGGATTTTTAAAATGCAGTCTTTAAGTAAGTATGGCAACGTGGGAGCCTGATTCCAAGTGCTATCCAAGCACTTTCTGTTAAAGGGGAACCTGGCACCTTACAAATGGGTACAGAAATCTTTTAAAAAATCCCATTGATTTGGTGGTGTTTGCTTTTGTTTCTTTTTTTTTTTTTTTTTTAATTTTTATTACTCCTGCAGCTGAAGACTTCTTTCTCCCATTCCTTTTAAAGGCATGGACCCAATTGCCTTTGCTGGCACTTGATCCAGAAATGAGCAGACAGAGAACTGTCCTGCACAAGGCAGCTTCTGAGCCCATCTCCTCATATCTACTTGAGCCACTATAAACCACCAAAAACTGATTGCTTAATGATTTTCTAGTCTGCAGATGTCTTGTAAGGATGAGCTAAACATTCTAGAGCATGAATAATTTTTAGCTAGACCTTTCAAGAAATTCTTAATATTGCTGAAGAGTAGACTTTTTGTGGCTACTCAGATTTCTATTTTATGTTAGTAGTGAAGTCTTTCAAAACATATCCTTGGAAAAGGAATAATCCTGATAATAAAAAGATGAATTATATTTGATTAATTGTATAAATTAAATTATATTGTAATATAATA
Organism: Atrichornis clamosus; assembly: GCA_013400975.1. Taxonomy (NCBI): domain Eukaryota; kingdom Metazoa; phylum Chordata; class Aves; order Passeriformes; family Menuridae; genus Atrichornis; species Atrichornis clamosus. The sequence goes on along the minus strand of WBMZ01000437.1, from coordinate 139,028 downwards.
AAAATAGACTAACACAGTGGTAGTTCATTAAATGGACAAAATTCTTAGTATACTAACAGTCTAGTTCAAGAATGAATGGCTAAGCCTTTTTCTTTGTAACGATTCAGGTTTTTTCCTTGATGTGGTTTTGATAAGGTAGCTGTTGATATTCTTTAGTGCTGCTTATGATCACATTTTTTGTTGAACTAAGTTTTAGAATTTATTGTAAATATGAATATGGGTATTAGATTCTATTCTGTGTGAAAGGTGGCAAAAGTAAAAACTGTTTCTGAATTACTGAAAGTTCATCTTGAACGCAATTCCAAGCTTTCAGTTTTGTTAATTTTCTAACTCAGAGTTTAAAAAATGTTTCTACAGACAAATACTCTCCTTCTTCAGAAAATACAGCTCTTGTGTAACTTTCATTTCAATTCCTTGCCTGCACAATTAAAACACAAACTCAAGACCTTTTTCTCGACACTTCCATCGTCTATTTCTCATTATGCTTCTTGATGAGATTTTTAGGCTTCACAGAACACCGTCTAGGCAGCTAATCCGATGCAGTGCTAAGATCACAGCACTTCTTGTGTAATTCTTATTAGGTTAATCAAGAAACTTACTGAAGCAGGAGGTTTTTTAAGGCCTGCCAAATTTGAAGCGATAGATCAAAGTTCATAGCCCTCTGACCCTTTTGCCCTAACTTGCCTCAGCAAAAGTCCCCATGAATGGCCTTATTGTGAATATGGCAGCGTCCAGAGCCTGTACATTTGCAATTGTTTAGGCTTAGGAGGGGCATTGTGTTGTCACTGATGAAATGCATTTTCTTCCCTTTCTGAAGTGTAAAGGTTTTCACCTCCACTGCCTATACAAGTGCTCCGGTCACCACAATAGCACTTAGGTGATCCTTGTTCCTCTCAGACTGAGCACCCAGTTTTATGACACAGTGTAATTAAATGTCTCAGAAGGCAACATTAGGAAAACAGCAGTGAAGAACAGGGGAAAAGCTTAATTTCCATATGGTCAGCCAAGCAAGAACAACGCCAGCATTGTGATCTGGAGTAGACAGTTTAAGCACTATTAAAGAGACATCTATTCTTTAAGTTGTCCTCTGAATGCTGCTGCACTTTGATTACACTTCTTCATGGTCAAAACCTCTTCCTAACCCAAATGCTTTTTGCATGGCATGACTTCTTTGGTGTTATTAATATAATAGAAAGGATTACTTTGAATAATAACACTGAACTTTAGAATGGAAATCAAGTAATTTAATTAAATGAAGTTTGACCCAGACAGGCTAAGGGAATTTTGGTGAGATTGCCTTAATAACATTCTGATTTACTACTTCCTTTTTCAGGGGAAATCACAAAATCAAGATTGTGGTAGAATTGGAGCTTTCAGGGAGCATAGGGTAGAAGTGGTAATTGTGCTTCTAAAGAGGACCTGAAGATTTTTGGGTAAACTAAATGGTGTTCATTTATTTTTAAATTCCTGAATTAATCTCCCAGAAAAGGTAACCAGTGTCTCTCTGGATTTATCAGTTTGCCAGCCAGAAGGGTTAAAATGTTTTTTGCGGTCACGTATTCTTTGAATTGCCCATGGGAGCTATTTGAGTACTCAAATGTAAAACTTAACATCTTGGTTTCAGATATGCATATTAGTACTGCAACTGTAATGCTGAACTGGTCCCTCTGTGCCTGGTGACACTGCTCCCAGAGCCAGTGGGAATTCGGCTGCTTTGAATCTGGGAGGTGTCTCTGAGATGGTTTATCAGGGTCTGTGTTCTTGCATCATCAAAATAATATGCTTGAAAGTTTACAAGTTACGAGATGCAGAAATAGAGAAGGGTGTGTGAGTAACATAGGTTTACTTGGTTTTTTTTTTTACATGTATTTCTCATTGAATTGAATGCAAATGCTCAGGAATTACATAATGCTTATTTCAAGAGCAGTTAACTCTATAACCAATGAGTCACTGCTTCTATAATGGTAAAATTATCAGATATTTCTGAGAAAACCCTTGCAACCATTACCTGGAGTACACGAGCATGGTATCAAAAATTACAGGAGTTAATTAAAATAAAGCGAGAGATATTGTTCAGATTGCCAATTTACTAATTAAAGTGTCAATTGATTAAAGCAGGATGTTCACTTACAAACCAAACAAAGCAGTTCAGGCAATTATGGTTCTCCCCCTTATTGCAGGAAAACATTTGAAAGTCTGAGAGGCAGTTGTTTACTCAATATGAGTATTAAATTCTCTAATCTTCAAATCTATAAAAAATCACTGTATCACCTGCAGGAAGTTCTCAAGATAAATACCCAGTGCATGTTTTGGTACAGTTGGGTTGCAATCTGCTGCCTTTCAAAGGGGAAAAGTGACAAGCAGGAGCAATAAAAAGAGATGTGTTTGAGGGGTCTAAATTTTTTCTGCCCAACACTGTCTTGAGTACAACTTAATTTTAAAGTGCATCCTTTTGCCTGCCACAGCCAAATCAATTTCCTCTCTACGTATAAAACAGAACTGTCAGCTTTATTTGATCCTAATATCCTGAACATTAAGGTGTATTACTATTGTATAAGACAAAATTTATTCTGGTGAATTGCATTAACACAAACAATGTGACATCCAATACAAGCACATGCTTTGTCAGCTTGGGAAGGAGTGTATATGCAGAAGAGAATATTGTTATCACCCTCTGCAAAATAATGCAGAATATTGCTTTATTTATGCCTTGAAAAGCTGACAAAGATAGTGAAACCTTTGTGTCAGTCAAGTCCTGATTTAAAGCTCCAGCTGTTGGTATTCAAGGACTCAATTATGTTATGACCTTTCATTTTTTTCTTCTTTACAGCACACACAGTGTCCAGGTTCTTCTTAATTATTTTATTTTTTTGTTATTTTTTTTGTACCTTTCTCTCTAAATAAAAGTAAGGAGGGGAAAACCTCTTTTCAATAACTTTTTCATTTTTATTACATCATTATAATTTTCACAGTTGTAATTCCATGGCTTTTCTTCCTAGAATACTCTCACTTGCCTAGCCAGTGGAGCCAAATGGGATTTACCAATTTACTTCTGGAAACTAAGTGGCCTAATGTTCCTCTCTGGTTATCTACCCTTTCAGCTGGTGGGATAGATGCCCTGCCTTCTGCCTGCTTAGTGCCCTGTAGATAAATTTGTACAGAATTTCTTTAGCTGTCACAGTGATGGATGGGTGGTACAGTGGAGCCTGCTCAGCCAGAGCAAGTGGCTGCCTTTGCCATCCATCACTCTTCCTGCTGTCAGCCCCTTGATCAGGACTGCAGAGCAGGCTCAGACTTGGTCTAGGTCACAGTGCCACAGAAAAACAATTAGTTTGTCAAGGATATACATATTTTAGCATGAGGAGATTTGACATCTGAAGTGCGGTTTTGTTCTGTATTTGATAAATCAGATTTTTGCCTTGTTTTCAGGTAGGAGCTCTGTGCTTGGGGGAGACTGTGTGTGTCACATTGGGTGTTCTTGTAGTTATAATTGTGGATGGTGGGAAAGAAAAGTGTGTGACGTTAGAAAAATAGAACACTGAGAAGCAGCATTTGATACCTGAGCACAGATGTATGTTTTAAAATGAATGTTAAAAACAGCTCTTGCCTTTTAAAGCACTTAGGGTTTTTTCCAACTAGTAATTTTTAGTAGCTCTGATTGTCTTTAGGCTTTAGGTATTTCTCTGGCTTGATTTGTTGGCTCTTTCTACTCACCAACTATTTGTGAAATCTAAAAGAACCAAACTAAATTGAAGTATTTCTTCTTACTTGTGTTATATTTCACAAAAGCTTATGTTTCTCTGTATTTCATTACATTTCATGTGTTCGACTGGTAACTTAAGTTCCTGCCCTTAAATGCCAGCCAGGATTTTTAATTCGCAACAGTCCTTAACTCCTGTGGATGACCTTAATTTTTTTTTTCCTTCACATTTAATGGCTCTGGGAAGAAGAAAGGAGAGATACCTTACAGTTCATTTAACTGATGGTGAACCAGCGTTAGCTTTAAAAATATTTAATGTCTTCCAGTGGTTTTTACTTTTCTTTGAGGAACTTTTCTGCACTTTAGTTGGAAGGACTTACGGATCTGGCCAGGTTCTGCTGGGGACAGCCCCACAGGAGTGCTGCCCTCTGCCAAAAGTGTGCCTTTGCTCCAGAGGCAGCCGGCTCTTGTTTGCTGGAGAATGCCTGGAGCCGTGCTGAGAAGGAGGAACTCTTGTGATGTGAAGACAACGACATCAGTATTACAAACCTGTGTTTTGGGCACGAATCACTCCAACAAAAGACAGTCACAGTAGTAGAGGCTGGGGCTGAGGTTGTCACAGGGGTTACCGATGGAGTGGAGTCACCCTGTGGAGTGAGGAACACCAGGCTGCCCCTGCTTTGTGCCACTCGTAGGACAGGCTGCCAGTGGGGAGCCGTGTGGGAGCTTCAGTAGGATCATTTGTGCCTGGCTGAGCCTGACACAGCTCTAGTGACCCAAAACAGGACACAAATCTCTGTTCTTGTGTCCCCACAGTTACCTTTCAGGAACAGGTATGGTAGCACTCACTGCTCAGGAACTGAACAATCTGCTTTTGTTTGCAGGTATAAGCCAGTTACCCATGGAGTGTGCTGTGGTACTAAAGTATCAAAAGTAAATGGGTTGTGTTTAGCATTTCAATGTCCGAGGAACGTGTTGCAATATCTTGCAAATTAAATGGCCGTGGGAATAACTGCAATGTTTTGCGCTTAAGTGGAAATGATATTTAAAACCATAGTCTTCTTTCTGTGCAGCTTGTGTGTCACAGTGGAACTCTGCAGAGACAAAGTAACCGTGTTCTGGATATGCTGAGCGAGTGCAGAAATAGCTCACCTCCTTGTTCACTAATATTCCTGTTATCTATCACCAGCCACTCTCCTTCAGCTGGAACAGTTGTGCTCACAGGATTGTTTTCTTAGAAGTCTGCTACATATTTATGCTCAAGTGAGAAGGATTTTTGCTTGGAGCTCTTACCAGTGGGATCAGTAGAGGAAAATAAATCTTTGCCAAATTTGTGTTTTTTGCATTTTCAGGCGATCGATTACATTTATCAGATTTCTGGATAAATGCAGGTTATCTTCAGCTGAGTAAAATGGAAATGCTTCTCCATAGCTAGGGCAGGAGTTATTTCTGTGTGCACGCTGTGCAGACAGCTGCCTTGATGGCTGTGAGAAAGATGGCATAGCTCAGGCTATGCTGACATATTTAGAAGGAATTAAGCTCTCTCCACACATCTGTATTTTAATAACATTGCTTTTTCCAGTGTTTCTTTGCACAGTGGAACAAATCAGAAATAGCCACTGAAGCTGAAAGCAACAGAGGATCTTGTTCTAGTAACAGTGTTTCCTAATCCTTTTCCAAACCTTTCTTAGACAACTGCTTGTTACATTATCCTGTTCAAACTTATTCTCCTGCTCTATTTGATTTGTTACTGTCCTGTGTCTCACATGACGCCTTTAAATCACAAGGTCTTCACGATATGAACTTTGGCATGGATCTAGAATTATAATATACAAGTATAGCACAGACATTATTTACTTTAAGGAAAGAAGTAATTTGGCAGCTGGCTAGGAAAAGATGAAATTTCTGCTTATTATAATAACAGTAAGGGCAGGTTTTCATTACTAAGCAAGCATATAGACATTTCTGTTAACATGCCTATAACAAGGTAGCTCGTCATGCTAATTTGGTACTAGGAAAGTACCTGTATTACATGTAGGTGAAAGTTGTGGAGAAATCTAGGGAAAGAAATTTAACCTGTTCCTGGTCTATTGAGAGAGAAAATTAGGATATAATTCCAAAATAATAAATAAAAATCCCTGGTAGTGGGGAATACTTAATTGCTTCTTGTTTCTTGTAGTTAAAGGAAGTTTATAGAATAGCCTGATTGAGGGACTCTGAAGGGGGTCCAAGAGGAGTGGTTTGGATCTAACTTCCCCTCCTTTCAATAGGAGTGGAGAATCTGTGTTCTGACAGATGTGCCAGGAGTATGAGGCTGGTATCTGTTACAGGAGCTGGATGTCAACCACCACGTTGAGAGGTCACAATGTATGCAGTAAATATTTAAATATACTTTAAAATAAGTGCCTCTGATTTTAAAGCCTTTTAACATCTGATACAATATTTGGACAGGATAACTATTCTTGTGAGCTTTACTCATCTTGAAGAGTACTGAGTGAAAGTTCAGCTGGCTTCTGTTTCATCCTGTCACGTGTCTGTTTGGTTGCTTCACAAATGGGTCAAATCAGCTTTATAGGAAAACCATAAATACTTCTGAGTTCCTGCAGGATCATCACCTGGGGCATTATGGCAACCTGGTACGTGGGTGATGGGTGTTCACACGGGCAATGAAAGAATTTTCCATTTAGTTTCAGCGGTCATAAAGCCACATTAGAATAAATGTAGTAACTGAGGTATAACACTGCCAAAGAGCAACAGGCAGTTTTAAGGAGTAGATTACAGACCATTAAAGAAGGAAACAATTTGTAGGAGTAGGTGTAGGACACAAGTATCCAATATACTCTGTGCAATGTATGTGTTACCCAGTAGCTGGAAGCTGGACCAGTTATCTGTATCCAGCCTCTGGAACTGTGCAGTTACAAGCATCAGGTGTTTGGCGTGTGGAACTGAATTTTCCACCTTAGAATCACCTCAATGTTTTAAAACTGGGAAAGACTTCTATAGTCTTGTTCGTGCCTTTGTTTTATCAAAGAACACTCATATATTCAGCCTAACATCTAATGTTTAACTTCATTTTCAGCATCAGTTCTCTATCAGGCTTGGCCAAGGACTGATAGTTCCCACTTCATTGTCATGAGAGGTGAGATATAAAAGTAATGCAACTATTGTGTCCTAGATAAATTGACTTTTAGTGACTCCCTCAGTTGCTCAAAAGCTTTTCTCTCCAGGGCCCTCGTATGAACATGACCTTCTACAATGCTAAATATTAAAACAACTGTTCTAAGCTTCATGTTTTAGTTTTAAAAGCAAAGGAACAAAGTGGCAGTGGGAGCCAGCTGGCAGACTTGCATAGCAATGCACAAACCTTTCCCCTTTAGACACACCAGAATTTAAATTTGCACTTAAAGCACGAGTCAGGATGAATTTGAGCCTATCCAAGAACTCATTTATGCACATCACAAAACCACCGCACAAATTGGTATGGTACTTTTCATTTGGCAGCCATTCCTCCAGAGACATCCAGGACAGAAATAGCAAGGGTCCTGCAGGCCAGATATTTGCTGGCAAAGCTGCCTATGGTAAAAAACTTGTTCAGCACCTGCCTGTTTGTGCTCTGCCTGGCTGCCAGCGCCTGTATTACACTGTTGCATTTATAGTGACTGGAATTGTCCATATTATTTAGGAATAATATTGGTTTTTGTTGCTTGAGCTAAAATTTTAAGTGCAATTTAAAGTGAGTCAGAAGATAGAAAAGAACAGCAGGTCTGAGCAGAATCATTGTTTACAGAAACTTTTTAATTTTTTGGGACGCCGGTTTGGAATTGGTTGAGCCAAACAGAGCACTTGTTCCTCTTTTCCAGCTGAACAGAGCTTTGTTAAAGTTGACAGGTCGCCATGTGGGTGTGGAAATCTTGGAATTTAACAACTCATATCTTCCTCAGATTTTTCCTGAAATATTGGTTAATCAGCCTCTTTAATTCTGCTTGCTCAAGTTCCTGTCTGATGGTAATCCCAATGACTTTCAAGTGAACTGTGGCTGTCAGGAAGAAATGTGAATTGTCAATTAAAAGTAAAAATTGGAAAGTAGGTCAGGATCATCTTAAATCCTCTCAAGGTCACCTGGTCAGCACTGGAAGACAGATCTTTGTAGCTTCATGAAAAAAACCTTCAGTGTCAGTTTCTTTTTAAGAGACCCTGAAAAAAAGAGGCACCCTGTGCATCATGAAAACACTGTGATATTCGTCCTTCATGTGAAATACCTAAAATGGTGTTGTCAGTGACACTGAAGGGAATGTGGAAGAAAATCAGGTTTTACCTAGTGATTTTTTTTTTTTTTTCTGGAACATGAATCTATCACTGAATGCTACCTGGATAATTGATTAGAGAGCTGAGAGTTTCCTTTTATTCTCATGCTCTCTCTGACACACTGGTGTGCTTTACCTTCTAGAGAGCTAGAAAAGCTCCAGGAATTCCTCTTGTTGGCACTGATGGTAACATGTTCACTGGCAAAAGTATTAAGCCCTGCTTTGTAGAAGTGCTTTAAACAAGTGTAGAATATCTCAGAAATGGAGAAGCCCATAGCCAGTATTGATTACTGTACCAGCAAAATCTCTTTACTAACCTGTGCATAGAATCTGTTGCATTCAAGTTGCAATCCTTTAATTCTTTGTTTAAGGCTTTGCATCTCTGAGCAAATCTACCCTTGCAAAGTCTGGTAATATTGATTGGATATTCTTCATCTTATTTTTCAGTCTGTGTACAATTTGCAAGCAGTTTTAGTGTATATTAAAAAAAAAGAAACATGACGCATTTCAGAGAGGAAAATATTTCTTTTTAAAGCAGCCTCCCTTGAAACTTTCTTGAAACATAGAGTTAGAATTAAAGAGATGAAGGACCAGGGAAAGAATCATAGAACAGATCAAAATCATGGAATATGCTGATTTGGAAGGCACCCATCAGGGAGTGATTTTCCAACTCCTGGCCCTGCACAGGACACCCCAAGAATCAACCACGTACCTGAGAGCATTGTCCAAACCCTTCTTGAACTCAGAAAAAATGTGCACAAACTAAACCAGTAAATATCCCTCAAACCTCTCTCTTTTTTTTTTCATCCTATGTACATCAGAATCACATTGTGCTCAACCCAGAATTCTCTTGTCATGAAAAAGTGAGCAGTTTTGCTGTGCTGTGTCCAATTCCGTGCTGTTCCCTGGAAGCGAACTGCACGTTACCTCTAAAAGGCCTTGCTTTCCATGAGATCAATTTGATCCAGTTGTGTTAATCTGTGTTAGTCCCTCTGCACTAATTGGACCAGGGTTTTAACGCTGGTAATCAGTGGAGTTAGTGCTCTTTATCTTGCTTGGGAATTACTGCAGTAGTAGCCTGCTCCAGCAAGACCAGAAGATTTTAGCTATAATTACTGCATGAAAGGCTGTCATTTATAAAGACATATTGTCACACAGCTGGGGGAATACTCCCCCCAGCTGGACGCTCACCAGGCTGCTCTGGTTACCTCCTGCCACACAGCCTCTGGGTGTTTTATGATTCCTGTTGAAAAGTAGGAAAGACAGGCACTGCAGTTTCCCTAGTACGCTCACAGGTCACAGGCTGCCTATTCATTTACATAAAAATGGGACCTCCTGTCTCAGCTGCCATAATCTTCTCGAGACAGCACTGATCTCCAGCCCCAGCTTCTGCTACCTCAACCTGGAAAAAATGCACTTTGCGAGGGAGCTCTGTGAGTTTAAAATTCAGATTCCCTGAGTTGTTAGGGTTACGAAAAGCCAATTGCTTTTCATGTTAGTTACACAAAAAGTATATGTTCTAAGACAGATTCATAGATCTGTGCACATATTTATTGATTTTTAAAAATTTTTCCCCCCACCCAACAGTGGCTTGTGCTCGGGGTTTGCTGTCAGGGTTGCCTGCAGAACCCAGGGGTCCCTCCTCTGCCTGTGTTTTCCTTTCTGTATCATGAATTGTCTTCTAATAACAATTAGTTATTAGAAGTTACCTAATAGTAACACAGCTACTTTCTCAATTTTGCCTCCGATCTGCCCTCAGTTTCTTCAGCAGCTGCTTGGGATCCTGCCTTTATAACTTTTAGTTTGTTTCATTAAGTCAACTTTTCTACCAGCAAATGTCCATGGAAGCTGCTTGATGACTTTCCAGGGAGAGGGATTGTGGCCTCACTGTACAGAGATACCTGGCATTTTATACAAATGTCTTTTGAGTTATGAACTACAATTTTGGTTCATACACTATTTCTTTCCATGGATTAGATTCATGACTTGTATGCTCTGTCCTCAGACTTATATAATTGGGGTTTTTTTTTGTAAGGGAGGCTGTTTCATTAGAGCTGTTGGGTAGGAACATTGTATTAGGTAACTGAATTTTTGTAATATAAATAATTTTTTCAAAAGTGGTAACAATGTCTTACAGGTCTTGCACTTAGCTGTAATGTGATGTGATACAGATTTTATAGTAAGACTTCAAAGAGTCCCCATATCTGAATCACGTAGATGAGTATTTTAGTCAAACATTTTTCTGGTATGTGAAAGCAGATGTAGAATTTTTGTTTTGTTTTCTTGGTTAAAAAGGGAAATGAATTCTCTTAACAGTAAATGATTGCAAGAAGCTTATTCATGCTGTGGTTTGAGTAAGCACATGAAAAATATGCCAGTGATGGAATTGCAGCCTTACTTTGAGTCCTGCAGCATGTGTGGGTTAAGGTATTCACCTGTAAGGTTCCAGTACAAGAACAGTGAACATGGAAATGGAAAGGGGTAAATAGGTGAAGTATAAACAGGAGAACAGAGGATCCTTGAGGGTCTTTTGAAGATATCTACATTGGTTGTCTCTCCAAGATCTAGGTTAAGCTGCATTTTCCCTCCTTTCTGAGCTTTCTAATGAGACATAAAGATGTCATTTCAGGTTCTGAATTATAATTTAGGAATTTCTTCTCATTGACTAGTCTACTTTCTATTTCTGTCTCAGGACAGAATTATGCAATTCTTTCCTTCCTGATGCATGACTTAGAATATACCAAATTCACACTGCTCTGCAGGGGCATCTGTACTGATGCAAATGACATAAAAACACCAAGTGTGCCATGTACCTGTTAGTGTCCTCTGACTTGTATGTCGCTGCAAGCTGAGGGGCTGCTTCCTGAAGTTACTAAAACAGCTTTGAGAAATTGAGTTTCTTCCAATGATGTCCAGATCCAGATGTCTGTTTATTCCAGCTGAATGAATTATCACCATAGTGCTCAATAGTTCCCTTTATTTTAGTGAGTTAGGCAGGCTTCTACCTCTGGCTGGTGTAGTGTATTAGAAATGAGAGGTTGCCCTCGTGGAGGTGTTTGCTGTTCCTTTGTTTGGGTAAGGAGATATGGTCACTCCAAGTGGATGTCTACCCTGGGTCTGGCAGCTATTTCTTTTTTTTTTAAGGAAAACTCTTGCTGTGGGATCCTTCCTTTGTTTTTCATGTAGACCTTGCTGCATGATTTCTTAAAATTCAGCCTGGAAGTTCTACGGTGGACATGTATCTAAATGGCACATTTCATACAGACAAACCTCTCTGTAACTGTGGAAAGGGTGAAGCAGAGGACATGAAGGGTGCAGGAGTGTGCAGCCTGGCATGTGATAGCCCCTCCAAAGCTTTTATTTTAGACAAATTTGGGGAGTAGCACAAAGATAAGGAAACATCAAGCCTTGACAGTCTAACCTCTGATGGTTTTGGAATACTGTGTGGGAAGACAGAGTGATTGGAAGTAGGAGCAGGAAACTCAAGAGTACTGCGAATGCAGGGGAGCAGACGAGGAAAGACATTGGTAAGAAAATCCTGGTGGTATCAGCTCATCAGCTGTTGAGATACCAGATAACATCCTGGGGAATTATTTAGGAATCATTCAAATGTGAGTGAGCTAGGATAAATAATGTGTGCTAGTAAACATAACTCCTCCGTGTGTGAGAAGGTATGCACCTATCTAAAGCCACAGGCAAAATGTTTCATGCCCATGCTGCGCATAACTGTGTGGTTGCATAGGAAGGAGCTGTAATTGCTGAGCTCCCTTGAGGACCAGGCCTCAGGAATAGAGAAATGATGGATGTTTTTGCAGATTCTACAGAGTGCACGAACGCTGCTTCCAGTGCCAGGACCAAACAGCACAAAACATGCTAAAGAGAATTGAAATATATGTAAATAAAAGTGTGTGTGTGTGTGTGTACAGTATAAATTTTACTACTCTTCAGAATTGCCTGGAGATTTCTTGGATCCTAAAACTTAGAGCATATACAGTGTGGTCCACAAGTTACTTGGATGTGCAGACAGAGCAGGAATATTCAGTGAGGCTCTAACTAAACTGTCCATCCAGTCTCCCTGGTTCAGCTATCTTCCAGTCCTGAACTCATGTCAAAATGGAAGCTAGGGGGAAAAAACCCAAACATGAGCATCATCTGTAAAGACAAAAGTTTCAAAGGTGTTGGGTGTTAAATGCAGGAGGAAAGCCTTTCACTCTGCTTGGTGGCTCTGCGTCCAGCTCTGGATGCTGCACAGCAAAACAAGTACACACCAGATGGAGAGGGGCCAGAGGCAAGCAATAAGGATGAGAAAAGAAAATGCAAGCTGTGAAAAAGAAAATTGGAAGAATTTGGTTTGTGTAGTCTAGAGGTGAAGAAGGCTGAGAAGTTGTATGCAAAAAGCTTCTGTTTGTGAGGAGAGAATAATCTGGTTTTTCGTGTCTTCTTGGGACAGGACAAGAACTGATGATCTTAAATTAAAGCAAAAGAGATGAGGAGTTAGATAGGAGGGGAAACTTTGGAATTGTTAAGGATAATTTGTCACTGGAATAGATTGCTTAGGGCTGCTATGGAATCACTTCAACTCTGTGGGATTGGACTTGACAGACATCTGCCAGGAGTGCCAGAGGTGCTGATACCTGTGCCTGGGAGTAATAAGGTGAACTCGGGGACTACTAGAGCATCTTCTTGTCCTAGTCTCTTTGATATGAATCTCTGTGTTTTCATTCTCAAACTGCTGCTTTCTGGGACTCCCTGTTTATATATATATTTTTTAAAAAATTAGTTAAAATGTTTATTTGATACATACTTCAATCAACCAGCAGGAAAACAAATATAATGTCTGGTTTTGTGGCTGAAAGAAAGTTAGCCTGAGTCAGATTTTGCTACGGAGACCAGCTTTAGGGCTACCACAATTTTTAAAACATCTGTTTCACTGTGGTGCAGCAGGAAGCAGCTTCTATTACACTTTATCAGCAAAAATTCAAATCCCTAAGTGACAGGGCAAGCTTAGAAGGAAAAACAGCTGTTGACAAGACTGCGGTGCGTACGCTGTGGGGCTCAGCAAAATAAAGCTTAATAGGAAGGGAAGGCAAAGCATCTTTTCGTTCAGCTTTGAGGAAAAATTGACATGGTCCCAGATTATTGAATGGATTTATTCAGCAGTCTGTGGGATGTGTTATCCACAGCACGGCTGTGCACGCTGCTGGCAGTGACCCTGATGCAGGCAGGGCATTCCCCAGGGCTCTCCGGCGAGGCTGGGTTTAATGTAGCAGAGTGTGTCATCGGGGCTGAGGAAGCAGGGTGGTGCTTCCAGTTGCGTAATTCATTTCTGCTGGGTAAAAATGGAAAGGTGGCTATGGTCGGCTCTGTAATTGTAATTGTACGTGTTTTATTAGAGCACTAGGGCTACAAGAAGGGAAGAGATAGAGGGTTGAGTTATAGTCACACTCTCTAAATTGCTGGTGTTCAGATACTGAGCATTAGTTCTGTAGTACTACTTAAGTTTTGTCTGTTTTGCTAGATTTTTCATTTTAAAAGGAGTTTTTGTTTGGGTTTTTTGCCTGCATTCAGTTCAAGAAGGTTATGTTAAGGACACTACTGCTTTTGGAGAAAAGACCAAATGAACCATCTTTCTCTTACTTTTTTTTTTTTTTTTTATTGTGTCAGATCTTGGGCTAGGCATTGACTTTGAAATGGAACATAACCAAGATTTGTTGTACTGAAAAATGTGATGTTAAAAACATCCTAGTTCCTTAGGTCCCTCTTCAGGAAATGGTGGAGTGGGAAAAAAAAGTGTGATCATTATTTAAAAACAAACAAAGCTGGAATTCTTGCTACAAGCAGGGCATTTATTGTCAGTGGTATCTAGAGGGATATTAGAAAGAGGACTGCATCATAACATCCACTTCACTCCTCTGAGTTCCTCATTGAATCTCTTTGAATAACAATCAAATATTCTTTTGAGACAGTAACTTATTTAAAAAGCATAAGCATTAAACTCAAAAAAACCCTCAAACCACCCAACCAAATATATTAAAGAAAAAAACCCAAAACCACCTAGAACGAAATAATAACAAATAAACAAAACACCCCAAAGTTATTTACTAGTGTGACTACAAACCTGTTTTGCAGAAATGCATGAAATACCCCAAATTTGGTGAGGTGTCTGTGTGCGTAGCTGTTAATGAGCTAAGTGAGCTGAAAAGTAAACAGGATGTGCCTCATTTCCCCTGATGAGCTTTTCTGTACAGGATCCTGGAATTTGCCTTCAGGTGAAGTGTCAGAGATTGAACTTTCCCTTGGGAGAGCCAATTCTAATTAAGCAGTATACAGACAAAATCATGTCTTTGTTCTGCCTTTATTGAGAAACACTTGAATACCAATTTTGACACTGTATTACTGCTGAGGGTATTGGCAGTGGCACCTTACCTGTGCATATCTGAGCTCTGCACTGTTACCATGGGATGTAGGAATGAGTATAAAAATGATTTCCACAAAATCAGCAAAGTGGAGTGAACAGAAGCTGAATCTCATTACACTGGCTTTACTTTCAATTTAGACAAGGCACAAACAATGAGAACTTGCTAATTAAATAGTGTGCTGGTAGATAATTTTTTAACCTCATGAGGTAAATGGCACACTTAAAACAGTGACATCTATTCTAATGGGCATGTGGAAAACCTATCCAAACAATACAGACCTTAGCTTTTGCAATAGAAGAAATTCCTTTAATTAAATGAGAGTTGTAGCTGCTTAACCTGAATTTTATATGGAATATTTTCATAAATATTTCAGGAGTTGATGATGCACAGTGTGGTGCATCACAGTAAAAAACCTTTGTATAATTTCATATGTTGTTAAATGAACTTAAGAATACGCAAAGATGCTGGATTTGGATTTCCTATATGTGTTTGCACATCTGGATTCCAAGAACAACCAACATGCAGTTTTTAAGTGCACTAGAAAGAAATGCAAGATTAAATTTAGGTGTATATGTGGATTTGGATTTGTAGTTCCTCTAATGCATTTTGTTTGAGGTGAGCTTTTATGGTAAAGGATGGGTTTAGCCATAGTTGTACCTTTATTGGGTAATGAGGCTGAGCAGTTGTCTTGGGATAAGCTTGTGAGATACTTTACAGTGAGTGTGATCACACATAAACCTGCCTTCCTTCTCAAAAACAAGGTGGGAGTTGGATACAGAGCATGGAATTGGCATAAAAGTGAGATTTACTGATTTGTGGGTTACCTTTTGCTCTGTCTTCAGTGGTATGCTTGAGGCAATGATTCATTCTAGCAATGTTATTTTTCAGAGACCTGTTTGAAACTCACCCTGCAGTTGGTGCTCAAGTAGTTTTGCATTCCTTCAGGTTTTTTGTGCAAGTTCCAGCTCAAATAAATCCCCAGAATCTAACATGTAAATTATTCAGACATAACTTCAGCCTTTTCGTAACTGTGGCCATTTTTTTCATAAGCAGTAGAAGTGTATAGTCTGATGTGTTGTTTTAATTTTGTAAGGATGATACTTCTGATCTGTTTTGATTTGAGGTGCGTTTTACTAATGAACATTTTGTTTCCACTGTGAGATCAATTAGATGAGATTATTTATCAATATGATCACAAAACAGAAAAAAGATTTGAAAACTATCTAGTAGTATTTGGCTGTCCAGCTTTTGAGATATGAACTTTTGAGATCTTGAAAGACTGATTTCAAAGCCAATTGAGATTTCTTCCTGAAAATGGGATTTCCCTGGAAAGTCAGATATTCATCGTTATTATTAAATGTTCACTACTAAGAAATAAATTGTTGAATTCAAATGTAAAAATGGGGAGACTATTTTCTCTTGTAACTAAACAATAAATCTTGTTCTTGATCTGAAGAACTTCTTCTTGAGTAATCCTGTTGTAATCACAATTGATGAGCCATGATGGGTGATGGCGTATTTCTGTCTTCAGCAATTAGGTCATGGCCATCAGAAAGCACATAAAACTGCAGGTCATTATCTTGAAATGTAAAATATGTCAGCCCTCTGCCAGGCCTGCAGTCTTCCAGATGTTTAATATCCTTGTCATTGTTTAATTCAGCAATCCAGACAGCTTTGTTGCACGGGTTATAGAGGGATATCATGCAAAAAGCACAGGAGCAATGCTCTCCAGCAACCATTGTGCAAGTTGGATGTATTCTTTAAAATGCCCCCCGAAATGACGTACCATTTGAAGCTGAAGCAGAGCAAGATGTTAATTTGGTGAGCATTCCTCCTTTTGGCTTGGGCAAGATGACTTGGCATATATGTCAGCTTCAGGCTTTGTTCTCTGCTCTTTTTCTATTGTCAGACATACAGTAATGCCAATGAAGAACTGAAAAGCCACTTGGAGTAATATTAGCTAATGTGATGTTGGCAGAGTGAGAAATCACCACTGTTCTGCTGGCAAGGAACATTTGTTTTGCTTCCTTTTATTTCCTCTGAAGTCTCACTTTGAGAAACAAACAGTTATCACTGCAGGAATCAAACGAGCTCAGTTACAGGACAGACATTACCTCTCTGGTTCAGGCATATGTCACCTACACACTGGAGGAGAGCTTCATAGCTGGTTTTGTAGCATTTATGTGTTTTCCAATACACTTCCTTTTTAAGTGTAGTGAACAATTTGTAACCTATTTTTATTCGGTACCCAAAAGACTCGTTCTGTACTTTATTGTATTTCATGGTTCCTCTATATTTTGGTGTGAAAGTTTGAGGCCAATTTGTTTAATTTCATTTATCTCAAGCATGGATGTTGTTGGAAGTGCAGTTATGAGAGAGAGTTAATTAAGCTTCGTGGTGGATTGCTTTTTTGATTCTGCAGACCATTCACTCTGCAAAACTGAAAACATTCTTAAGCATGATTTAGTACCATAAGGATGATTAGTAAATCTTTTGAACAGATATCTTTTAACCTGAAAGATGACATAAGTAATTCATAGACCTCTAAGCTGCAATAGAGGTATCCCTCTCCCACCTCCCAAAAAAAACCCCAAAAACAACCATTAAAAAAAAACCAAACCAACAAACCAAACAATCAAAAAACTCCACAAATAACTCAACTCATGAACAACAACAAAATACCCACCTTGGGAACTGGTGAGATTAATAAACGTTGTGGGGTTGGTGTTTATTTTGTTTTTAATTTTTTTGTTGATGGCTTTTTTTTTTCTAATGGTTGAAACTTATGGGTGACATTCAGGGAATAAGGCTAATATAATTAAAATAAATGTAGAGGAATAAATAGTGATTACCAGCTGGCTAAAATCAGAGTTTGCTTAAGCTTAAGGTTGTGTTGATTACGAGATAATGACAAGCATGCATTATCATCTTCATGTCTGAGATAAAGAGGATTTAGTTTGAATTCAAATGAATGAAGGAGGTTTGGAGTTGCTTGTGTTAGGAAGGAAAGAACCTGACAGAGGCTTCTGTCTGTTGTGTACTAGGAAAAAAAAGCTCAAGGTTAGTGTGAATATTGGAAATATAGGCTCAGCTCAGGACCTTATCTGAGGCATAAGAACCAAAGTGGACTTAGTGCAAACCAGATAAAACTAAACTTCCAGGAATGCTGACACTTATTGAAATTAGTATATTGTAGATAACCCTCAAAACTGATGTCAGTGGATCCAAAGACACACATTCCTTATGCCGCAAGTGTCTGGGCTACAGGTTCAGTCCTCACTAGTGCAGTGAAGAGAGTTCAGTTTGTTTAGGTGGTGCAGAAACAACAACAGCAAAGCCCCTTAAATAATTGTTTAGATAATATCGCTCATTTAAAATTCACTGCTGCTAATTAAATTGTAGGTCCAACAAGTTAGGAGGCAAATTTTGGCAGCGTACTAAACCACAACAATTATTAATGTAATTAAATGTAGTTATCTGTGTAGATGAGCAGAGTGGTGCATTTAGTATAGCAGGAGCATGTAGCTTAAGCTGAGTGGTGTAATGGAGTATAACACAAAAAAAGTCATCACTTTTTCCCCTGGGCAAAACAGCAGTAGGAGGAGAGGGTGCCTCAGAGGCACACTTTGCAGCATTAGAAGAGAAATTACTGATTGATAACAGAGGAAACTTAATACCCTTATTCTGACTTAGTATCTTTGTAGTGAAGCCAAGCTCTTAGAAACAGTTAATTACCATTTCAATAAAAATATTTAGATGACAGCTGTAAGCCTTCATCATTTCTACACATATGTTAGAGAGCTCTTTTGTTGTTTCAGTATGTGTGAAGAAGGAAGTTAAGATGAACAAGTAAGAACAGATCTGACATCCCTAAAGTTACTATCAGCAAAAGCACTGGGAAGACAAGACAGGTTGTTTGGTCTCAGTCCCCCCCGAGTTTAACTGAACATGGTGTGAATTACTGGTGAATTGTTGTGCCTCAGTCAGAACTTCTCTCCCATGCCTTATAGCAAGTGTGGGTAAGCAGTAGCTGAGACACACTGAAGGGCAAAGCCCCACCTTTTTGCCTACCTGATAATAAAATCTGATTATTAATCAAGGTTTGAAATACATTTAGGCTCTGATACTCTGGTTAGCAGTTCTGTGTAAGGACAGTTAGGTTTTTCTGCATGGTCCGAAGGCGGTGGATTGAGGAGAGTTTCCCATTCCTAGTACTGTGGTCCTATTAACCTGCGGCCAGGCGTGGCCACACACGGCAGCAATCCCTGTTGGACCAGCTGGCTGAAGTGAGCTGAACACTGCCAGCACCCTGGAGGCACTTTATTGATCCTGGAATCAGACTTCATCTTTACCACTTCTCAGGTAGCTTTGTAGCTGCTGCATGTTGGTGCTTGCTGTGTGCTGCTGGTGTGGTTGGCTCCGGCTGGGAACAGCTGGCCAGGATTACCTTCCTCTAGGCTGTCACGCTGGCTTTTACAACTGATTTTTGGCAGGGTGAAGGATTGAGCTGCATTCTGCAGCTAGGGAAGATGCTGACATGGCTAATTCCCATCCTTTTGTGGCTTTGCAAACTCACTGCCAAATGGCTGCAGTTCTGAAGGGCTGCAGTGTATACAGAGGAAATGGTTCTCTTCGAGCCTTTGGGTTGCTGGGGATTTAAAAGAGGTTTTCCAGGGATCGTAGACTTTTATTGGGCAGTGTTTGAATACAGGTTCTGTTTTGACCTTATGGTTTATTGTATGTATTTTCATGAGATGTGTTAGGAACAGATGCTCCTTTGGGAAAGTAAGCCTATCCCTTGACAGTAATTTTTAAAGTTTTGTTTATGTGTTTGGAATTAAGGCCTGTTCTGCCCTACCAAAAGTACTGTTTGGCAGGGTTCTTGTACTGTGTCCTTTATTAACAGTGAAGTAATAATACACTGTAAACAATTTCAGTTAAGCTGAAGAGCAGGACAATGCCTTTCACATGTGCTGCAGAATGAAAAATCCTGAAGCAGGAATTGGGGGACTTCCTATGGAAGTGACTGTGCATTCTCAATATGCCTCATGTATTCTCCACACGGATTGAGAAGTGATGTTTATACACACTCAGTTGCTGATTTATTCATAATATTTTGAGTTATTTATCCTTGGTTTCATACACACTCTATTTTTTTGGTATTTTTATTGCAATCTGAAAAAAATATTCTGAGATTTACAATATGTGTTTTTAACTGTTAACTCTGTTTAACTCTGTTCCTTTGTTTCCTTTCTCCAAATTTATTTTGTATAAATAAATGCAAGGGAAGGTCTTGACAGGGCTGTTTACTTTGGCAGCAATTTCAACAGTGTTATATAACAGATGTATTTGTGACATTAAATTAGAACTATATAGTTGTGAGTAATCACAATGGAGATGAAGGTTCTGCTTATCCTCTGGGGAAGCCCATAACATGCTGTGTACCTGAGAGTCCAGCCAGAATAGCTGGGAGTTTGAACATTAAATGTGGCAGTGCTCTGTGTTGCAAGGATTATTTATGGAATGGTTCACAAGTAATATTTAATGATGCCTTTGAAAAAATAATTCAACGTGCCTGGAAAGGCAGAAGAATATCGATGCAGGTTTTGCTTTGACTGTAAGTTACTTTTTGACTGTCTGGCCTCATAGGCAAAACAGTGCAGGTGATGTCTGTGTGTTAATGCATGAAAACCAAATGCTTGCAAGGAAACCTCAAAGTGTGCAAACCTGATTTGTTGGAGACTTCTAACAATGTGCGAGTCTGGTTACTGTGAAGGGGTGAAAAAACCAAGCAATAGGTGAGATCTGTCACGATCTGCTGTAGCTGGTGTTGATCCAAGCTCTGTGTTGACCATTATCTGCTATCATGCCAGGAAAATGAGCCAAAGCTCATTTATTTTAGTGGTGGGTAAAACTTTCCCTAAATTAGCCTAATAGGAAGGTAGTCTACTCTAAGAAGTGGTTTTTATATTTGATGTCCCTGTAAAATGTAATCTGTCCTCTTATTCCTCAGATGACCCAGATTCTCTGGTTTGGAAAACAAAACTATTGCCTTGTTCCAGTCAAATGTGTAACTTTAGCCTTGTCAAGGCACTGTGGCAATGAGGTGGCAGCAGAGTCCAGGAAAACAGTAATCTGGAGATTTTACCCTAAATTGTCATTTACCTACTAGACTCATTATCTGCTGTATCAAATACTCAAAGGTTTGATTCAGAATCAAAGTCAGACCTTAAAATTAGACAAACAGCCAGACAGGAATTGTGAAAATAGTAGTGAATTCCGTGCACTGCAAGTGAGAGCCAGGGAGCTGTTGAAGCACAGGGCAATGTCCAGAGCAGGATGCTGGCTCCAGGAGTTCATCTGAACGTGGCTGGTGTGTGAGAGTGATTAATGCCTGGGGCTGCTGGGCGATGTGCTGCAGTGAGGGCAGAGGAAGGAAGGAAGAGTGGAGGGAGCGGGAATGTGGATGGAACAGCAAGCCACAAAAACATCTCTTTGATCTCGGGGATAAGAAAAAAGCACTTAACACTGAAAGAATGAGAGTGGGGGAAACTGTACAGCTGAATTATTTTAAGCTAAGTTGTAGGGCCCCAAAGAAGCAAGCACAGTAGTTATGATTGCATAATACCATAACCACAGCTCAGAGGTATTAAACAAACATAGAACACCTAATTGTGTATATCTCTATAAACCTCCAAACCACACCAAAGCATAATGCTTCACCCCCTTCCTCCTACTTCGTTAGTTATCCAATGCGATGGATTTAGAGAAAATGCAAAAAAACACAGTTGCACAACTAGAGTTGATTGGTTGTTTTCACAGTCTTGGATACCCAAACTTGCATCATCACGTTGTATCATAACCTGTATTTTTCTGAATAAAATTTACTTTCTTTGATCATTTGGAGCCATTTTCTGGAAAAGGTCCCTTGCTCATCTCTTCAGATTCTTTGTGGCTGCAGGGTGTGAGAGCTGTGCCGTGTTTAACAGCACATATGGTGTGTTGAGACTGACATAATTCCAGGGCTGTGCCACCATGTGGTATTTAGAAAAGGAATTAAGGGTGAGCATATTGTTTGTTGCCAAAGAAAAAAAGTCTGAACTCCTTCCTGAAAGGTAGGTGTTGGCACTACTTGAAAGCTCTAGACCATGAGACAGAGCAGTGGATCTTAGAGTGAAGACTGGCAGGTCTGTGAAGAACATGTCCTTTGGAGACATCAAAAAGTTCAGGGAATCTCTATCTGAACTTTGTGTTTCTTCATGCTCTCCTCCCTTTCCCATCTCTCTCATTTCTCCACTGTTGAAAATGTTCATCTCTGGCAGCCACATGAAACAAAATATTTGTTTTTATCACTGGGGCTCAGACGGAAATCCAGCAGGCAGGATGTCAGCCCTGGGCTGCTGTGGAACAGGCTGACATGGTACTTCTCCTTCTTGATCACTCCCAAAGTGTGAAAAACGTGATGTAAAATCATAATGTTTTGGAGTGCAACCATTTGGTCTTGCAGTTGGAGTTTTTCAACTGCTGAATGATGCAGTGGATGTTAGTGGAGTGTCAGTATAGGAAGTGATGGAAATTCTAAACCTTTGTGGGAGATCCTGCTTAGTACTTCCCTCGCTGTTATTTGACTGACAGTGCCAGATTCTCTGGTTTTTGAAGCTATTACAAAAACTACCTGTAGTTCTAGAGAGAGAAAAAACAGCAGTCAGTCTAGATCAGGTAATTTTTTTTCAGTTGGGTTTTTTGTTTGTCCAAGAACATGTTAATTTAAATAATATTAGAAACAGAATCCATGTGACTGTTTTCATTCTTTCCATTGTTTTCTGTGTGTTGTTGTGTTGGTCCAGAGAGATAAGAGAGATGACCCTTTGCAGCAGCACGAGCTGTGGAATCCTTCTCAGCCACAGCCAGAATGCTGCCCTGGGGCATTTCAGCACAACACAGGGCAGCTTGTTGCCATTAAACTGTGGGGTTTTGTTCATTGTTCCTGTCTAAATGTGTCTCCTTCTTCCTGGAAAATTAAGTGGTTTAAGATCAAATAGGAGTTTGTGTAGGCTGTAGGCAGTTCCTTCATGTTTCCTCAGATGGACTTCTCTGACATTTCTCCTAAAGGTGCAGGAAGTTGCCGATCTTCACAGGCTATCACCTCTGAAGGAGTGTGCAGTTGGGGGCTGGGTTCCTTTTTCAAAGATAGAAAGCAATTCAAATCGCTGCTCTAACAGTTTTTGTTACTGCATGCCCAAAGCGCAGAGGGATAGGTTGTTCCAAGGTAATGCCTTGACTAAAAGGATGCTGAAGCTCATCCCAGACCAACTCATTGCATCTATCCCTTGGTTCTGGGCTGCTGTTTTACCCTCTCCATCCTGACTCTGGGGGAGGAATGAGATTGCCTTTTGTCCCCTGACACAGCAACCCTGCTGGAAAGTTTCAGACCTTTCCTTATCCCAAAGGACAGTTGCATTTTCCTTTGAACCCACACCTTTCTTACAGCAACAAACTGGCTGCTTTAGGAAAACTATGGCACTTCTCAATTTCCTTTTTATTAGCTTCTTTGTTAGGATTTTTTTGGCATTGTGCCAAGGTCTTTGTATTTACAACCAAGATAAACTTGTTGACTTACACTTTTTTTAGGCATAGATAAGTGAATTTACATAATGTTATTTGTTTTTCTGGTCCTAGCAAGTCTGAATGGAACCATTTTGGGTTCTGCTGGGGCCTGTTCCTGACTGTGGAAATGTGTAATGAAAACCCCCAAATTTTTAAATGAAAAAATTACGCTTTTTATATATATGAAAATGAATTTATCAAAAATGTCATTCAACTCTGTAGCTGCTAGTTTCTCCTCCATGGCTTTCTCAAAAAATTGCTTATTAGAAAAACAACTATCACACTGATGAAAAAAATTAGGGCTGTTTAAAGCATATTATTTCACAGTTTCTTGCCAGTGGGAGACTCAGGGAGGGGGTTGGGGGCTTACAGTGGCTAGACAGACCATTAAATTGGTATTAAACACTTTTCCATATGAAGGAAGTCCCCTTCTGCCAAAAATCCAGGAGCAGAGGGATTGGTTTCAATGCAAGTACTGCTGGGATGGGGCTAGATAAACTTTGAAAAATTAAGAGGTCGCTGGGGTCAGGGTGCAGGCTTCAGAGCCCGTCTGGCTGGCTTCCTTATAGACTCTTGGAGAGTTGGCACACCAAAGCTGCATGACGTCCTGCATAAACATTTGATCCTCCTGACCAGTTTTTTCCATGGTATTAACTTTCTTAGCAGGAAAAAAAAGTATATAAAAATGACCAAAGCTGTTTTATATCAATTTTCACCATGCAGAGGCACAGAAAGTTTTCTGTGTTATGTCCAAAGCAAAAGGGAGGGCAAAGGGAGAAAGAGCAGCTTGCCAAACTACTTATATAGATTCACAAACTGCTCTAGTTCCTAAAATAGCAGCATAACACAACAGAGGGCTCCTCCGAAACTATGATAAAATACACAGCTATTGATTTTTCAGCTGGTTAATCAAGTGGAAAAGATAAATAATATAAACCATGCAAATCTGGGAAGGAGGAAAGGAATGTTAAAGGTTTCTTTCAAACCCCTAAATCAAAGAAACATTACAGGGCTGGCTAAATCCCCTAAACAAAGATAACCTGGATGCAGTAGCAGTGTCAGAATTGGAGGCAGGAGAGACAGGTCCAGGGCTGAAGGGTGTTGGCACTGTGTGATGAAGGGCACAGGTATATTTTCATGTTGCTTTTGTTTGTCCTTGGCTTTGGGGACACAAGTCAGTCCCATGGAAGCTCGTACAGTCCCAGGCCTAAGCTTTGTTGTCCTCTGGCCCCTGGAGACCCCAGTATCTCTTGAGAGCGTGGTGTGCAGTGCAGCTGTGCTTTCTGTTTGGGAACAGACAGCCATGGGTAGCGAGGTCCTGGCTAAACTGAGCACGGTGAGGCTGAAGCCTTGGCTGGATGGATGTGTTTCACTTTCCTGGAAGGCAGAGCCAAGAAGAATTAAGGATTTGTCCCAGTGCTTCTATTGTTAAGAACATCTCTTCTGCCTGACTTGGCTTTTGCGCACATCATGTTTCAACTTCAAAATAGTGATCTCAGTTCAGTAAGAGCAAACAAGCAGAAAATCTTTGCTGTGCTGTTGTAAACTTTCTTTTATATGCTGGAGTGTTTTTTGGTTATGCTTTAACATAGGATCTAGATTCTGGAAATGAACTAATGATGTTCCTCTTCAGAGCCTGACCATGAGGAAGTGCATTAGGCAGCTTGGTGCAGGCTCAGAGCACTCTGCATGGGAATCCCCCAGCAGAGAGCTCTGCGCTTGGAAGCAGCTCTGCTAATTTCCTGAGGAATTTGTGTGGCATATCTGTACTAGCAGATGGTAGTGTAGTAGCAAAGCTTAACTCTGAGATAATCTGGAGCCATTAAGTAGTGAAGCAGCTCAGGAGTCTGCATTGTCGATACAGGATCACAGTGGCTTGTGAAATCTGCCGCTTTGTGGTATTTGAGAAAGGAAAAGAGTTGCTTTCTCTTTTAAATCTGAAAATTAGTTTTTCATGAATAGAACTGTATTTGCAGAGCTGTTTTGCTGTTCCTGTAGAACAGTGGTTCCTCCCCTCTTGCCTACAGCTTCAACCTTTTCCGGATGCCCTCAAGCACTGGATGCTGGAACCCCACACCTGCAACGTACCAAACCCAGTTCTCTTCCTGGAGCTGTGGGGCGGTCTGGTCACAGCATGTGTACGTACACACATGTAAGGCGTTGTTTGTTTTGGAGGTGGTAGGCTCACATTTGGGAGCATATGTAGTCCTCCCACAAGGCTGGCAGAAAATTCACTGTATGTTGGGGTTGTCTGGGTTTTATTGCATAAAGTATCCACATCTGGTAATCAGAAAAAAATGAGGGACATTCCAGGTGATATTACCTTCCATGATGTGACTCCTGGTGAGATAGTAATAAAGGAAGAGACTTTAATGACACAGAAGGCCAATGAATGCAGCACATGAGGGGAAAACAGGATCAAATGACATGACAAAGGCAAGCAAAGATGATTTAATATGTTGCACTAAAAGCTGAAAATAACTCAGGGAGATGATAAAATCTACAGCCTGGGGGTGGGGGGAGTAAAGCTTAAAGAAAAGAAGAGTGGAAACCACAGAAATGACCATAGTCCATTTTTATTTTAACCACTTACAGGAAGGTGATGACTCACCTCTTCCATTGCTCTTTGATTTATTGGTGAGGTGAGTTTCCTGCTATGGAAATTAGAGCCTGCAGAACGGCCAACGAGGGAGGAAGAGTGTGCACAGACATCTTTGTAAGCTCTGGGAGGAGGAGGCAACTCATTTGGCTGGGGAGAGGAACGTGCCAGAGACACAGGAGTCAGAGAGCAAGAGTTATGTTACATAAGGAGGTGAACAATAAAAAAACGTTGTCAGAATTTCAGACGTGGAATAGACACAGCTAAATGAAACATTCTGAATTTAATTCATTTTTATGAATATCTAAGCACAGAAAATTTCACTCATGAAACTCTGTTACTCTGGTAGGTCACTGGAAGGTCAGCTGTCCAATAAGTTACAGAGCTGTGTTAATTTGTTCCACATTGGGCCTGAAGTTTATAATTGGGTGAAACAGAACTTTATGGAAATTTCTTTACTGAAGTAACTGCTCAGATTTTCAGGTCCTGTCATCTGCATGCCCTTACTGGACTTGACCAGCAGCCCTGCCAGAGAGTTTGGAAACCTTCTGGTAGAAAGGTGTTGATTGAGGTATATCTCAATCATACATACATATACACATGTATATTTGTATATATACATGTAATTTTAATATGGTTTTATTTTTAGTATAGTTTTTGGTTCTTTGGTTAAGAGTTTGTTTAGGTTGGTTTGGTTTTGGTTTTTTTTTTTTTTTAAGTAATATTGTCTTATTTGCTCATGTTCTCAGAAATTGTAACTGACTTCCCTGTCAGTTGTTTTGCCCAGCAAAACCTTAAAACCCTTCTGACAAAAATGCAGCCCAGCAGCTGAATCCATATATCTGCCTGAGCGTTGTTTGGTCCACTGGGGAAAAGGACAGGTCTCTCAGAGGTACAGACCTTCTTCCTCAGCGGGAGTGCTTGAGGCTTTGAACTGAAGTATTTTTATTTGTGGATGTGTGGGTGTTGTGACAAATAGAGACTGTCTTGAGCATTAGCAGTGCAACAGGATAAAACTGGAAAATAGTCTTGAATAATTGCATAGCTGTAAATAAGATTTAACGTTCTCCATGTTCACTCATCCACATTGTCAGACATCCTTTCTAACTCTAGAAATTCACAACATCTGAAGTGGTGTTCACAGAAAATCAACAGAAGACCAGCTTGTAAATACTTTTTTCAGGTTTGACTGGGGTTCAAGCTGACACCATGTGTACAAATACCTCAGTTTTCATGAAGCTGGTTTCCATTCTGAGCTTTGCGGATCAGGCCAGTCAGGTTTTTAGCCAGGCATTATTCATCCTCAGTAGCTTAGATAAAACATTCATTGTCATCATGTTATGTGGGTTCATTTTATGTGGTGGGGTTTTTTTTTCCAATTTCCTCTGCTGCTTCAATAACTCCTCCATTTCTTGCAAGACTTAATTTGAAACTATTTAAGTTTATTATTTCAACTTCCAAGGATGATTATTTGGCATTGAGTAAATAACCTTAGCTATGCACTTGCTGACATTCCTCCATAATAACTCTCTGCCCCTATTTTATCGCTTATGGAATTGCTTTCTAATCCTTTTCATGGGTCTTTTTTTAAAATAGCTTTCTTATATAATAGATAGTAACATTTGTTATAAAATGAAAGTAAAACCAATTAACTCTGCCTTATTGTATTTACAAAAGATTGATGTGTGTAAAGTCTAACAGCTTATTTGGGGATTTTAATCTAAAAGTGCCCTGCAATAACATTCTCTTGTGCTCTGGGAACCACCCGTAATGGAGAAGCCACTGCCTGCAGAGATGCTGAGCTAAATTAAAGTATTGTGTGCTGGTATTCGAGCATCTGCCTCATACGTTAATCTCTGGGAAATGCTTGAAAATACCCTAAAGTAGCAGCCATTTCTTTGTTTAAGTTTGAAAGCTTTTTGTATCTATTCTCATTAATGCTGTAGTGCAGAAGATCCGCTGTTCAGTAAATGAATTGAGCAGAAGCTTCTGCAAACCAAGAACAGATTGCAGTTTCCCCATTTCAGTCTCCATTTTATTTTTGTTGTATGTAAAGGATTTAAATTTGAGCTCCAGGGACCTAGGTTTTACTGTCCTTCCTTCAACATGTGTTGCCTGCTATAAAGAAGCAAAATAGTTGGACTTACAGGAATACTGAAAAAATTTAAATATTATGTTGCCTAAATGATTGAGGATTTCTTACCCTACCTTAGTCTTTCTCTTGAGTTATATTTACACATATGAGATTTTAAGTGTGTAGTTTCTCTGAAAGGTGGCTTCTGAAAATGCTTCATCTTCATTGTAAAGTCTCTCATTTTTCTTCTCCTTTATAACATTTTCATTCATCCAGCTCTGGATCAGAAACAATACCATGTGATTTACAATCGAGTATGACATAAATAGTTGAAGCTGTAAGAGCAGCATGTAGTAAACAAACAGACTGTAGGCAGTAATATATTTGAATACAGGATTTTTATGCATGAATAATCCATGAGTTTATAAAAACCAGTCTGTTTATAGATAATTTAGGAATAGAAGAATGCTTTTATTCATGAAATAACTTATCTTTTCCAGCTTAACAAACAATTCCATGAAATGCAAGAAAAAAAATAGTTGTGACGTATAGATTTGCCAAACTTAGCTGTTGCTATTTCAGAGAATAAAAGAGTGCATCCATTAGGGCAAGGCCTGCAAATGGAGTGTGTATCCCTGAACACACTCCCTTAGATGCCAATCTCTGCACTGGTACCTAAGCTGCAGGTGAACATCCTTGAACATCCTCCTGCAGTTGCAGCTCAGCTGGTTGAAAATATTATTGCTTCCTGCTGCTCCCTTTCCCCTGCCTGGATGTTAAAGCCCTTTTAGAACTGCTGGAGGAGCTCCTTGTACTCCATTTCAGACAAAGCAAGTGGATTGGCAAAAGCATGTTATTTGTTTGGGAGGTGATGCATGTCGGCAGCTCCTAGAAGGTCTGAAGGGACAGTTACAGCTGGAGTAAGAAAATGATGGGTGTCCATCACCTTGCTCTGCCTCTGGCCCAGTGAGTTAAGTGTTGTCATGCCAAGTCATCAGCGAGAGAAGGAAGAGGATGTGCATCCTGGCACAGGGTGCAGCTCTGCTTGGAGGTGCCCTTGGAGTGCCAGGGCAATCAGGGCAGAGTGCAGGAAGGCCAACATCTGTTTGTCAGTCTAGCCCGAAAGAATGCAGGTGTTTCAAAATTAATGATTATGACACTTCTGAGCCTTTACTTTGTTGCTTTTCTTCAGCCACAGACACCTGTTGAATTTGAACTAAATTATACATTTATCACTCTTTTGAAAATAATTTTTATGCCTGAGAAACTTACTTCCTTGCCCAGAGTCCATCAGCTTCCTTCTCATTTGACTTCTTTTCTGCTTCTGATGCAAGTTTCTTTAATGGTTTAAACCAAGGTCTGTATGCCTTCCACCTTAGGTCTCATGTATTTAGAAATAATACTTGCAAAGAAGGAGTTTCTATTAGGGTAAATTAGTATCTTAGAGTGCTTGCAATTAGAAAGTAGAAATAGTAAAAGCTAGTTTTAAAGTGCTTATAAAGAAAACAATTTGAAATGGGAAATCAGAAGAGGACTGTGTGGAGAAAATAATGAAGGGATTAGGAGAGTGTGGTGGTGTTTCAAACTGAGTTTCCCTATATGTATTTAATTAAGAGCCTATAAAGTAGGGTTTAAATATACATAAACTAGACACAGTACAAACTTGTTAATTTGCATTCTAATAATTTGCAGATTTTATAATTCGAGAAAAGAAAAAAATTAAAAGCTTCCTTCTGCCTTGCAGCAATGGTTTAAACCAGAGGCAATGTGAAATAGCCTATTATTAACACTTAGTTTCTTTGACAATTATACCAAGAAGCAGTGGCTATGCTTGTGACTGTCGTGTAAATGCATCATAGGTATTAATACACCATAAAATGCACTTTATTTTATCTTTGCATTCCTGCCTTCTCATACATCAGCCAGTGTAACTCCCTAAGTTTTTCATTGATTTGGAGTTGGTCATAAATAGGCACAAGTAACAAATGCAATGATCTGCAACGACTGTCAGGCATTAAAATTGCCACCACCAACAGGCAAGGAAGCTGATCACAGAAGCTGTTGAACGTGTGCCTGGAAATTCCTTGGTATTGCTTGAATTTTGTCTTTCAGGAGGTAATGGGTGTAACACGAGGTTGGTGCTGCTGCTGCTGCAGTTCAGTGTGTCTGTGGGGCTGGTTCATGGTGTTCACACCTCAGTACAGGTGAAGGAACTGAAAACGGTCTGGTCCAGGTGGCTGTGGATTTTTCTAGGGTGGATCCGTATAGACCAGCTCCTGCCCGTTATTATTTATTATTAATTAATATAGGTCTGATTTTATTACCTACTCTCACTTGTGCAATATATCCAGATCTCATTGTTCAGTGATGCAGTTTTACTGTTTATACTTATTTGCATAGAGGGTAAATTGAATTTGATGTTACTCTGTGATTAGACATGTTTGATTCTGATTTTTCAGCCACTTTTAACCTGTTATGCTATGTGCAATATTTTCCAGTGAAATTGTTCTTTTAGAGTCTGGGAAATACATTATTAAACCCTAGAGAAATTCCAAACATCTTTCATATATTTAATTCATTTATTTTGTAGTTAGGTGGAGATGTTAAATATGGCTTTATTTCTGAAATAACTTAAATGAATTATGGATCGGTGTTCAATTTTTATTACCACTACAGCATTTTAGAATATTTTCCTTTGAATTCCAGTTGTGTGAACTGACCTTGATGTGCACTGCACAAGCTCCACACTAAATCAGAAAAAAACCCAATTAAAATTGCATTATGACCACATCAGATGAAGGTGTTCCGGGTTACTTTAATCCTGATTCCAGTTACCTGGAAACTGTCTATCCCCATATATAAGTACAAACTTGGAGGGATGGTCCATTGAGTAAAAACTTGTTGTCTGCCAGGTATTATAGCACTTGGTGTCTTCAGCCAGGAGTTACCCACACAGAGCTCTGGCAGAGTAGGACCCATTTTTATTCGCTCTTCTTCTGTGGTGCATTTGTTTAATCAAACACACTTACATGCATCTTCCATTTTGCAGCTAGAAGGCCTGTAGCAAGGTGGAGGATTTGCATTCTGATTCCAATTAAGTTGAAATTAGTATGAACTTCTGTTCAGTAGCTGATGTTTAATGTATGTCAGATTAAATGGTTCTTTGATAAACTGACTTCGAGGATTGTTATGACATTTCTTGTCTGCATCCTACAACGTGATGGAACTGCAGTAGCACCGTGTGATTAACAGAGTTGGTTCTGTCTTGTGCTGTACCCTGCTGCCACAGGGAAACAACTAGATCAGCTTTTAAGGCAAAACTTGTTTAAAAACAAACAAACAAAGCCCTCAGAACGTAAACACACAAACAAAAAAATTCCCCCCAGACAATTGGAACATCTGTCCTAACTGTTGCAGTAAGTAGCAAGGATCAGAATAATTTTCAAATGGCATAGGAAATTATTCTTCTGTTTTATTTTAATCTATTTTGTATTTTCCTTGAAACAAACAGTCTCTTAGAAATAGCATACATTTGATATGCTGAGAAAAAGCTTGCATTGCATCTTATTGGCAAAAACCCCAAACAATAAATATTCAGTATTTGAGCCAGCCAGGTGTTCCAGGGTTTGGCCAAGTCCAAATCCTTTGCAAAATAATCAATTTTTTAGCATTGGTCTTTCGAAGAAATGTAGGCTTCTGCAGATCTGAGACTGTAGCAAGAAATCAAGAAGCCCTGGTGAGTGCAGTGCTCATCTTTCAGACGGTCTGTATTTCTGAAACATCTCTCATGTAAGGCTTTTGCTGAGGCTCATTTAAGCAGAAATTGGTTTCCTTGTTTTGTAGGAACATTTTCCCCCTGAATGAAGGGAGACCAGTTCATCTTGTTCAAGAAGTTTGCTTCTGTTGCAAGTGGTCCTGTTTCTCTTCACTGTCCCAGTTTGCCTTTTCATCCCAAGGTCTGGAGGAAATCTGCTCAGGCTGAGGCAGCAGGAACCTTTTAGCAATGGAGGGATGCCCCAAGAAAAGCGATGAAATTTACTGCAACATTCCCTGGCCAAAAGGAGATGAGCAGACACATTATGCTGGCAGGAATATTCTCAAGGATGTAATTAGTGATAAAAGAACAGATACGGAAATGTGAAATTAAATGGAGCTAAGTGTGCAAACCTACTCTTGCTGTGGGTCACTTAGCAGTTCTTAAAACCAATCTGAGTGGGCAGTACCAGCTGCACTTCATACTCATCTGCTGGTCCTCGTAACAAATACTGTCGCCTCTATTTTCGAAAAAGCCCACGTCTGTGACAGATTGGCACTGTGAGGGTGTGGGGCCTTTGCTGTCCCACGGGGTTTGTGTCTCCTGGCAGTTCTGCCTTCAATACCTGTGTGGGGACTTGTGCCCCAGCTATCCCTGCTGGGTCAGACTATGTCACGTGGGTACCAGTTTTCCAACCTTTCCCCTTAGATGAAGCCAGGAGTCCCCTCCATGCTTTAGTTTAGATCATGGCTGACAAAGCAATTTATTTTTTATGTATTTTGCTGTGTACTTTTCCAGCCAATTTTTTAAATTGCAAGTTATAGCTGGGCTTGTGTATCTTTGAAAAAAATGTTTTGAATTCCTCATAGAAGTCAAGATATTTTTCAATATTTTTTTAACCATTTTTAAATTGCTGCCTTACTTGTAAATATCAGTAATTTAAGATTTATGACTTTTGTTCTTCACATAAATGTTTCCCCTAGGATTAAGCTTGAGATAAATTCCTTCACGTTGCTGCCCACCACTTGCATTCACGGGTAAATTAAACTGTGTGTTTTCCTGTCACTGATTTTTGAAATTAAAATTGCAGAAGCATTTTTTTAATGCCGAAGATTAAACAGATGTTGGTGGACATACTAGGTTTTGGCAAAGGTTTGGCAGGTAAAAATTAAAGTAAGAATGGCTGTTCTGTATTATTTGTTTTTAATTTTAGCTTTACTGGCCTTTCAGGTGTGTTCAGAAGCAAGATGGATTATGATAATTTTGTCACAATTTATTGTCACGTGTCCCTAAAACAGGAACCTGTGAGATGAGGAACTCTTCATCTGGAGAGATGTGTGTAATGGCTGATATCAAAAGCTGTTCACCCATCCTCAGTGGTTGCAAGCGCCTTAGAGCTGTTCCCAAGTTCATTATATCAGCTGAAATGATTCCTTTCCTGCTCTAATCTGGCTACTTTGGTTTTTTGTCTGTACTGACCCTGGAGCTCATTCCTTATGCTGATTAATGTCTTCATATGGTCCTGAAACTCACAGTCCTGCGTGTCTCCCCCTGTTTCTCTTATGCTGTTACCTTGTGAGTGATTTCTCATAATTACAGCACATTTTTTTGAAGACACATTGCATGGTCTGTCCTGCCAGACACAGTCCTCAGAGTCTCAGTAGCTGGAGGGCAGCCAGGCAATATTTTGCAGCTGCTTTGTGAAAATCCCAGTGGCTCAGACCTCAGTGATGTTGGGCTCAGACATACGCAGATGTCAAGAATTCTTACCAGGCACATCCTGAGCCTCAAAATGTCCATAAATTCTTGTAAATAATAATGCATCCTATCTAAAGGGTCCTGCTTTAGTATCTCTTCTGTGTCCAGTTCAGACTCCCTAGCCCATACAAGTTTAGAAGGAAAAAATTGCTGTAAACCATCTTATACTCAATTAAATACGGGCGAAGTCCCATCTTGGTGTAAGAATAGAGCCAATTAAAAGCTGTTTTAATGTATTTCTAGCTGTTTAAGTTATTGTCCACATACTGAAGTGTTTGCTCTTTCCATACCCTGCTGTACCAATTGCCACACAAGGACCAGCAAATTGCTGATCTAATCCCATGACATGCTTTGCAGTGGCTTCTCCACCTCTGGGGAGTTCTAGAAAGTCGAAGCTTGTCTCCAAACTACTTTTTGCTGTTGGAACAGTTTAAAGAAGCTGCCTCCCATCAGTGAGTCAAGCCCATTGTGCCTAACAGATGTTTGCAGTCCTGCCTCAGAGCTGCATGAATTCACATCTGAGCCTTACCCTGACAAAGCACATCTGAGTGGGGTCCTTTGCTTCGTGTCACTTGCTTTTCCACACGATTTAGCTTATGTGCCAGTGCTGAGTGTTCTGTGCAGGGATCTCCTCCAGTCAGCACCCAAGTCTCCGAGGGATCTCTCGGACAATGGTACACGTGACTCCTCCCAGAAGCTTTCTAATCTGGGATTGTGGATGGTACTGTGAATAATACAGAGCGTGTCGTCAATGTCTGTGTGATCTAGTGGAAGTGGCAGGTTCCTGAGTTGGAAGGTAGGGTGACTTAGATGTTGTGTCTGGAAGTGGAGAGGTGAAACCTGCTGTGTTGTTCTGGGAGGTTTTTCAGCTTGGTTTACCTGTTTGTGCTCCTGCCGTTTGTGTTTGTCTCCCTTCTCAGGCTATCAAGTGTTTGCAAGAGTGATTTTTTTTTTTTTTTCTATTTATAGTAAACCTGAGAGATGAATCTGTTGTCCATTGGAGCCTGTGGGATTTTCCACACTACAGTGAAAACAATTGAAAAGGACACTGTAAGGCACACTATGCTATAAAAAACATTTGTTTGCTGTTACTTCTCATTGGTGATTAAAATATAAGTCTGTGTTTTGATATCAAAGTTAAACCTAATAAAATAAATTTTTTTCCTGTGATTTTCCATTTTTCTTTTTCAATATTACAGTGTCCTAAAACACTCACATCCTTTCATTAAGTGTTCCACTGACTTGCTGAGCATTGCAGAAGAGCCACAGGAGTGCCTCAGGTGAGTTTTGCTGAAGTGTGGAGGTTTACTTGTGAGTCTAGAAAACTAAGAGCTGGACTTTATGCTTTTCATTAGAATCTTGCTTTCTTCCAAAAAGTAGGGTTTTGTTTGTTTTCCTTGCTTGGTCAAAGCAGGTCTCTGAAGTAAACGTGATGTGTTGTTCTTCAGTTAGGATATGACTCTAGGAAAAATGAGCTTCTCCCTGTCTCACTACCACCCTCATTCTAACTAAGACTGTAAATATTTGTCTGCTTCTCCAGTTTAATTTCTGATAAGTTTGGAAGGTAATTTTTTTCTTGTTGGGAATTTAGGGTGCCATATAATTTCTTAGATTACAGCAGCATCTGCCACTACATGAATCAAAGTTCCCAAAGCATTTCAGGTTTTTCTCTTGGAAGAGAACAGTCCAATTTCAGGAATCAGTCATCTGTCCATCCCTGTTGATATTGGGATGTAATATTCATTTGACATCTCTCTAAAATCTGTCTGTTTGTCAGTAACACACACGTGCAGCTGCTCCTTGTGCCTTGTCTGATCCCTGAGTCCATCCATCCAGGAAATGTGTATTAGTGTGCCACTGCTGGTGAGTGACACTCCGTTTTCACAGTCTGTGCCTCTCCCTATTTATCATCCATTTTGTCTCGAGTTAACTGTGCATCCTTACCATCACCTTTTCTGCCTTTTTCTCTCCTTTTTTACCAGGTAGTTATGCCCTGTCCTGGTTAATTTCATTACTCATTACTGCTGCTGCTGCATTTATTGATGGATGGCTCATTTCATCCCAGGCCACATAATCCACATTCCTCTTCTTCCTTTGCCGAGAACTTGAGAAATGTACTTGCAGAGATATTTGAGGATAGGACATTTTGTGCACTTCAGGCCAAATTAGAGACACAAATCTCATCATCTTTAATAGGGCACGTATCTAATGTTTCATACAGCACTGGGAAAATTTATGTCCCTACCTCTGTTTCTCAATTAGGTCACAAATTATCCCTGATTGTCTTATGGTTACTGATACAGTGCTGTTTTTTATTTTATCCCACCTTTCTTTTTAACAGCTCTTATGCTCTGTCTTGCAGGTAACCCAATTAATGGTTCTGCTGTGTGTAATTCAGAGATAAAATCCTCACAGCTTCCCCTGGGCAGAGGATCATCCTGAGTTCTTCCTTTCTGATGTCCTTTTTCCCCACGTGGTGTTTGACACAGCAAGTGGGGTATGGGCACGTTTGTGCTTTCTGGAAATGCTGCCAAGGCAATTGTCACATGCTGTTACTAAAGAGTGCATTTCTGTGGCTTTGGAAAATCAAAGCAACCACCTTCTCCCAGTCTCCCAACAACAGTTCTTCCTGTCAAGTCAGTGAAATTTTTTTGAGATTTTTTCTGCTTTATTTGTATGTCATAATCTAATTCCTCATATTATTAAAAAATAATCAACTGCACGTAGCTGGTACGTCGCTAATACAGTATATGCAGATATCTGTACTGAAGACTTACAAATTCAAATGCAATAAAATGAGTAATGGTGCTCAAATAACTCATGTAAAGTCAAGAACTCATGGGTAGGAAACATCAAGCTTAAAATTCCCACTTGCAGTTATCTTCCAGGATTTTCAGAAGGATCTAACCAGGTAAGGTGTGTAGTTTCTGTTGGAATGTATAAAATATGGTCGAAACCATTACGTACTTTTGAAAATCCAGTTATTTGTCTGTATTTTTGGATATCTGTATGCTTTCAAAAGTAACCCTGGTAAGTGGGAAGTCTGCACGTAACTGGAAGTCAGTGGGATGTAGCCGTTAGTGATTTTGTATAAGAACTAAGCACTACATATATACGGAAAATTAGGATATTATATATGTATGGAAATATTAAGCCACTTGTCAGAAAAGTGGGACTTCCTTGGGTGTTTGGGGGATTTCCTCTGCAACACCAACCTGAAAAAGGTTAATTGGAGAGACTCAAAGTATATAAAGTTTTAAGTTGTTCACAGATGTGAGACACATTAATGCAAAACCATCCAGCATATGAAGTTCTTAAAACATAAAAAGCAAGTGTGTTTTGCTTTTGAATGATTAATCTAAATCCAAATATTTTTTTCAGGTTAAGCACGAATTTTCTTTTTCAGTGATGAGCCAAGTCTTTGCTCTTTGAAGATGTCATTAAAACCACCTCAAAGTACCTCTTTCTCACACAATGTTGTTTTCAGGAATTGCTTGAAGGTAAACAGTAATATAACATGGTGTTATAAGGTGAGTAATTAAGAAATGAGAAAAGAGATGAATTAATGTACTGTCCATGAAATTAGCATTCTGATAATTGCTTGGTTTATTATTATACTGAGTTTAATCTGAAAATAATACTGAAACTGTGGGTTTTAAAACCATCCTTTGTTTGGGAGAAAACTCTAATTTGTTTGACACAATTCATTTGCATCTTTGCTTTTCTAAGGTTTTTTTAGCTAAACCTCGAATGAGCTGTGGATTTATACAACCAGATACATTAACCCAGAGGACAATTCCATTTCAAAAGGAAGAATGGAGGCTGACATTGAATGTGCATTGTTCCAAAGTTAATGGTTGCACCATGTACCCAACTGCTTTGTTATTGTAGTCCATCAACATGTGAGCTGATCAGAATTCTTCGGAATGTACATCACTTCTGAGGTATGAAGGGGATAACTGCCCTCCACATTTTACTACTGATAGACCTTTCAAATGAAATGTATGTGGAAGGGGATAACTGCCCTCCACATTTTACTACTGATAGACCTTTCAAATGAAATGTATGTGCTGACACCTCCATACTCAGAAGATTTAAATACCTCAAATATGGAGGGAAAAAAGACTGACCTTGAGACTCCTGTGCCAAAATTCCCCTTTTTTTTTTTCTCACTACCTTGCTTTGCTGAATATATTAATTTGTGGAAAATCCTATAATGAAATATAATATTCCTTGTGTTACTATTAGTTTCATGCCAGATAATTCCTAGCCAAGATAAGGTGACTCCTTTGTTCCAAGGAACAACTTCTAATCAGTGGGAAGGAGAAAAACTTCATCCTTAAATGCTGTATGTTTTCCACCTATCAGAAGTATTTCTGATTCTCAACTGTTGCTGGAATTAAAATTCTGACCGTCTTTCATTTTAATTTATGGTATTTAGGAAAAAAACTGCTTTTAGCAACTTGACAAGTATAATTTTTCCCTAGAATGTTTTACAGTCATCAGAATGTCAGGAATTTGTTGAACTTAAATAAATGCAATCACATACTTCTCTCTGGTAATTTCAGAAGACAACTTTGCAAAGTCTTGCTCTCCTTGTTCTTTTATTTTTATGCAAGTGTTGACAGCAGTAAACGCTGCGGTGTTCCAGCAACAGGGGTCTAGAGGAACATGGGATTAGTCTCAATTACATTTCAAATTATTATCCTCCATGGTTTATGTAGTTAGACCTAATTTGCCTTTACTGCATATTGGTTACTTGTGCAAAGCGGAACATTCCAGCAAAAAACATAACACAAGTGTGAAGCAAAATAATCCGAATAGGGAAGGGAGGGACTTGAACTTCTTGTTCCTGTTTAGACCAAATCACAGTTGGACTTTGTGCTGAAATTAATATTGTCATGACAAAGACTGGACAGGACCTGAGATTTTCCTTTCAAAACTGATGGACTACAAAAAAAGTCTTGATCAGCTTTACCTACTAGTCAGAATAAAACAAGGATGAGCAGAAAAACAGCAGAGTTTTTTGTTGCTTGCATTTAATGCTGCCTTCATGAGGTATTACCAACAAAACAGATTAAGATGTTTGATAAGAGATAACCTGAAGAGGCTGATTGATTTTCTTGTAAAGGAGGGTTGTAATCTTCAAAAGTCACTAGTCCTGGAACCAAAGATTTCAATCCTTGTATTACTGCACGTTCTTCCCCAGTGGTAAACTGAGGGAAATGATCATTTTCAGAACAAGTTCACAATTTAAAACTGCAAATTACATTGCTTCTACTTAAAAACGTCATGATTTTTGGTAAAGAATCCAATGATATTTAAATTAATATACTGATATCAATAAACATTAAGGTAATACTGCTTGGTTATAGAAAGCAGATGAATCAATCCACTCTGTGGGAAACACAAAGGGAAAATGATACTTTAGGTGAATTACAAGTGTTTTTACCAGTCCTTTAAAATGTGATATCTCTCTCTCAATCTGTATGTATTAAACATTAATTTTCCTATATGCAGTTTGTTTTTGTTAAAGGCTGTTTTCCCACTAATCTCATTTTGAATCAGCTTTGTTTTCTAGAATTTCCTAAAAATCAGCTGATTTTCAATAGTTGCTGCTTACAATCATGGTAAAAACATTTTAAAGTGATTGACAGAAAGAGGAACAAATCCTACTGGATTTTGTTACATTGTTCAAAAAAACCTTACTGCAATTCTGGCCTCTGTAGTGGATGTGTAACATTAAAAGAAAAAAAAACACTAAAATTTTGTTAAATGTTGTTTAAAGAATCGTGTTTGCCTGATGCAGGAATGAGTGTGATGGATGTTGTGGATAACAGCCAACACTGTTTGCACAATGAGGCTTTTTATATTTTACAATTTATAGTTCTGTTGATCCAGTCCATTAAGGCTTTTTTTCCATACAAAACTAACATTTGGGTTCAAACGTTCACCCTGATGTCAAGGTCTGATATTTTTGCCTCTCCTTTTCTCCTAACTTTATTGATTTTCTAAGCTAAGCATTCCATAAATTAGTTATAGTAAGAAGGCATATTGTGGAATGTGATATAATTGGCAGCTGACTGTTGATGTAGGAGATTTATGTTGGCCTTTTAGTAATAGTTTCTTGTAATTGGAAACATATGTGATTTTTAATGTCTAGACTTGGGAACTTTCCCAGGAAGGAGTTCCAGGTGGTTATCTAAGCATAATAGGCCAAATGGCTACTTAAAGGCTGCAGGCAGACATGGGAAATATGTAAATGTTGCTAGGAAATGTAATTATTTCAGAGTTTGAAGTTTATAAATTGCAACACATCGATTTACATCTTATGGTTTGACCAGCTGATTTGTTTTGTAGATTGATGTTAAAGCCTGGAATTTGCTTTCCCACTGAAATAGTGTAAAATACAGAGATTAAAAGTTCTTGATATATCTGGATGTCAAAAAGCTTTTACCTATATCATGTGCCTAATTTAGTTGCATTGATATATGAATGTTTAGCAGCAAATAGTTACACTTATAGAACAAATTCTGTGAAATCTGATTTGATACAGTTAAGTTACATGGCACCTTGAGTTTTGTCGTTGCTTGCTAGTAGTCTGGTTTCTGGAAGGGCCTCAGAAAGGAAACATGTCTGGAAGTTGTACAGCCTACTAAAACATGTGGTGATTTGATATTTCCCTGATCCCAGTTTGCCTTGAACATGCTCTGCACGTTAAAACATCCCTGGAGAAGGAAAGCACAGTTGGCTATCCCAGCATGAATGCTCTGCAAATATTGTTCTGGGACCTGCACAGTCTGTGACTCACAATGAATATTTTCAGCTCTGGTTTGGACTGTACCATAGGAAATAGAAAAGAAAATACATGATTTTCTGAGGCCTAACACTGTATGACTTGATCACTGTGGCTTGCGCAGAGAAGAGCTGAACTAGAAGATGTGAAAAGTCTTCTCAATTCAGTTTTCATGTGCCAGATGGTTGTTTCTTGTTGTATTTTTTTTTAAATCTTACCTGTTAAGATAGCAAAGAACAACATACGTTATCTGGCTCTGCAGCCAAGTGTGTGGTCCAAATTATTTTCACAGAATGCCTGACAAAGTCTGCTTGCTTGTCTGCCTGCCTCAATCATTTTTCTCAACTAATGAGAAAAATCTGCCAAGCATTGTTGTGCTAAGGCACTAATTATTCTCGAACAAATGTTTCAATTTTGCACAAGTTAGGAAGTGTCTCTGTTTTAAATGATTACATGCCAAGATGCCAGAGTAGTTAGACCGGTTTCGTTTATCAATATGTCTGGAAGTCCCAGAGGACCAAAGAGATGAAATCATTAAAAACAAGTGGGTCTGCAGTCTTAGGTGCTCTTTTAGGAAATAATGCTGCACAATTTTTTTGTGTGCATTCATTTTTAATGAGAAGTAGCAGGTCTATTTTCGTTCTGGAGATGTTGTTTCTTGTGATATTCCTGACTGCATTGGTCCTCAGATTCTCTTGGGTTTGGCACATAATTAAAGGAAATTTTTTTACTAGTCACACAAGGCTGGGCCATCTAATCCTTGCTCAGATTTTGTAGCCTGCTCATCATCACCCTATTTGAGCATTAAAGAAGTTGCTCTCTGATAGCAACAACATTGGAAAGTATCTCCTGGTAAGACTTTCATTTGAATTTGGCAGTTGGAGAAACTTGAACAATTTAAAGGAAGTTTACAGCTTGTTTTCCAAGCACTGGTGCTATACTTGGGCATGAACTCCACGCTTCCCTGCTCAGAAGTAGTTGTGAGATTCCAGAATAGTGTCATCCCACCTCTGATCACGAAATGTTTAGTTCTTATCTGTTTATTTGTGACAAGGTCCAGGGTTCTGATGGTTTGGTGTGTCACTAATGAGATAAGTGCCTCTGATTAACTGTATATATCTTTGCCGATATATACAATTTTGTCATCTGCCTTTCCCACTGCTTGTTGTCATCCCAAAATTGCTCTGTAAGAAGCAAATAGATTGCCATGTTTAGGAGTTTCTGCTGGGCCTGCCTATGTATAACCAACCAAAATCAGAGCTGTCAAGAACTGCCTTCCTCTCTTTCAGTAGGGAGCTGCGTCTTTTCAGAGAAAATTGTATTTTAAAATGATGCAAAATTCAACAAACTTGTTTCATAGGGATGATTGGAGAGGTTTATTTATGAGCCAACTCTGCAGTTTGTTTCACAGATATGTGTTAGTTCAAAATTATTGGATTAATTTGTTTTTAAAGCATATATTAAGAGTGAGGGGAAAAATTAAAGGATTAAACCACCGGAAAGGCAGCAGAACTTGGAGCATTACATGACTTGATTATTTTCCAGCAGCCACCTGTGCCAAGGAAGAAAATGTGCCTAAATATTTTGGTATTTGTATCTCTTCAAACAGTTACTCATAAAGGGATAAATGGGCAGTAATAATGTGTATTTGACTAATGGTTTATGTGTTTTCTTTTTAACACATCCCCTTCTTATTTTCGGGAAAAATATGAAACCTGGTGCCTGAGTACTTTGTATCATTAATTGTTTGTTGCCGTTATCTGCACCCACTGGCTTAATTGCAATCTGTCTGCATGGTGTGGCCTTTTTTCATAAATTTTGGGAAATTATCTATAAAGAGGAGATGTACTACATGGGAAAACCTACTTGGTCTGAAGAGTTGGCTGTGGACGGTGCTGGCAGAGCTTTTTTGCACCAGTATATGCAGACAGATGATCTCAAGCAAAAACATTGCAAATAAAACATTCCTGGTTCTCAAGTACAATGCAGGGCAACAAAAGATGAATGAGCTGTGAATCCCACGGTGTTCCTCCCAGTTCAACCCATAGTCAACTCCCAGGCAGCAAAGAAGGTTTTAAAATAATGGTGTTACATGTTTTGAAAGACTTTTCATTTTCCCTATTACTGTTCTTTTCTTGTTGTGCATTCAGTGTGTTATTTGGTAGATAATTATCTTTTCTGATTTTTGAGGTGCTGACTGTCCTTGAATGTCAGTGAATTAGTTTTAGTCAGGAAATATACATTAAATACATATTTTTGGTAGGCATTCTTTGCTTTTTTGACATGTGAATGTCTCTGCTGATTCAACCTTCTTCTGAGGGTTGGAACAAGAGGGGGGATCTGAATTTGGTTTATTTGGTGTCTGAGCTCCAAGACCAGTAAGGGCCTGGTGGCAGTGGTAACATCAGGATACCCGGGTTTTGCAAGGACTGGCAACAAATCCAATATCCTCCTACTGATGCAATACCTTTTGTAGGTGTATGAACTTCCCAGGTTGTTCTCCTTCCATTTTAAGGATGTTTTGCACATAAAAGAACCTCAGAGCATTGTTGGTGTAACAGGGGATCCCATGTCATACATCAGTTTCATCCCATTCATTCTTCAAATACATTTTATGCATCTTCACTCAATACTTAGGAAGTGATAAAGACACAAAAGGGAAAATGTTAATGTAGTACTTTCTCGTAACGGGTTGTTTTTCAGAAGTGGAATACTCTGAAATCAGCTTACATTGCAAATTAAATGTTAAGCAAAAGAGATTTTTCTGGGACTGGTTCTACTGTCATTGACACTTTGGCATATTTAGACTAATTCCAAATGTTAGTCCTTGTAGTTACCACTAATACTTCTCTTTTCATTAAAATGTCCTAACTTGATTCTCCTTTTTTTTGTGTGTGTAAAATTGAAACTTGTGGGTGGTTCTCAGAGCACAGTGGGTTCAGCTATATGTTTTTGTACTATATAAACCTTTTTACATTGAAGTTCTTTAGTTTTATGAGCAACCACAGTTTCTTCAACCAAAAAGCTGTACTTTCCATCCAAGAACACTTCCTATTTTGTCTGTCTGCATGTGCTAGTTTGCAGAAGTACAATGGAAATCTAGTGGGAGTAGCATTCCATTGTAGCTACACAAGCGTTGCATTGTTTTAAATAGAGAAAATTTTATTATATAAACCCTACTGCTCTCCTTTCCCATGATTTGTTATTACAATTATAGTTAATTCAGTAGAAACCTAATTGTACTTAATTTTCTCTTTTTTCAAAGAATTTATTTGAAACTGTAACTGCACCATGTTAAGAATGTTAAAATATGTACAGTTGAAATAATTTGAAGGAGGTTTCAAAATTTGTGATTTCTTCCTTCAGTGTGTAGGCTGTTGAATTGCTCAGTCAGCAGCTTGGTAGTTTCCCCTATTTGCACCTATTATGTAACCATAAACAAATTTCAACTGTTGAACTGATTTAGTTTGGCTCATCGCTTATTCCTGACCTTTTGCTTTACTTTTTTTTTCCTTAATGCAAGCTAAAGGATGTCCTGATTGAAAATAAGGGGATGGGCCCCTGATTTGTTTTATTCTGAGCAGGAAATGTATCAGCAGTGTTCAAGAAGCCAGTAAATTGTTCTTTCCACGGTGCTTGGGAGGGTGATGAAGTGTCCTCTCAGGGGTCTCGCTCTTCAGTTATTTCTCAGCACGTCGGTAGCGTCTGAGTGTTGCATCAAGAAATTTTCCTGTGAGAGGGAGAGCATTCTCTTACACGGGTTAGCCATAAACTCACCCTGAGGGGCTGGAGTACAATGAATGTGAGATTTAAGCTGTCAGGTACATGATTGCACATAATACTAATCACATTCCTTGTGATGGAAAAAAGGGGAGATGCAGAGGAGATTCACTGTTCCGGAGAGACGCCAGCACTGTACAAGCAGCAGGGATAATTCTTCCTGTTCCCTGGTATATTGGTGTTGCTGCTGTTGTGCTTGGCAGAAAGCATTCAGCATAAAAGGTTGTAAAGTTTATGACTCTTCACACTGTGTCACTGCCTTGTGTAACCCAGTGGGGCACAGCTATGGAAAGTGTTTTCTTGAAAATCTTGTCAATATATTTTGTCATTTCATGATTGATTGAACTGCAAACATAAGCTGTGTGTTTTAAGACAACACTTTTGTCTTGCAATATTACAGTGTGGAACTAAATTTGCAGCGTGCTGTAGGTGCTTCATTCTCCTCCAGCAATGGTCCTCCCTGTTTCTTTAGTAGGAAAGTCTCTGTTACCCAGCCTAAAAAAGGGACTCAGTGATGCACAGGGTTTCAGCTGAAAGTGGATTTGGTTGCAGTATATAATTGAGCAGAGGAGTGACAGATGTTTTAAATTATGGAGTTGATTTTAAGAGTTGACACTGGCATTAAATGTTCTATATTTGGAGCTCCCGCTTTAGTGGCTAAAATGGACATTTATAGACAGAAAATGTGATCTGAATTCCCCTTGTGGGCTTGGCAGATGGGTTTGAAAGTGATTTCATTTTTTGTGTGTAATTTTCTTGTGGCAAGAATGAGTGCAGGGGGTGGTGGAGAGGTCAATTTGTCTATGTTATAGGTGCTGACAAGTTTTCTGAGATTTAATTTTAATTCATCTTGTTTAAAAATTGCATGGCAATGTTTTTTGAAATACACTGTTGCCAGGCATTTTGTGTTGTGTGTGTATACCATCAATTTTGTGACACAAATTGGCTTTATTGATACCCAGTGTGTTACAGTTAGCCAATAGCTAGTTAAATACAAGCTTTCAAATGTTCAGTTCCACTGTATTTTATAAAGCTATGCATTCTGTGGGGTTTATGTGTTGTAAAAGCTAG
This sequence comes from Atrichornis clamosus, assembly GCA_013400975.1. Taxonomy (NCBI): domain Eukaryota; kingdom Metazoa; phylum Chordata; class Aves; order Passeriformes; family Menuridae; genus Atrichornis; species Atrichornis clamosus. The sequence continues at coordinate 94,166 of WBMZ01000437.1, read as the reverse complement.
CTTATGCTTTTAGAAATTAATCCAGTTAGTAAGGTAACTACTTTTTGGAGTTTTTTGGGTGAATTTGATATTTAATGATCATTTAGGAATTTGTGGTTTTCAGGTATTTGGAAAAGAGGTGCTTTCAAGGTAGGCAAAATAATTGTAAATGTTCTAGTTATTCCCAAATAAGATCAAATTTGCATGATTTAAAAAAAAAAAAGAAAAATACATTATTCATAGTAGCCTGCACTTAAATAGCTTTAGCCTCAAGGTTTGCTTGTACCTTCCTCTCTGAAGCAGCACCTCTCACTTGACCATGAACGGATCTAAACCAAAAACTGAGATTAAGAACAGTGCCAGTAGTTCTGAATGGTTACACTGCAGGAATCATGGCCAGTTAAAATTCGGAATTTCTGAAAGGGGGGCCAGGGTCTTATCTTAAACATCTCTGGAAAAATTGCAGCCCTGATCTCCACAGGGAAGGAGGGGAAAACATTGATTCAGAAAACATGTGCTGCGCTCCACTGTATAAATCTGGATTTCAAAAATAAACTTTTTTAGCATGCTTGAAAGTTGTTGCTGACTACTGCCAACTAGAAAATTTAATAAAGAGTTTAACTTTGTGCAGTCCAAGCCAGCTCTGCAAACACATGCTTTCCTGCTGAGATCAGAATGAGTATCTAGCGCAGTGCGCGAGAGCCAGACTGTAGGAGCAGCCCTGTCTACGTGAATCCCTCATCTGACTTCAGTTATTGCTGCGGTGGGCACAGTTCCACGGCTGTAATCACTGCAGAGAGCGTGTGTGCAAAGCTCTGCTCCAAGCTCTGTCATGCAGCTTACATTTTCAATTATTTTAGTAAGGCCTCTTGCATCTGCAAGCTTAGTCTGCTTGGTAAATGGACACTTTTACCTTCTCAGTTGAAAAATCTTTTTATAGAAGATGTCTGGTGCTCTCCTTGCATATCTTCTAGTGCAGGATTTTGGAATTCAGCCATACCCATTTTTGAAACAGCCTCTTAATACAAAGAGAGAAAATTAATAGATTGTGTAAAAAGTCACATAATTTTCATTAGTTTTCTTTGAGAAGCTTTTTCAAATCCAAATTTAGATATTGGATTCAGTATCGATGGGGAGAGGAGTTGAAAACAAATTTCTGCTTTCAATAAAGGATCCAGCTTTTGTCTAGAGAAGTGTGGTGGTGAGAAAGGGCTGAGTTTGCGAGGGCAGCACGTGAGGCTGCGTGTCAGAGTTTGTGTTCCAGCCCAGATGTTTATCCTTCTCCCAGAAGGGTCTCGGACTATGGGGAAGAGAACTTGCTTGTCTTGTTTTGGGAGGAGTGAGGCTCATGTGATGCTGAGCAGCACTGCTGCAGAGACCTGTCAAGGCATGTGCAAATCTGGCCAGTTACGCTGTGACTGGGGCAAGTCCATAAACAAATGAAGGAACTGTTTATGCCACAGCCACGTGAGCAGCCATTTCATAAAATATCATCTCTGGCTCTGCCCTTTCAAATAAACACCCCTTTCCAAAGTGGCAGGCAGGAAGAATATGTTTTGTTTGTCAAAAGCTAAAATGCTGCTAACCTATCAAGAAACTTGAGGGGAAAGAAAGTGTCTTCCCAAGATTTTGGTGTAATGGGACATGGAGACTTGGGAAATAGCGAAGGGAAGGAGAGTTCTCTTGTCTTTGAATCACTAAGTGGAAAGCATACCTTAAATAGACTATCAGTGATGGCATAGAATGGGAAGAAAGATCCATAAAATAGGCTGCTTTGTTGTTGTCTCATCTGAATTGCCCAGGCTGGAATGAAAGAGATTATGGTTTTCTTCTGTTATTATTTATTTACTTATCAAGGGAGAGAAAAAAAGGTAAAACCTCACAAACTTCACAAAAGGGTAAATTATCCTTTTTTTTACTTAGTGCTCTCAGTGTCATCTTGCTCAATGTGAAAGGCCAGAGTCCAAGAGGTGAGATCACATACAAGTGTGGGGAAAAACATGTGCTGACAATTATTGTGTGAAGTGATTATTTTTCTACTGTTTAAAGTAGAGCCACTTCAGGCAATACTTTTTTCTAGAGACAGTTTTGTCTGCTTTTCTGTTATTTCTGGGGATCATACATCTCAATGCTCAGAACAGGTTCTTCCCCTTGCCTGCATTTCTGAGTACAGCACCAGGGCTACCTGTCCAGTATGTTGGGGCTCTTCTGGCCTTATTGTAAAAATCACAGATCTGCTTACCTCACACAAACTCTACAACAGAGCAGTGATTGCCTGTTCAGAGGCATCCTATATTCAGCCTTTAACGTGAGCTTGTAGTGTTTTATTTCTCTGGCATTTGGTCTCTGTGTTCGCCCTTCTGACTAATGCAGAGAAAATCTGGAGTCACACTTTCATGTCTCTCCTCTGATCTTATTTGTTATTCTAAAGTAATACCACTGTGGCAGTGGTTTAGTTAGCAAAGCAAATAATGTCTGTTCAAATGAGTGAAAAACTTATCTTTTTTTATGTCTGATGACACAGCAATATTAACATATATATACATATAAAAATTTTGGGTGGAGCTTCCCGGCAGTGCTGCCTTTCTTGCTTTTTAACATGCAGTGTGATGGTGGTGTGTTTGAACTAAATTCTTGTACACACTTGCACCTGTTGCAAGAACCACCATTTCTTGTCACAGCAATCAGGGCAGTTGGAGAAGCACTAAAGGAATTGTCTTTATGGGACAGATGTGGTGGATGAGCTTGCATTGCAATTGCTCACTCCGTGTGTAAACTGAGTAACTCAACCTCTATTCTATACACACTTCTAGTACAAATTTCCCTTGGTGAAAAGTGATACTAGAATAAAAATTTAACTAAATGCATTTGGGAAAGGAACCTGGATAAACATTTAGGGCTTTTTATATAAGGTTTGGGATGTGTGGTAGTTATCCTTGACTATCATGTGCTACACTTGATTTAATGGCAAGAAGTAAAATATAAACAAGTACTAGATGGATAGAGGTAGTTCTAGAGTATCTAGGAAAAAAAAAATTGTTCATCCTTATCCAAAATACAGGAAAAGTAAATATTCTCATGTAGCATTTGCCTGGAGGTATTTCAGATGATCAATACAATTTGAATCAATATCTTTGATTTTAACTTGAATACAGTTGTGCTCCAAAATAGGCTATTGTAATGTTAAGCTCCTTGACTCCTGCTTTGACTAGTTTAGACTTCTTTTTTTTTTATTATTCTTTTCCTGCCATTCCCTGTTTACAAGGGAGATATGAACAGTTTGTCTTAATTTTCCCATAGAGTCTCACCCTCACACAAGAACTAATACTGTAGATTCATAGATAAAATTCTGCAAGCAAATGCGTTTTCTGCTATCATGGGATTATAGAGATGTGGGTGAAAGATTAGGCTTCCCTGAGGAACTAGGTACTTTTGATTTTTTGGAGACTTAACAGAAGTCTTGCATGTACATTGGTGTTCGTGGTTTCACGCTTTTTGGTTTATTTTGGTTTATGGTCGTGATGGAAAAATGAAAATAAAAATGAAACAAGCAGTATTTGGAGCCAGTTGGTCTGTGTGCCATTTGTGTGAGAGGGCCTTGAGGTTCGGTTTTATTGTGCCAGTCTGAAGCATGAGGCTGCTCCAAGGAAAGGGATGGCAGTAACTGTTCTGCTAACAAGTAGGCAATTGCATTAAAGTAACACTAGAAGACTGAGAAATCAAGACAAGAAATGCAATTCAAATGTAGGAAGTGCGCAGCATTCAGGAGGAAGAGGAGAGTGTTTGCAGATGCTGTGGCTTTGCTGCTTTTTCTTGAAGCTCTGTGTGTTGCTGAAAAGAAATCCTTGCCATGAAGAAACATTTGGATATGAACTAGACCATTTTAAAATAGCCATTTTGTAAAAGTTTATAGGGAAAGCAGGAAACCTGATAGCAGAAGTTTCAATGAACTGCCCCATTTGGCAATTATTCCCCACAGAACCTAACACCCTGGACAATTTGCTTGGCACAGCCCACTACAATTGTTATTATGGTCTGACGTTAGCTATACAAGATCTACCTAGGAAAAAGTGTTTTAAAAATTTTGGATATTGCTTGTCGGGTTTAAGATATGGGAGTGAAGGCAGTCTGGCTTGGATTCTTAACTGCTGCTCTGTTTTCATATAACCCCAGGTTGTTTTGTCCTAGAAATGCAAAATTCCAGAGTCATCTCACTTAACTGAGTTGTTAAATTTAGGATCATGCGTGTCCTAGATTCTCAATATAGTCAATGAGATACAAACATCTCTGAAGGGTAATTTGCCCCTTGCATGAGCTGAGCCTGCCCTGAAGGTAAGTTTTCTTTGTCCATATGGCTGTGAGGAGTGCATATGACCAGACCCACAATTTGAGAAGCCTAATTGATGTAGCTGTGTTTGGGATTGTACCTGAGCAAGTGTGCCTTACTTAGCTTTGCTTGTTTAGGCAAAACACCCTGTGGTATTTTTATACATAAAAACTCTTATTTAAATGTCTGAAAAGTGTTCAGGGAATCTTTCTGAAGCCGAAATTCTGGTTTCAGCTGTTAAGGCAGAGGGGCAGGATAAAGGAAAGTAGCAATAGTATTATGCAGTATGTACGTTTGGGTAGTGCAAAAAGTTTGGATATGGGGAGAAACACCATACACTCTCCAGTTTTGCAGGGATGTGGGTCAGGGACCTTGCTGCCTCGTATTTGAGGTCAGAAGAAATTGAGGAGAAGAAGAAAGATGTGGTGCTGACAAAGCATAGGTGAAGGGATGATCGAAAGCACAGAGCTGTGCTGAGGACAAAACATAAAGAACAGAGACATACTGTGACAGCTGAATAGGGGGAATTGGGGCATGCTATAAATGCATTAAGGGTTATAAATGTTCTTGATGTTTTCCACATTTAGAATAAAACACAGGGTGCAACCTCATTTTTGAATACTTTGTGCAATTCCAGCTGTCCCATCTCAAGAGTAGGATGGAAATTGTGGAGGTACAAAAGAAAACAGTGTGATCAGAGGGATGGGATGGCTTCTGTGCAAGGGAGGATTCAGTGACCTGGGTTTCTCCAGTTTTGAGAAAAGTTGACTAATAAGGGGGAGGCAAGATATACTGGAGTTACATAAAATCAGGAGGGTTGTGAAGTGAAGAGATAGTGATTATTTATTCTCACTTGACAAAAAACAAGTGAAGTGATCAGGCAACACCTAATTAAATTATGGAAACTATTTCTACAGGATGTTGGAGATGCCAAAGTAGAAACAGTTTCTTAAAGTGATTAGATAAACTCATGGAAAAATTAGTTCATAAAGAGCCATTAAAGATACTGATATAGGGCCAGGCTCCAGCTCAGGAAGTTTCTGAACTGCGGGTTTGCTGAGAATTGGCAGGACATACCCTATGCTTGTCCTGTGTCCATAACCTTTCCTTAAGCATCTGCTTTGGCTGTTATCAAAGACAGGATACAAGGCTGAATGAGTCTTTGGTTAACCTGCCATGTGGGCTGCTTCTTGCTAAACCATACAGTAAAGGTCTGCACTAAGTGACTGGGCTGTAGACCGGATAAAATTTAGCTCTAAAAATTCTAACTTCTGCATATATTATGCATTCATTGCAGTATTATCTGATCATGTGGTTAAAACCGAATTTTTGGGCTAATTCTAGTGGTAAAATTATGACTTTTTGTTCTCGATGTGCTGTCCTGCATTGTCTTCTTCCTATCAGGTTATATTGACACTGGCCCATATTATGTGTATTTTAATCTGGTCTATGAAAATCATCTTTTGGTACTTCACTTTGCTGTTTAATAAGAATACTGACCTGGGTCAATTACCCTTAATTATCTAGTAGACTTCTTTTTAGGATGAGTATAACCTTGGAAAATTATTAACTAATATGTAGACCTTGGTGTACAGGTCTCATTGAAAACTGTTCCACAAGCAACTAATAAATTAAATATAATGGAACTGCTACTATCTTTTTCGAGTTATTAGTCGCATCACTTAAAATAGTTTCTGCCCCAACCCCCATTGCTCTGTCTCTAGATTAGCAATATTTGTAGTCTCCTGCTGAAGTGCTGCTTACAGAGCCAGAACTGAGTGGCAAGCACAGTGGGATGCTGTATGCATTCTGGAGCTTTTTCTAGGGTTTACCCCAAGAAGACTTTCACACCCGTGTGACAGTCAGCAGCAGGCCAGCCAAGAAGCTTTTGTTTAACATTCATCGTGCAAATGTCTCTTAAGCTTGAAGTTTGGGTGGTGAACAACACAGAGAGGAACAGCTGCCCAGAGAATGGAAGTGGGTTATGGCTCAGAGAAGGTTGTTTGTCAGGGGACAGAGAACATGAGGCTTGATCAAATGCCAAATCAATTTGTTGCAAATTAGCTTGAGTAAACAGACATCATCTGAAACCTCCTAATGTGTCATTAAAAGTTGAATATCAGTCATGTCTTACAGATGGGAAAACTGAAGTAGAGGAAGATTGTGACTTTGCTATGTGTAAAAACAGGGCACTAATAGAGCTAAGAGAAGCATGGAAGCTTCTGGAATCCCATTTTTTCCTCTGTTGGACCACATTGTCTCAATTACAGGGGGAAGAACACTAAGGAAACTGAGCCTGGGAGGGGGCTCTGTCGCTCTGACCTCATGGCATGCTATTCCTCCAAGAGATCTCCTTCAAGGATTGCAACAAAAGAATGTGCTTCTAAAAGCCATTTTGATGACATCCCGAGACTAGCAGCAGCAAGCAACCCTTTCTCACTTTCCAGCTTGATAACAAGTCTCACCGGTTGACAGTTTATTTTCTTTCCAACAATCAAGTCTTGAGTGAAAGAGCACTTGATTCTTGAGTAGGCAATAACAAGCGTAGGCATGGAGTTGTTGCCACTTGTGCTTTCATTTCAACAGAAAAGTAGAAAACCAGATTTGCTGAAAATGAATTGAAATGTTTTCCTTAACCGCCTTCCCCATGTACATCTATTTTCTGTTCGGTTTTCTTAAATGGCATTCACAGAAGTTGACAAAGATTCCCACTTAGTTTTTTTTGTCTCTTTCTTTCGGGTTTTCACACAAGCTTATATAACAAGGTAAAAGATTTATCAATCTTTCCAGCTTATTATAATGAGTTAAATGTCTTGACTTTCTGTCCAGCTGTGGAGGTGGTGAACAGATACAGAGACTCTGAAACAGAGGTGTTAAATCTCACAGTAAAGTTCACGTAGCCTTACTATAGGCAGGGAACTCAAATGAAGAGGGAGGTCAGTGAGGAGCACTTAAACCCATGCCCTTAGAAAATCTGATTAAATCTGGGAACACATTGCCTTGCTTGTGACTGTAGTGTCTAGAGGGAACATAAATTATAGATTTGGCCAAGGTATCTACTTATGAAGGTGCAATAGTACTTCTGTGGAGCCTTTGTCTATTCCTATTTCATGCAGTCTTTGCCAATTCTGAGCTATCAACTGGAGACAGGATTACTATTTAGGTAAGCTGGTAAATTTGGAATTCTGGGAGCAGGAATTGTTGCTGTTTTGTACAAAGCCCGGGGCACTGAAGTGTTGGCCTTGATTTGGATCCAGAGGGGTTACTGTGCAGAAGTATTATGTGCATAAGGGAATAGGACTATGGAATTACTACTGAATGTTCCGAGGGAGAGTCAGAGCCCAGAGAGATGATTGGTATATTCCCATTTACTGGAGTAAGGTACAGTCATTGGCCGGTACCTTACGAAGATTATTTTCTCAAAACTGCCTATCATGTTTCATGGGTTAGTTATTTTATAGATATTTTGAGGAAACTTCACTTTGAGTTAGTTTAAATCACCATAGATCCATTAATTTCTTAAATTTACTAGCATCAGATGTTACTACCATCCCTGATTCCATAAATTCCATAGTGTTTTAATAGACAGAACTTTTAAATCCCATACTTTATTAGAATAAAGCTATTTTTTTCTTTCTGTTATCCTGTATAACAGGTGTTAATACACAAAAATGATCTGCCATCCCCAAAAATCTTTGAATTTTGCTTCTAAAACTCTTATTTGAATCATATATTCTAGTACTTCTTAGGGCTTTGTGCAAAAAATCATTCTCTTCAGCGTTACGCAGACATTGACTGGGAAATCTCTTTATCAGTGGTTTGAATCAAAAGTAATTTTTTTTTCCTAGAATCCATTTTAGTCTCCTGTACTGCTGGTTCTCAGTGTGAAAGAATCTATTTAACTGCCTGCTTTTTGGATGGCTTTTAATGTTGTTTCTAGATTTATACAAAGAGTATTTTGCCAATGAGCCTCTTCATCTTCACCACTGGAATGACTTTTAATGGACATCCAGTAGTTTCATACTAAGTAGTTTCTTTTAGCTTTATTCTCCCTAGGGAGGAATGCACTGAATGGCTGGAAATGTCAGCAGCTGCATTAGCTGAAGAGTTTAGCTGCTGCCACCTCCTAGATAAATCTTGCCCTTTCTCATTTCTGTGTTTCTTACTGTTTCCCTCAAAGTCAGCCAAAGAAACTTCCTGTCTGGCTTAACACAGATTAGGAACTAAATTAGCAGCTATTATAAATGGGCATTTTGCTATTTATTTCAGGGCGAAATCCATTAAAACTGGCAGAAAACTTGGCTCCATTTCCATAGAGTCAAAAAACCAAATAGAAATATGAAGCTGAGAAAAAGGAAGGAATTTGTGCAGCTGCTTGGAGTCCAGTCCAGCTCAGACATTGGGAAGTGTAACAAGGACCTGGGCTGCCCAACAGGGGAGGTGGGCACTGCCTGGGCATGGCCACTTCCCTGGGCTGTTACCTGACATGCACATGAGATTTAACATGAAAGTAAATTAGCAAGGATAGCCACCCTTTCCTCCAGAGCATCTGGTCGTGGGCCTAGTTGGAGATCGGAAATTAAGTGAATCTTTGATATTATTCAGCCAGTTTCAGGCAGTTTGTGTCTTGCCCTCATAAGCTGATAAAGTTTAGTACTGCTGATAGTGATGGGTTAGTCATGTGTTTTGTCTGAGGATGCCTAGACCTAAGTCTTCTCTAAGGTGATGAATGTTGATATTAATTCTTATACTTCATTGTAGGCATGTACATTGATTAAAAACAACAGCTGAATGGTTGGAGGAATTCTTGCTGTAAAATGCACCTGCCAGCATATTTAAGTAGTTTGTTGACCTCTCAGGAAAAGTCTAGGATATTAAATTTGCATTCTTTTATTCATGTTATGTGATCCATAAATTCAGAATTCTGGTTATACTGTTGATTTTACACAGAAGTACCACAGACTGTTCCTTAGTATACAGCTCTGGATCTGTCCTTCATCCAAGTTCCTCGAAGAACGGAGAGTTTGTGTTTTAGAGTGATAGAACTGCATTAAACATATACAGCTGCTTGATTAGAACTGAGATCTTGTGTTCAAAGTTCTTGATGCTTAATACTGGAGTCAGCATATCTCACAGCTGTGCAGTTATTTCCAGTGCCAGAAATCAGGTTGTGTAGGAAAGAGATTGTATGTCTTGAGTCATCAGTGCAGATTAGCCCCCAGAGATGTTATTTAGTGTAAAGGGTTATCAAACTTCATGGTTGCTTTCAGAATGGGTGTTTTTACAGCTTCCTGGTAAAATTGTTGTATGAAATTTTGTTTTTTGAACTACTAAAATGCAGTGGCCACCTAATTGCCATGGTACATACAATGTTAATGAAAATAACTGGAAGGCTTTTCAAAAAAAACACTGTCACTGCTTTTGAATTAGTCAAGCATTCAGTCTTACAACTTTGTTCCAGTCAGGAGAATTCGATGTTGGAGACAAATTTCTTTCATGTAATCCTGTTTATTTAAAAAGATGTGCCAAGTACCTCTTCCTTGAGCATAGGAGGATCAAACAACAGGAGATTGTTTTCAGCTGGTACCCAGACTCAAAAGCTCTGTCTAGGATTTGCTCTGTGCTGCATCCCACTTTTGTCCAGCCTGCATCTGGATTTTCTTTCTAAAATTCTGCTTGTTTGTTGTCCATTTCATCATACCCACACACCAGTCAAACAAATAATCTTTTGCATAACTTAAATTCCTGACCTTTTATATTCCAGTTTTGACCTGTGATAAGTTGTATATTGGGTTCAAGATTGAATTTGAGAATTTTTTCTTTTTTCCTTTTTTTTTTTTTTGAAGTGTATGTGTAAAGTTGTTAGACCTTTGTATTTTAAAGGAAGAATTTTGGTTACAATAGCATCTCCACTAGTCTGCTATGTATTGTTGTTCCTTTCTTTAACAGTGGTAAAGGTTGTTTGATATTACGTGGACAAGTCCTAAGAAAACAGATCCCATGTGCAGAAAAGTTCTAGAAGTGAGACACTCCCCTCACTCGGGGGTTTTCTGAGGGCGAGGAAAGTTGCAATGGGATTTGTTTGTTTGGTGATTTTTGAGTTTAACATCTGTATTCATTATTGCCTGAGAATGAGTGGGTTTTTCTTAGCTTTGAGAAAACACTCCACAATTCATCCAATCAGAGTGTGAAATGATAAAGGCAAAGGCGAGGCAATGGCTTTAGACCAAGGTGCAGAAACACTGATAGCTGGAGAAATGTCTCTGACAGAAGCCCTTCCCTCTGCCAGCCTTGCTGCTGGCAGTAGGAACTGGCTGCTGGCTGGCACCAGCGAGTGTGTCTGGGCTCTGAGGGGAGATGGGACCTGAGGCTTGCCCACCTCCTCCTGCATCGGGGATTTGCTGGGAGTTGGGATGTCACACTCAGGAGGGCTTTGCCACAGATTGGGTGCAAACCCAGGCCATTTATTGTCATTCCTGTATTCTTTCAGATATGGCTTCTACGTATCAGCTAGGTCAATTTGTCTTCTGTTAGTAATATTATTGTTAAATAGTATTTCTCTGGTTTGCACTACCTGTGAGCACATCTTGTCTGCTGCTTGCAGAACAGAGCAGCTCTGTGGACAAGAGAAAGGTGCACGCAGCGTAAAGCAAAACTAAGACTCAGTCTGCCAAGTCGTTGTAGAGGCAGAGGAATATGCATAAATTTTCTTGAATCACTTCAGTGATTTATTTCTTGTTTTCTTTATTTCAGCACTCAGGATCGAGAATAAGCAAGCTAGAATTTTCAAATGGAGATGATGATGATGATGGTAGTAGTAGTAATAATAATAAAAATAGATTGCATCTAGAAGTTGAGTAGTTCTGATTGTGCTTCATTATTTACAAATCCCAAGCATAATTTAACATAATTTTTCCAAGCAGCACAGTGCTCTTTTATTATGTTCCTCTCCCAGACCCTCTATCCTTCTTGTCAAAATGGCCCCAGATTCTTTCATCTCTCTACGGGACACTGTAAGACCAGTGTAAATCCAGCAGGTAGGACCAGCTTTTCAGTGGCACCCAGGACTCTCTTACAGCAACCCCTGAGCTAACTAAAAGGTCACCCATTTGCAGCACCAGAATTGAAGTTTCAAATCACTCTTCCTCACACTCTCAAGCAGAAGTAGGCAAATGCGGCACAGGGATGAGTTTGCCACTTCCATACGTACTTGTGGATAACTTACTCTCTGAATATCAGATTTGCAATAAGCTAAAGCCATTAGAAATGGTTCATGAACATTCAGGCATGCATACATAATTCGTGTTAACTGAATACATTTATGTGCTCGCTCATAAAACGGAAACAGGTTGCAACTTATTAGTGGAATAAATGGAATTGCTTCTTTATAGCGTGTGTTTTATGCTTCTCCCTAATTTAAAGCTAGATCATTAAAATATAAAGTTGGCTGACAATTACAATAAATATTCCTATAACATTTCTACTTGCCAGCTTGTACATAATCTTCCTTTGTTTCTCTTTAAAAACACTTATTCTATTTCAGTTTGTTCAATATATGCCATGAGGATTTAAAATCTATGTACTGGTGGGTAGCTAACTTCTAAATGAAGGCTTGAGGTAAAATATCAAGTTTTTACCTGAGTTAAATTACTTTTAGTGGAGATTTGTTGAAAGGTTTGAATCCACTTCACAATGGCTGTTGCTCTTGGCTAAATTCCTCCTATATTATTAGACAGCTTTACCAATGTTATGTCACAGTTGTCTAGAGGGAAAATAAACCCCAAAACAAACATCTCTTACTGATGTTGTGTTGAGTAGGAAAAAAAGTAGTGGAAACAGGTGTTTCTTCTGCATAAAAATATCTATATTTTACAATCTAAATCCTGAAAATGAAATAACTCCCAACCGTTTAATTGACATGAAATGATGAAGGACCAGATCACATGTGACATCACATTAAACTCAGAGGGCTGTTTGGTTTTGAGTGATACAATACGTGCCTCAGCACTGCTAAGGAATATGCAAAAGACTTTAATGTTGGGTTTTTTCAGGGTTTAAAAACAAAAATTTCTTGCATAGTTACAGTTGTGAGCTTCACTGCAGTCAAAAATAATTTTCCCTATATTCAAAAATTAATGTCTATCTTGGGACTTGATATTTTAGCAGATTAATATGCCAGTTAATATGCAAGATATGCAAGTTTAAATCCTATTGCAGTCAGGAAAACATGTCCTATGGAACTGAATTTTCTGACAGGCCTTAGCATCTGAGACTTATATGTCTACAATTTAAAATGTGATTCATTTTACTGATTTTAATTACTTAATTTAAACAAAAGACAAAATACCATTTCAGATTTTATTTTGATTAGATGGATTTAGACCATAATGATTTATGTGTTTGTAATTAAAAAACCCCAAGTTTGTTCATTATTTATTCTTCATATTAGTTTAGCACTATCTTATTTTGGGGATTAAACACCATATGAAGGAATGCAGTTTCAAAGCCACAGCTCTTGCACGGAGAGTTAACTAAAGTTAGAGCAACTGGAATGACTTTTATTGATTCTATGATGTATTCTTTTATTGCTTTGCCACAAAGTGAAACAATTATAAATCTTAAGTCTGTACACATTGATATTGGATGTAATACTTTCTGTTCTTCTAAGGTTCAAGTAATTGTATTTACAGGATTTGATGCATGAAGTTTCTTATATCTCTGTCTTTCCTATTTTATGTGAGTTGAAATACCAATGGAAAACAAAAAAGCTCTGGATTTTTTTAAGGCCCACACAACTGCATGAATCCTTTCCTTATGTCATATGTTATGCATCTTCAGTATTTTCATCTTTTCTGTTTCTCCCTAGAAAGAAAATATTAACAGTTTGTCCCTTCCTTAGTCCAGTTTTACCAAAGCCAACACCCAAAGCTGCATAATAATACAGCTTTCCTGTTTAGGAATGCTCTAAACAATTCTGCTTTTGTTGTGGGTTTTTGTGTTGTTTGTTTTCTGTCTGACAGAAATCTATAAGTTTACAAATGCTTTCTCATGTTGTATTAATGAAGGCTGCCTCAATGCTACCTGGACATAATGAACAGGAGACAGGTTTGTTTTCAGATGAACTCAGAAGTTTGGCTCTGGCATGCAGTGTAAGTAGCAATCTTTGTCACAATCACCCCGGTTTTAATTTGGCAGATTGGTTAATAGCAACCTGGGGTTACGTGGCCATGAGTCTGATGTTTAGGTCAGACTACCCAGGATGGTTAGAACTTTAATTCCCTTGCATTAATCCTTTTGATGTGTGCCATGAAAGCATAGCCTGTAGCTGTCAAATTATATATGCACTGTGGGTGTAGTCTGTTTAAGTTCAGGACTTAGCATCATGTATTCCAATTCAATTTATTTTTATATCTCATCTTTCACACCGAGGGTCTGAAAATGCTCAACGGTGAGAGACAGAATAATGAGATAATGCTTTACAGAACTGTGAAAAGTGACTTGCATATAGATAGCAAGCAAGGTAAAGGTTGGACTTGAGTGAGAGAAGACAGCTGTAAATTAAAAGCAGTAGTAGTATACATACAGAGCAGTTCTGATACAAGAGACTTGAAAACTGTCTGGAAAAGGTTTGTTTTAACTTCCTGTAAGAGTCAGCAGTAGCATAGTAAAGCTTCCTACATATACAGTGACGAAGCATTGTGCTAATTGATATCTTGCATTGCAGGAATTTGTGTTATTGGGATTGAACAGCTTGCATCTGAATTTGTCACTTATGGGAGAAATAATACAAGGGTGGAAAGGTAAAAATCTTATGATAGCACCTGCCTGATGACCAACAGAGTCCCTGTTGAGGGGCTTTGAAGGAATGACATGATTAAACTGTGTGAAGGAAGGAAAAAAATCAAGAAAGGGGGCTATAAAGATAATTTTAGGTAAAATTAATTCTAGTCTCAGCAAGAATCATAGTGACAATATGGAAATAGTTGTAAACCTTCTGACAGGGAAAGGGAATGGAGGGAGATTATAAAAATATAGGAGTCTGGGGAGATGACTGGGTTTCTTTTGTTGGGTGGTCATTCCCAGATCATTTCACGTGTCTTTCACCCAGAACATTTTCTCATTTCTCCCAACATGCAATATCCAGCACTGGAAAAAGAAAGTAGATTTTCCCACCATGGGATTTTATCCTGATTTTCTTTGCTAAAATATGGACTTTCTTGGTAAGGTTTGAGTCTTGTGATCTTTAGTGAAGTAGTAAAACTGAGTTCTTAGTTGAAGACAGTAGTAGCAGAATCAGAGAGAACATCCTCCTTTGAACTTCTCTATAGAAAAAGACAAAATACCACAGATTCACTCCCCCCGCATTTCTGAACTACCTTAGCTGCACATACACAACTCCTCATGTAGACCAGATTTGAGATGAGGACTGTAAACAAATTCCCATCAATTGCATAAAATGGATGGGCCAGACTGAAACAAGCATAGAAGTTGAGGGGAAGAAAATGAGGTTGAAAGCACAGAGCCTTAAGCAATGAAGAATAGACAAGGAATATAAAGCCTAAAAGTAGAAAAAAGCTTCAAATATAGACTTCATTCTTTCAGGACAGCATCAAAGGCTGATTGTTGGAAAGGTTTGGGAAGGATAAAGTATAAACCACCAGTGCTCTTCTGGTCACTCCTTTCTATTGACTATGCTTAGGCTGTAGTCTGAGGTGTTTCTGTTGCTTGTGTCCCATGAGACTGATTTCAGACAAAAAACAGATGTCAAATAATGTATTATCAAATGGTTCCTGGTCAGAAGCAGTTTGAAAACAGGCATGGCAAAAAGATGAAGTTATCACAGTTGGAAAATATGTCATAAGCAAGGTATCAAGAAGAAGTAGATGCCAAAATTGCCAAGTGAATTTGGTTGGTCTTTGCTGACCTTCACTGAGCTCCTGAAAAGACCTGGGTTTAGAAGGTAACCTCACTCTGACTGGCAGAGTCATGAGCATCTCTGTACAGCTTTCTGGAAATTTTTGATGGACATCTTAATATGCAGTGTAGTATGCTATGAAATTGAATTACCACAGAAGTTTTTTATTCCTGAAGCTCCTTTTATATAAATGAGCTGGCTGAAAGTAGTAGACAATTGTGGGGTGTTTCATGCCAGTGATGAATTTGTCATAGGACTACAATATAACTAGTTATTAAATATTGTGAATATATTATCTACTGTTTAAAAAAATCACACTGTTTAACGTCATTACGCTTAGAAACCACAATGACCCTTAACACAAGTCCTGACACAACTTATTATAGTTTACACAGACCTCCCAGCAGCCTGCTAAATGCAGTTTGCCAGTCAAACTTTCGTAGCTGTGATGTTTGAGACAGTGTGGGGTTTTTTCATACAGCACAGGGCTGTAATGCAGATTAATGGTGTAGTAGTGTATAAATAAGTCCTGCTTTCTGCTCCTTTTCCACATATGTTATGAAAGCTGAAAGCATGTTTGAAATTGCCCAGGTAATATGAGAGGATGCTATCTTGCATCTTCCACTGTCCTTTTTATCAGTAACTTTATCATAGTTGATGTAAAATTGTAGCATGCTGAGAAAGGTTTTGGATCTAAAAGATTTCATCACCTTTAAATGACAGTCAGTGGGAGAGCTTAACTGAACACATGCACTTTCTGCTCTATGGAGTAGTTAATAAAATATGAACTTAGCACACAGTCTAATATTGATTTCTCTGGGAAAGACTGGATTGATATTAGATAATGATGTTGCATATGGACAGCAAATGACTTAAAAGACTTACTCAGCTTTTTGATATTCACACTGCACTTTCAGCATATTCTGCAAATATATCAGAACATTTCCTATCTAACCAAAATGACTACACCTGATATTTTTCAGAATGTTCATTGGCATTATCCTTGTCTCCGTGAAATGCTTTAGGCCAGGTTTTGCAATTTAGGGGCTTAGTTAGGGAAAGTGGTGATGTACTCTCTGAAATTTGAACAAGGAAACCTTCTAATATACCCCAAAATAACAAATGTTGACTCTGCTGTCTTTCCAGAAGTGAGCTGAAGGATGCTCTGGCCATTTACTGGGGAAAGCAAAACCTTGGCTTCTTGTTCCCTTGCACTGCTAGACCAGAATCTCAGCTGTACCTCTACAAAAGCATGAACATAATCAGGAAAGTGACAGGGAATGACAATAATTTGGTTAATATTAGGGTTGGGAAAGGAAGAGCTATGTCAGCTACCGTAGTGTGGTGGGTCAGTCCTTCAGTACCCATTGGTACCGAATTTATCTTAAGCTCTTTTGTTTATTAAACCATAGATGTAGTCAAAGTACCAACTACAAACAATTTACCTGTGTTAAGACTCTCTCTTTGCTGAGATTCTAAGTACGTTGTGTGGAGTAATGCTCTGTATAACTGAGAAGAGTACAGGTTTTCCTATTTTTGGAGCCTTGTGGCTTTGCAGTAAGCCCCAGCCAGTATTAGGGTACAGCGGTCATATAAAAGGAATGGTTTACCAGTGGATAATGAAAACCTAGCAGAATTAACAGGGTGAAAATATGAGCAAGAGGTTGGAGGTTTGTTCTGTGGTGTGAGGGATATAAAGGGGTGTAGTTAAGACTGGAATGAATGTCAGGGGTAGCAATAGAATTTCATAAATAGTGGGATGAATATTTTTCCTCAATAAAGCCTGAGTAACCTTGTGAAGAAGCTACCATAGCTCAATCTGAAACTATGGGCCTGATCCAGAAACAATTGAGAGGGGATGTGTGGCTTGTGGTATATAGTAGTTAGACTAGATGATAGGAATTGTCTCTTGTGGCTTCAAAAATATGGCCATTTATTTTTCAAAGGATCTGCCTCATAAGCTGAAGAATTTTGGTGATTTTTTTTCTTTGTCTTATAGATAATCACACTTGGAGTCTTCTGATACCAAATGCTTAAAAAACCTTAATGCCTTAGAAAGACACTTGCTTACCTTCAAGTTAGATAGCACAAAGAAGACTTGAATATTCTTCCTTCAAATTAAGTACACATTTTATATATATTTTTATATATATATATATATATATATATATCTTTCTATTACTAACTTTTCCTTAAAGAATCAAGGCTTAAATGACTGTTCATTAAGTTTATTGCTTCATATATGAAGACTGAGGTTTTTCAAACATGGTAAGTCTACAGATAAAAAGCTGCCATATTGAAATTGGTTAAAAGATTGGCATAGGTGGTTACTTGGTCCATGGTGTATAACTTTTTTGATGTGTAAGGGCACCTTGTACATTAGGATAAACAATCATGTACATTTCTACTGCATGTTTCAATCTTGTATGTGGTGGCACAAGTTCAAATGTTTTCATACTTCTTTCTGAAAGGTGTGCAATTTATTTACTATATCTTTAAAGTAGTATGGACTCTCTTTTCAGAGATTGGGATGGGGTTTTTAAAAAAAAATATATTGATTTTGTTTTCCTTTCATAATTAAAACTGAGTAATGCCAAAAGGGAAAAGTTAATCCACCCACGGATGTATTCACTCATGAGGATTAGCTGTGACAAGTATTTCTTTTCAGTAAAGCTTTAATCTAGTGAGCTTTGGAGCTTTGGCAGTGGTTACCTACTCTAGGAGCAATGTGGTGATATTGTCCTGGTTCGAACGACCTGAACTGCAGGTGCCTCCTGCTCAGGAAACAGCATTTTGTTTGTTAACAGCATTGGGCTGCACAAACCGCACACTTCCTTACCCTACAGAAATGGCAGGAGGAAATCTGGTGGGCTGCAACCCCCAAATGGGCAGCTTGAGCAGGACACGTGATTGCCACTAATATCCTGGAAAAGTCACTTTGGAGTCTTTGAGCTTGTGTGGTTAAAGGTCTCTCCGTAGCACCTACTTCCTCACAGACCATCTCTGGGTTTAGCAGCATGTGGTGCCTTGGTTCCATACCAACTCCAAGGGAAGGCTGCCACCTACTGAACTCCTGGTTTCGTTTCCTGAAACATCTGTATTTGCCAATTTCTCACCCCAAGCGGTGACCAAATCCTATCTTGCTTTTATTGTAAGGAATGTGTGGTGATCAAGGTCCCTACACGACATGGCTGTATAAAACGTTGCAAATCTGGATTTACTGCAGCCTGGCATTTGCTAACAGATGTATTTTGTTTCTTTTCATTGCAAGCATTAGAACGAGCATTTTAACACACTAATTATAAGAGACTGCAGCAAAAGTGAAGATAACAACAGCCCACATAGCACTGCTCTTATCTGACCCTGATTTGAACTCTTCACTGCTCTGAGTGCTGAAATGTACTGCTAAGGATTTCTTTGGAAATTCACTAATAATTGATGTGATATTTGTCTCAGTCTCACAAAATTTAGAAGTGTCTTTAAAAAGAATTAAACTAATAAGACTCCTCATGTTTCCCATTAGATACTCAAGTGAATTTCATCAAAGATTCTCATGCAAAATTTTTCAATTATCCTTCCATAAATATGGATGAAATAAAGTATATATTTACCCCATAAACTCTTCTATATCATTCCAGGATGACTGAAATTGCAGATCTCATAATGGTTTTTCCTTCTAAAAATCTTTCTTTTGGCAAAGCAGAGGGAAACAAATTCCATTTTTGGCCACGTTCATATTCATTTCAAAGGAAAACAGGACAACTTCAGTGTTGCATAAAAACTGAATCTCACAGAATGCATATTTTGGATGCCTTTTAGGTACACTTTCTAACTTTTGTTCGAAGTTGGTGATTTGAATTCTCATGGATCATTTGGATTAGATGATGACTACAAGAACTTTCTGTTATGGGGGAAAAAAGAAGATACTGAAATAAAGATTAAAATGGGAACAATGAGAGTCTTTCTGATTGGAAAAAATACTTTGAGAATTCTATAAAAGGATTAGCTTAGATTTGCATCACAGTCTTTAGTTGACCTTGTATGAACGAACTTCAACATCTGATAACTTGAGGTCTTTCCTTTATGCAGCTGCTGGACCATTTGTAAAATTAAGATTTTTCATAATTCCTGCCACACTTCAGCAAAATCTTCTGCAGACACTCCCTCAAAATTTGGCAGAAAATTAGATAAGGAGTGGGGAAAAAACATGTAGAAAGCACCATTGCAGTAGCATCAAATCTATATATTTTTTTATATTTTGCAGAATTTAACTGTCACTATGCAAAGTAGGCAGTGCTGTTCTCTGCATTCAGCCTGGCAGAAAGTTATCTGCAAGCAAAATCAGCAACATCTTGTGCCACAATTTAGTTCCTGGTATTGCTAGACCACAGAGACAACTCTTGGCCAGAAAATTCCCATTTCTTCAGTACTGTCTGTGGTTACATGTTCTTTTTGGTTGTGCAGCGTATTTCTTAAGGGCCATCGCAGTTCACAACTGGTGTGCTTTAGCAGGGGTAAGAGTCCTTCCAGGCGGCAGGTGTTTCTAGATATTCCACACATTGGAAAAAACAGGTTGTGACTCAGTCAGAGCAGAACCTACTCATAGTCCTTCACCTTATTTTTGCATCATTTAAAGGAATTATCTCATGAATTCACTCTTTCTCCTCTCAGGCAATCAAAGCCCTTGCTGTAGCTCTGTACTTTGGGAAGGGTGCAGATAAGGCCTGGTACAAATTAGCCAAAATGTTCACTCTGAGCTCCAGGGAAGTAGGGGATCTAGCCCTGCTTTTAGTTTAACTACATCAGCACTGCTTCAGGCTTCCTGAACTGGTTATTTTGCTTTGGGAAAAGAGCAGCTGACATAACCACTCTTATTTTGTGATGAAGCAGAAAATTCAGTAGAAACAAGCTGTTATAATGTGCTTTTTATGCCTTTTTCTTTGTCCTCCTCCATAGTTTCCATTCTTGGGTTCTTTTCAGGTGAGTTCTCCCACTCCTGAAGGCTGACATGTTTCAAAGGATGTTCAAACAGCTGGTTCCGATGTGATGGTTACCTTTTCCAGCAGGCGTTGGCTTGAAACCTTTCAAGTCTTAGCCGTCTTTCAGAGGGATCAAGGGCTCAATTCCAGAAAATATTAAAGCATCCAAACACTTGTGATTGCAGTGAGATTACTCATGGGCTTAATATGCTTAGTACCTGGCTGATTCATGCTATAATAGGAGGCTCTTTGTGCTGTAGCAGGAAATAATCACAGGCTTGACTCTGTGGGTTGTTAGGTGAAGTTCAATAGTAAAGCTCTTATTACAAAATAGTCGGTATTTAGGGGATGATTCTATTTATAGAAGCACACATTCTTTGCTTTATTTCCTTGCACTGTTTATTCAGAGATTTATCTTTTCAGATTATCATAAATATGTAGGTTGCTGGAGGTGCTTTTATATGTCATGCTTCTTTCTCTGTGCAAGAACAAACTGATGCTTTATTCTATTTGCAGCAAATTGTTGCTGAGTATAGATGGTGCAGAGCAGAGAGCTTCATGTGTTTTCTTTGTTTCTTTGCAGAAAAATGAAGTGACAGGTGCTTAGCCTCATTTTTCATGCTAGCTTTGCCATGCCATTTTCACCAATAATGAAGGCAGCTGCCGGAGCTCGAGGAAATCAGGCGAAAAATTCAGCTGGCAGGTAGACCCAGTCACTTTAAGAAATGTAATCTTATGTTAGCAGATGGTAATTAAAAGGCAGAAGAAATAAAATTTTGTCTCAGTTTTCTGCACTGTTACATCAATTAAATCTGCAATAGAAATGCAAGCAGAAAATATAATTTATTTTCACGTGGCTACCCAGTATGATTGTATGCAAATCTAATGATTTGTTTTGCAAAGACAATTGCAGGTTTTTTTTAACCTAAGTAGAATAACTGATTGTTTCCACAGAGTATGTGTGTGCAGTAAATCTTCAGTCTTTAATATGCTTAATGCAATGAAAAGCATCTCCTTGTTGTCTCTTCATTGTTAAACCTCAAATTACATTCTGCTGTCTATACGCTCCCAGCTTTCAGTAACACCAATTTAAATCTGAGCAGTTCAGTCTATCTGAGTGTGGAGAACTAATCTAGCTCAGGCCTCAGCAGGGGTGCATTCTGTTAAAAGAGAATATCCAAAAAGTGCAAGATTGAACTGGGTAAGAGTTGTGATCTTGCAGGAAAATGATGTTTCAGCTCTGACAGGATTTCCAAGGATTTTCTGTAGTTCCTACTACTTGCAGACATCTAGCTTTGAGGACAGCCTTATCATTCCTCATATGTTACTACTTACGGCTTTTAGGATCACGAACAACATGTGCAAATCACTTGAAGTGTGAAATAATTACATAATTAAAGCTCATTATGTCAGAGGCGAAATGCTGGTGTAGCTGTGTCACCGTTTGCGGAGCTGGCTGGGATTTGCAGGGCTTTTATGAGTCATGCACGAATATTCACCCAATTTTAAAAAAATTCACCCAATTTCGAACGTTACAGTATAATCAAACTTGAATGATATTTCACTAAGTGCTGTTATTACTTTTTAAAAACATAGGGTTGTTTAGTTTAAAATTGATTGACCAGATGTTTATTTTTTATTTCTGTAACTCCAAGCCAGATTTGTCTGTGATGCTAAAACCACACATCCTTTCCTACCTCTCTTGTACCAAGTCTGTATTAAAGACAAACAGAAAAAACCTAGATAAGTTGTTTAAAAGTGCAGTTCCCAGTTCTCCCATCCCATTGACTGATTGCTGATGACTCTGAACATAATGGAAATTTTATCACTGTAACTTCCATTCTAGTGAGACTGGCATTGCAAGCAACATTTTTCCAGTTTTCCTTAAGTGTTCATTTGAGCAGAAATGCAAACACACTCTTTAAAGCTACAGTGGTCAAAAGAATTAGTTAACTCTAGTTGTGTCTGATGAAATTCCTGCTCATTTAAATATATAAAAATTGATGATCACATAAAGATGTGGGATTTTTATAAGTTCCTATGAGTAACAATGAATATTAGTTTTTAATCAGAATTCACAGGTATTTAACGTTTGTCTGTGGAGTTACTCCATGCATTTATCTCTAGAGAGAGCAAAACCTGGAGCAGGGAAGTGAGGAGGTGGCATCTAATTTATTGAGAGACGACCATACCTCTCTTGCCAGGTGCAAATTTTCCTGAGCGGGATCACCAGTCATAAGGAGTGGACAGGATGGGTGCCAGACCCTTCATTAATGCCACACATCACAGAGAACCCTGCAGGAACCAGGTAACACAGAGAGCAAATGTGGGGTCACAGCTTCTGATCCAGGTTAGACTGGTGGTCACTGGAAGCACTTTTATATCCTGGCGTGGTCTCTGAGGTTGGCTTTTGCTAATTTTTTTTTATTGCAGGTCACAAAGTTTGCTCTGTGGCCACTGGTGCCGAGCACTGAAGGCAGGTGCAGCCTGGGGCAGTGGTTGAAGGGCAGCAGAGGCTGCAGCTCCTGTCACACCCCACCTGCCCCAGGTTAACAGGCTGGCTGAGCATGGAGTGAGCCTCCTGTTCTGTGGGGCCCAGGTGTTGCTTTTGTAGACAAATCACTTGGCACATCACTGAAGGATTTGCAGTTGTGTGCACGCAGAAAGTGGAGTGGTGGATTTTGACTGTACTAAAAAAGCCTCAGTTTGTAGCTGAGCCTGTGGCTGGGGATGCCCTGCACAAGTCTCAACATCTTTCCTTTGCTCTTGCTGCTGTCCTGATCCAGAATGTTCTTGGGAGTTCATTCTTTAAGCTCTTGTTCTCCCAGGACTGCTACTATTACCACATGGAGCGGGGCTCTGAAACTTTTGTGTCCACAGAGACCACAACACATTTTCACTAGAGACCCAGGTCAGGGCTGATTCTTGCACCTGGCTGAAAGGTTGGGGCATTTAACCCATCCTTCCAAATATCAACTTGTAACTTCCGAGTTGTTGTCATGCTTGCCTCACCACACTGCTGAGCCTTAAACGCTTCTGAGTATCAGAGATTACAAAGGAAAAAAGTTAATAAAGGGATTAGCAAGGTAAAAGTACAAGTGTGAGAAACTTTCCCTGCCTGCTCTTTGTTAAATGGGGGAGTACTTGATAATGTTTCTTAGTATTTCTTCTTTTTGTTTGGGTAGCCTTGTCATTGTTCTTGGGCCTCTAGCAAGGTACTCCACGACTGTCAAGTCTTTTGCTTTCTCTAGACACTGACATTTAACCTCTAAGTGGTTCAGCTGCAGGTTTTAGATCTGGAAGCTCCATTTGTACCTGGCTTTGCCATACACAGCAAGTCTGTAAGAGGCTTGAATTCCCAGGGTAGCTGAGGGTGATTATTGTTGTCTGAGAAGCCAATGCTGCTGGTTTTGAAATTTTATCTGTGCCCTGTGAGAAATGATCTTTTTAAATACCCAAAGGATAAAGACCTTTCAGCTAAGGCCTTACAAAAAAGAATGCTGTATCCCTCCTGCTGGGACTTTGTGCTGAGGAAGGAAACAGACGCTTCACTTGATTTCTCCTCTCACACAGAAATCAATGAAGAAGGTAGTATAAAGTCAAATTTTGAAAATGTGCTAAGCAAACTCAATGCACTGCCACTGAGCATTCCATAAAATACTTAAATGCCCTTGGGAATTTTGTGACCTTAGTCTTAACATGCCCCATTTGGGGCACTTAGAGGGGCCCAATAACCTTAAAATGCTGAACAGCCCTTCTTGATAAATTTGGGTTACTGGGTGTGTTGCATCCATTACTAAAATCACTGATAATAAATAAATAAATACATTCTGGCTTTAGTATTTATAGCCTGTCCCTTATGAATCTTCGAAGCAGTTTCCTCCCCCATTTTCGGAGTTGACAGAAATTTTGGGAGTGATTTGAGAAATGGCAGGGGTCTTTGGGCTAGGAAATGCTGTGGTCTGAAAATAAAATCAGAGAGGTTAAGAATGCTCTAAAATAAGGAGGCGAAGTGGGAGAATAACAAAATAGTTTGGATTCAGTTTGACATTTTCTTTTATAACACTTGCCCTCAGTCAGCTTGTTCAGCGAAAGTAATTTCTCAGCACAATGTCAGGTACATAAAAGAATGTGACAGCCTTCCCTGCTAACCCAGGCTGCCTGCTAGAAATTATCATTCATTACCATTATTAGTGTAACTAACCAACCCCAAGTCTGATCCCATTCCACTGGCACTGAAATGGCAAAATCCAGTCACATCAACAGTACAGAATCAGGCCTGAAGCTCTATTATTTAAAGAAATCCAGTGGTAATTGTGACTGGAGTTCTGTTGTTTTATCTGGGATTTATGTTCCAGTTTTTAATGGAGTGTGTTAAATGAGAAGCTTTAAAAGACTAGCTCCTATGAGAAAAATAATTATTTTATAGTTTTTATATACATTACCACACGTAGCCAATCAATCAGAAAAGCAGCTTTTCTTGGACAGCGTTTTTCTCCAGTGGATAAACTTCCATAATTACCCTGCTACCACAATTAAAAATTATCTAGACTCCTTCCTTCTAGTTTTTTCAAGCTGATGAGAAACTGATAAGATGGAGTTTCAGTGCAAGTGACATGTTGTTATCACTTGGCAGCGTTCAAACGCAGAGTATTTCAAAATCAAATCTCTAAGACTGCACATTACTTTGAGGAAATGTGTCAACAAAATGTCAGCTCCTTGCCTCTTGACAAGCTGTACAGATTTCAGATGACTCTTAACCATAGCTTGTCCATCAAATCAGCAGATGTCCTTTTTGGCACTACTGGTAGCACAGTTAGGTTGGCTGGTGGCTTTTTTAAAAGGCAGGAAAGAGTTTCTTATTGTAACCTAAGATCTAGTTTTAAAGGAGTAGAGATGAACAAGTGAAGCTTGTTGCTGATGTACCTGGCAATGAGAAGAGGGAAGGACTGAAGACTTTGGCACTTCTCTCATTTGATCTCGAATAGGGATGGGGTGTCCTGAAAGACAGGAGTGGCTAATTGGAAGCTGCTTCTCTCAGCTCTAGAAAACAAAACAAATGCTCAGAGCACTTGTTCAGGCTGCAAAGTGTCACATGTCTTGATGATTCTTACTGCTGTCATTGTCCTGTGTAATTTCCTACCCTTTCAAGAGGGACAGCACTGAAATAGCTCCCATTCTGCTCTCTGAGAAAAGCCTCTGCTTGTGAGGTGCTTCTAGCTGCTATTATCCCCACTTCCTGTGGATTGGCTCGGATGGAGAGGTCCAGCTGTTCCTAGTTTCCATTGAAGGGGACGGTAATACACAGATTCAGCAGGTTTAATGTTTTACATGCCAGTTTAATAGATTGTTAGACTGACGAATCTTGTCATGAGTAAAGAGATGGTAGAGTGTCTTTCTCAGATTTATGTGTGTCCTTGTGCTGTACTTACCTAGTGCCTTTTTGGGCTGCTTTTATTCCCTAACGCCACTGTGCATATGCTTCTCAAATGACACAAAAATGAAGGCTGTTTGTAGCCTAGAAAACAAAAGTTAGTAGAAAAGAAAGTCGATCTTTTCCATCATATGGATTCTTCAGTTTTAAATTTAAAGTGAAATACCTTTGAACAGTTACACTTTAAAATATATTTCTGTAAAATGTATGTGCTTTGACTCTATCATTGCTTGCAAATTAAATCTGATTTCCCTACATTCTGTAATAGATTGCAGTTTTGTTTTTCCTGGCATAAAAGCTCTTTCCGTTTGTCCTTCAGTTAGTCAAAGGTAGAAGTGTCTCCCTGAGAGAGAGATTAGTTTTTCTCACTGGAATTTCATACTGCAGGATGACAGTCTTCTCCGGCACACAGTAAGCTCACCACCATCCACAGTATACATGAAATCATAATCAAAGACAGATGCCTTTGCCTGTTATAAATAATCAGTGCTGCTTGCATAGACCAGGAAAAATCCTTGTTTAGACTGATCTTACTTTCTTTCTTGGACCTCCGTATTTCCCTTGGCCTTCCTTTTTTTCATCTTTTCTCTGTCTCTAATTCTAGATATTTGCCTAAGGAAATAAAAGGAATGGGGAAAGTAGATCTTGGCACACTCTGAATTCTCAGTGGATTACCCTATGGAGTGAAATTAAATACACATGACATATAAAAGGGAACAGCCTTTTAATTTATAGCAAAAATCCCCGTTCACAATAAATCTGTTCTTTCCTGTTTGTTCATGTGCATGAGAACATGTCATATGCTTCTGTGAAGCTGATATAGAAGCGCTTTGTTCTGTGTAGGATTAATTTTTTTTGGAATTGGTGAAAAGTTCTCTGTAAATATCAAACAGCAATTGTGAATATGCTGTTAAATTGGTGATCAGATTTACTTGCTTTTATAGCAAAACCCAGTACAGCACCATCTATTTTAATAGCTCCTTGTAAAGGCGTGGTCCTGCCAACTACAAATTGTCCTCAAGTAGTGGTGAGATTTCTGGGCTCAGATTAGCGCCTTTTGGGGCGGTATTTTCAGAGCTCTTTGTGGAAAAATTCTGCTCTGGAAATGGATGCCATTAGGATTTTTTAGCCCTGGGCAGTGCACAAAGCACTCCTGTGCAGAGTTTTGGGTAAGGTTTTCAGCTGCAGTGACCACCCTATCAACATGCTTCTAATTCAAGTGTTCTGCACTGTTCCTGACTAATCAGTATGTGTGAATGTTTTGCTGTAGTGTTTTGTCCTCTAGGCTTCCAAATTCTTGTGCTGGTTAATTTTTTTAAGGAATGTAGAGAGTGATGAGGCAGTGACTGTGAAGTGAGGCCTTGCACCACTAATAAGTTGAGTTACCCAATCAACAGTACCCTGTGTTCTTACAGGAGTTTTACAAAGGCTTGCAATTAAGAAATGAGAATATAATTTTGCTTTGTTTTTTTAATCCCAATAGTTTACCACAAAATACACCACTGCCAGTGCTTTGATAGAAATCCAGGCTAATCCTCTCCCAAGAAACCTGTGATTTTTCCCCAAAAATTAGCTTTGCTAATGACAAAGTAGGGATAGAAAAGTTGGTTTTGTTTTTTTTTTTCTCTTATTTTTTTCCTTTTAAAAAAAAATCCAAACAGATGGGCAGTATTAACTGCTTCATCTCAAATTTCAGCATGGTAAAAAATAAATTGCTATAGTTTCTTGCCCATTAGTATTCATACTTTTCTCATTTACTGACTGTTTTCCTCCTTTGCACAAGACCATAAATACATTAAAGAGCAAAGGAAGGTATGATCAGTTTGCCTTTGACATGTAGACACTCAAGCTTGTTGATATCAGTCACACAATTAATAATTTTATAAACTATAGGTTTTCTTAATGGAAACGTCATCTGATTCAAGCAATTAATCCACTCCTCTGAAAAAAATACACACCCTTGGCATTAGCATAACTTATTGATACCAGTTGCCACGAAAAGCCTGCCAGATAGGTCAAATGTGGCTGAACCGGCCCTCGGATTTCGGAGCAGCACGCAGGCTTTGCCTGTCATAATTTTGCATGATTTTCCACTTCTCTGGGAATCATTTAAGAACTTAATAATACAAGTCTAATGAGCTGAAATCCCCATGCTTCAGCTGCCTTGGCCTTGATAATAATATCTTTTTCTCCCGTCTGCAGTGCAGGGCATGTGCAAGGGAAGGCACAAACCAGTCTGTGTTTGCAGACCAGCTCTTTCATTTATGGCACGTGCAACTTTGACACTGTTCTCTCATGATATGTACTAGGGAGTGAAACCCCTATGGAGCAAGATACATGATCAAACTATCACTGAAATTCCTGCTCTATCTGGAATGGCATTGAATCTTTCTGAAACCTTTGAATTAGCAAGTGGCATGTTTCCTGAGAGCTGATATTCTGTGTTTTGGATAAAGTCATGGCAGAAATGTCACACTGAAAATATCCCAGTGGATATTTACACCCATTTAATCATCTGTTGGAGAAGTGAGGCATGTATCACTGGTGATACGAGTGCTGTGTGTTGGCTTCCCAGCTCTACTGGATACAGTTTAATCATATTTGGTTAATAAAACCAAAATATAAACCGTGCTCTGTTTTTTTGGAAGAGGTTTCTTTTTTTTCCCCCTCGTTTTCATTTTCCTTCTTTCTACCCTGTTGTTTGATTTGTCTGTCTCTGATAAAATGGCAAATTAGAATGGAAGTAAATTAAATTACTTTATTAGGGAATGTTGAATCATATTGTCTTTGTGTGACAGTTACAAACAGAAGCGTCTTGTCCAGAAGCGTGAATTTCACTAAAATGTTGCGTAAAATACTTTCACTTTAGCAACCTGCTTAAATGTTTGTTCTTGCAGATAAGATAAACCCAGATGATAAATATTTTAGGAAAAATCATACAGTTAGTACATTACAATGAATTGTTAAAGAATTGAGTTTATGCTTTTGTGATAGACCAACACAAACTGCAGTGCTGCAAGCCAGCAGCAGTAAACACAGTCTGCATCTCCAGCCTTTTTTGAGGCTCTCTTTCACCAAAACCAGGCAGTATACTTGTATCTTTTGTGGTGCTCTCCATGCACAAATAAGACCATTGCCACTGAAATGGTCGATTAGACAGATTTTGTGAGCACACAAAAGGTATAAGCACTTTCTAGTTAGTAATTGTATATTTGACCTAATGCACTATGTTTGCAATCCTTTCAATAGATGTCACTTGAAACTAAGTGATTCCTCCTTCCCCTCACCCAGTGAAGGATATTTGTAAACCAAAACCCACACAACTGTGATTTTATCTTAATACCTGTTACATGACCAAGAAGTCTGGCTTAATGCTGCTAACTGGTAGTCAGCTTGTCTGCATTGAAACGGTAGTGACAAAAAGTATCTGCAGTTTGGGCTTAGGAGTGCAACATCGAGGATTTCAGCAGAGGTGCTGTAAACAAAACGTTCATTACAAAAATAACCATTTATGAGCTCTCTAAGGACATTTCGCTCTCAAGAACGAGTTAAGTTGGCCTCTAGTAATTTATCAAAGCTCAGATGTCTGGGACTACATAAATATGGTTTAGTCTCGCTGATGACAAGTCCACATCGCAAAGTCACTTAGAAGAAAGTGGTTTTGGGGGCAAGCACAGGACAAGAGACCAGAGCAAGGTGAGTGGCTGGCTGTGCAGATGAGACTTTCAGCTCTGTTTTTTGGGAGGTGTTTGTGTGTACAGATATGAATATGTGCATCCGTGCTTCAGAGACAGGCGTGGCTAAATGGGAATGGCCAATATCAGACTGGTGAGGAACAAAGATGGAAGGCAATGTGGGATGTGTCAGAAACAAAAAGATTCTGAGCTGAATATGGACTAGCCTTTTTTTTCAGTTTACTGGGGGAATTAATTCTGTCCAATACATTTCATTTTACATCATGTCTGCCTTTTTGCTAGTCTGTGTCTGTCATTTGCTTAGGTATTAAAATGGCCTTTCTTACTTGTTCCTCCTCTTGGTAGTTTTCAGTGGCACGGCCAAGAAAACTGAAACCCTCTTCCTTAGTCTTTGAAAGCATAACCAGGGAGTAAAGAAGCCAAGATTAGTCTTGCTAATAATTGTGTACAAAAGAACTCCTTTGGGGATTTCTGTTTTTCTACGTATTTGCTTTAAAGGATTATGAGTTTCTACCCTCCCCCAGGGAGATAGTTGGAGTTTGTCTTGTCCTTCTCCATCTTGTGGAAAGGAAGAGAAAATACCCAGTCAGTCTGGTCACTGATTTTCCAAAAGACCCTTTTTTGCACTATTTTGGCAGTTGTAATGTTTTGCTTTCCAAGGACACTACTGAGATGCCCTCTTTCCCCTGAGAAATGCTGGTCAGTACTATCTGTTTCCTCCAGGGAATAGCAGCAGGGATAGTAGCTCTGTCAGATTAATGTGGGTTAAGGTCACCATTCCTTGCGGGGACTGGCTGGCTTGCCTTGGCAAAAGAGACAAGGGTCTCTAGGTAAACTGAAATTGCTGTGTGATAATGAGTGTACATTCACAGATATTCAGAATCCTCATTTTGGGTTGCTTTAGGCTGTGTGAGAACATGTCTCAGCACATCTTTGTCTGATCTCATCTAGTGCACTGGAAAACAAGCAGATGTGAGCGGGTGGAATTTCCACCCAGGAACAGAGAAGCTGCCCAGCAGCCCATCACACAGCATGTTGGCCTCTGTCAAAACAGGGTGAATGGATTCAGGCTGATCAATGGCTCTGTGCTGGCTGCAGTCACTGATTGCTCTGAGACCATTCATAAATTACAGTTTAAACAGTAACATTTTTCAAGAGCTTGAAACAATTATGTGCGTAGATGGAAATAACGCACTGTCATGGTAGTTTTACATTGCATGTCTGGAGTATGTGGTATTTAGTCTTTGCTGTTGGAAGGTGCCATCTGTGCAAACATTTTAACTGATACCATTCTGAAAAATCTGATGAGTGGCAGAAGAAAAAAAAGTTATTTAATTAATGATTTGGTTGCACATATGGACATGTAATCCCTGGCCAGATGCATTCAGACATTTGGGGTCTTATATAAGCAGCACAGTAGGTCTTTAGATAGCCAGTTATAGGCTTCCATAATAAAGCTGATACTGCCAAGACCCCATTTTGAAGGCCCTTTTTGGTGGGGGTGGGAGGTGTTCTGTGTGTGTACAGCATCCCTCACCTCCTCTTGTGTTTCTGATTTTGCCTTTTCAGTGCAGCAACAACCCCTCCAGCTGGGACCCTTTGGATTGCTTTGATATAAACATTCAAAAAGATCAAAGGGAAAGCCAGGCTCAGCTGGTGGCCTTTCCCTTTAAAGCAATGACTTTTAGGCCATGTCTCTGCTACAGATGTTTGCTGGCAGGGCTGTGTCACGCCAGGTTTGATGGGGAGTTTGATCCCTGTCAGGCAGATTTGTGTGAGGAGAAGCCCTTGGAGCAGATGCAATTTTTCTGGCTGTGCTGCATTGCATTGCTTGCTTGGCAGGAGGGAGCAATGGATGGGCCTGACTGTGCTGGTGGCGCAAGTGCGACTTTGCCAGTTCAAAAGGAATTTGCTCACGGGGGACCCGGCCCCTGCTCACGCAGCGGTGCCCGGCTAGCGCGACTTCAGCGCAGGCTGGACGGTGCTCACGGGTGTAGCTGTGCTGCCCAGGAGGCAAAGCAGCTGAGCCTGTGAAGAGGCACTGCTCTGCTGGCACAGACTCTGAAAGAAATGTGGTAAAACAACTCTCTGGTGTTGAACTATCTTCTGTTTTAGCAACTGGTTTAGCCTGCACTGGCGCAGAGACTCTTTCTGAGGCAGGCTTTTTTCAGCTGGAATGGGTTTATCCTCTATAGCTTAATTCTATCTCATTTGTTGGAACATCTTGATAAGAAAGCAAACATTAGTTTCATCCCCCATAGGTGGGTTTTTAGTATAAATCCTTCCGTGAAGACCGAGAGAGAGAAGATGGACCTCTAAACAGACTGGTCTCAGCAGCTTTTCCATTTTTGGTGGAAATGCAGTGCTTCAGTGTTTGCCAGAACAGATTATAATTCCAGTGTTCCAAGAAATGTTTCCTCTTGGTAATGACTTGAACATGTCAGTAATTTAGGTACTTAAGAATTCCTTTCATTTTCAGGATGTGTTTGTAGTGCCAAGGAGATACATTTTGGGGAAAGCAGCTTAATTTCTAAATCACTAAAATGGAATTATGATCTGCTGAGATTGTGCTTGACAGAGGTGCTCCTCAGGACACAGCTGTGCCTAGAACCAACATTGAGAACTGCCCCTCCTGGAACAGAAAAAGAAATGGCTCTACTTTTTGCAATGAGAGCTGCTCTTGGCTTGGTCTTTAAACAAAACAGAGATACTGTTCTCTCCTGCCAAAATCTATGCATAATATAGACTAAATTGGTTTTCATTTAAATTAATTTCTTATGGTTTTGGGTTTTTGGGGCTTTTGTGTGTGTGTGTGTGTGTGTGTGGTGGTTTTTTTGGGATTTTTTGGGTTTTTTGGGTTTTTTTTTTTGCAGGGGTTTTTTGGGGTTTTTTTTGTATAGGCACTAAAGATGGTCCGGGTTGTTGATTGCATGTGAACTTTAATGCATATTACTGAATTCCACTACTGTGAAATCAGGTAAGTGCTATTTAAGCACAGAGTTTTTTTGGTTGGGTTTTAAGTAAAAGAAATTATATTTACTGAAAAACAAGATTTTACAAATGCTGTTTTCTAATGCTTCCATCTACTTGAACACATCTGGAATTTACCCCTTTCCTGGACTTCTTGCTTTTATTTTATCTAAGGTTTTAATTTTTATAGTGTTGCTAGGTTTGTTGAGCTTCCAGTAAAGAATTTATTTTAAATAATGATTTGAAGGTGTGGATTTTTTAAAGAGCATGATCTTCAAGTCTGCTTTTGCAACAACCTACTCACTTGGGAGACTCATCCAGAGCTCTCTGAAATCAATGGAAAACCTCCAGAAGGTTTCACGAGCTGTGGCAGAGGCCTTTTTTGAGAGCTTGAGAATGAAGGCATTTTTGGTATTCACTGTTGTATTCTTAAATCTGAATAAGCAGAAAATTGGATTTATTACTAATAGAAGTGGATCTACAATAACAAAGGACCTGTAGTTCTCTACTGTAAGGGATATAGTTTGGCAAGATGTAGGGCAGGTAACTCTTACAATGTGAAAAATGTAGACAATCAGAATTAACTGCAACCAAATGTACCCTGGAAGCACGGCTGTAATTTATAATGCAGTCAGGAACGCACTGCAGACTCCTCAATCGATAAGCTAATGGGGAAAAAAGTCTGCAATTAATTACAAATCAACTGGGTCAATATCCTGTAAATGAAAGATATGAAATTGCTAACATTTGGATGGAACTTCTTTGCCAAGTATATTTATAAACCTCGTATAAAATATGATATTTATAAAAAGAATAAAAGCTCCTTTCACTGTTCAAAGGCAGCACTGTGAATGCTTGATTTCCTTTTGCTCTAAAAATTCTACTGAACTGACTTTATTTCAACAAGTTTTCTACTGTGTGTAAAAGAACTGAAGTAATCTTTTACCTTTAATTCAAGACCTTATAGTGGAGCATAAGATCTATAAATAGGACTCCCAGGGTGATGCTGTCCATGACTTAATGGTCAAAACATCTAAAATGATGAAAATTTGTGGCCAAACGATTCTCCTAGTAGATGTCAGGACCCGAGTGTTCTGATTGGTGATCTTGGCAATCTAACATCTTGTTACATTTATAGAAATAGCCCCAAAAAGGGCAGCTGGGGAGGGAGGAGATGGGGTAATGCTGGCACTTGAAAGCAGCTTGTTGTCTGTGAGGTCTCATCTTCAAACAGCTCTGTGCCTTTAGAGCTTGCAAAACTGGGAGTGCTGCTTACCCGGAACCCTTTTCATCTGGCAGTGATGATTTTTTCCATATATATTTTATAACATTTCTGCTTCTTATTAAAAAGGTGGAGGACAGTCATTGCCAAGGAGGAAATAATAGTATTAAACTCGTGAATCTCTACTTTTTTTTTTGTAAGATAAGTTTGTTTCATTACCTTGCTGCATATTCTTTATCACCATTTCAGTGGGGGCAACGGAAATCAGAGGATTGTATTGTAATTATATAATATTAATGAGACTTCAACTGAACAGTAATCATTTTTCAACTGTAATACATTTATTGATAGTGGAGAATTTTTTCTGAGCAGATGGACATGCCCTAAAACCCATTGACAATAAAGGAAAAGGAGGACAAGGTCAGGGCTTTATTACTTAGTTTCTGCCCTGTACCTTCACTGCAGAGGCTGCTGAATTTAATTTTTGTCATCCTAAGATTTCACAGAGATGCTGCTAGGCTTCCCAGGTGGGGAAGATTCCTAGGGTTGCTTGTTTATAACAAAAATGTACCAGTCTTCTTTGTTGCAGAGAAGAGCAATTTTTTTTTTTCAACATAAAAACAAGGAAATCAAATTGTGCCCACAGAGTGTTCCTGGTTCCACCATGGAAGTCCAAACCACAGTATCCATGGGAGTTGCTGAGATGTGATGTGTGAACAGGATCTCTTTGTTTTCTTCATCTTTCAGGGTAGAATGAGGCTGCAAATTCCAAGTTTGTGGGAAAAAAAAAAGAACATGTGGAAGAGAAAGAAGATCTGGATGAGCATGTGGAAGTTGGTGAGCACGGACCCACTGCGATGAGGTCTTCCCTCAGTCTCCTCCAGCTGAACAGATCAAGTGGCCTCAGCCACTGCTCCCACGGCTTCCCCTCAAAGCCCTTCAGCATCCTGGTGTCCCTCCCTCGGACACTCTCCAGTGACTTAATGCCTTATCGCTGACCAAACCTGCACACAGTATTTATGTTAAAATTCTAGCCTTCGTCTTGTAGACCATTGACTGCAGGTTTAAAACACAAAAATGTTTGATACAAAAATATAGTAAACCTTGAGTCTTATAGGGCAGGACCCATTGCGAAACAAATAGGTGAGAGATGCTGTATTGTGTGATTTTAGAGAGAAATGCCTGACTGCTTACATCATAAGAAATGATGATATTTGATCACTGTCATTGTAGCTTCAATTGCAGCTCTAGCTTAGTGCTTTTGCTGACTCCAATGCCTCTATCATCACACCTGACATCAACAATTCCGTGCAAATGTTTGAGCCACATTGAGTTTCTGCTTTTCCACCTCATGAATCTTGATGTTTAGAGTGTCTTTTTTTTGTCTCCTTCCCAGATTGTAATGGCTCCTTCTGAGGCAGTGTCCTCATCTACCCAAATATTAGTCCCAAAGAACTGCAGTGAAAGGAGCCTTCTTGGAGTCTTGGCTGCTGTGTGGGTTTCATCAGACTTCCATAAAACATCTTCAGTCTGGGCTGTGGCTGAAGCACTTTGCTGAGCTAGGCTAGCCCTGTCGAGGCTAGAAGTATTAAATCACCACCAACTTTGCAATATTTTAGGTAAGTATGGTCTGTCTCAATGTGAATGACATCTTTGGCTCACAAAACACTTTTGTTACTTGGAACAAGGATGTGATCTGTTTCCAGTCCTCGCTATTCTTTCTTGTTACACATTCTGTTCTCAGCCTCTTCCAACAAAATCTGGGAGTTTTATAATTAATAATGAAATGTAAATATGTTAGTGTGTTTTAATATGTTCATTAGTAAAGAGGTAGGAAATAAATAAAAATACAGAACATTTTTAAAAAACTCGAATGAAAAATGAATAAATGAATGGCTGATAGTATTTTAATAAAAGATAACATTAACACAACACTGAAAAGTATGCTAGTTTTAGTCAAAATGCTAGTGGCATCACTGGTGATGATACAGACACACAAAAATTGCCAGAGAAAATGCCTGAATTTCACATTTATAGAAATAGCACTGCAAAGCTAGCACTGCTCCTATTCCAAACACATTCCACCTGCTCAGGAAGTTGCAGATAGATTAGAAATGTTGATGAAATCTGTACAAGAAATTGTGTTACAGTAACATTAGCTGATTTCCCTTCAAGCTGCAGGAGTAAAACCATTTTTTTGTCTGTATTTTCTTCATTATATATTCAAAAGAAATTAAGCACATGATATCTGCATTACTACTAATATATTTTTATTAAGTTGCAGAAACCAATTTCCATTGAAATTTCTTTTCACATACAATTCATGAGGTTAAGTCTTTTGAAAACTAAAACATAAAACAAATACAACCAAGAAAAACCCAATCAAACAAAACCTGCAACTGTTTTGCATAGAGATATCTGCATTTTTAGTCAACTAAAGAATGCTGCCTCCACAATTCTGTTGTAGGCCACACTTCATTTATTTTGACTTTCTTTTCAGTTCATTATTGAGTTTCCTAAGTACAAATGCATTATGACAATAATCAGGTTTTAATTGAAATTTAAATGCATCCCTTAGTGTATCAAGTCAAGCAATCTTCCTTCCTTCCTTCCTTCTGATGTGGTTTTTTTTTGGGGAAAGTGAGTGCAGCTTCATAGAATTCTTTTTCTGTCTTTGTCATTGTTTAATCAGCCATTCTCTTAGGGACAGACTGTGAACCTTTTAGAGCCATTGGCATGGTGAGACTGTTGGCATGGACTGGTCTCAGGGTGTAAGTGGGAGAAGAAAAGGGTCGTAGTATAAGGAATTTGTAAGTGATTCTCAGCACAACAGATTTGAGAGAGCTGGGAAGGAAAAACCTTTTGAAAAATTTGAAGCTAGAGGTAACTTTTCGTCTTATGCTCTATGCTGCTATTTCAAAAATTAGCAGTGATCAGTTATTTAAAAAATAAAAGTAAAGAAAATGCTTACTCCAGTAATAGAGGTTTCTTATACTTTTTTGTTTTGATGACTAAAACTTGTGATATGCTACAGTACAGCCCTTCAATAGCTGAACAGATGTTAAAATAGAAAACCAGTCAAGGCAGCCTCTTTGGTGGTTATTTCTCACCACGCAGGCATGTTCCTTCATCTGCATTTCAAAGGTAATACAACATTTTTCTTCTTTAAAAGGATTGGAGTGGGGGGAGTCTATAGTTTGTATGACCTCTCTTCTGTAGTGTTTTCATCATTTCGAACAAGGGAGGTGACTTTGTGTTGGCAGCTGACATTAGGCAACAAGTCATGCTCTGGACAGCAATGAGCCTCTGTCTCTCTCAGAAACATCTGCTGTGTGGGGAAGGCATGAATTGGGGAGTGTCCCACGTGTGCTGCTTATATCCGGTGGCCTTAGTTGAAATAAAGAGTGAAATAGGATTTCTTGCTTTGATTTCCAAGTGTGCTGTTGCTTTGTTCCATCACCTTGCACAGTCCAGCTCAGTTTACCTGTTTGTAAAATGTGTTCCATAATATTTGCTTGTTTTACTGTGATCAAATCTTCTGTTATTAGTTCAGGTCCACTTTCTTCTTGTTATTGTATACATTAATAAGAAATCAAAGTCTTTCAGGGGAGGTATGGCCCTCATACATAATGTAAACAGAGTAGTAAGAAATTCTGAGATGAATTAGGGGAAGCCAGGCAGCTGGGAACACAGAAAATAACATGGACATTGTCTGCAAAGAAAGCTGGAGGTGTTGGGTGTTGAACCAACATCTAGTATTCATCAATACATGTGTTATCTGCTCTTTCTTCTAAAGGGGCTAACCTCATTTTTTTAACAATTTATTAAAATACTTTTTGAAATCCTTGGAAGCTTCCAAAAATAATTATAGAAACCACTTATGTATTTTGTGTGAACTGTACGAAGAGAACCATATAAAACCAATGTCTTGTAGGAGTGGACTTTTTTTAAACATGTATTTTATCAAATCGACAAATGAAGAACTTTGCTTTTTAAATTAAAAGAACAGCCAATTTGTCACGAATTTTAATATAAACTAACTTCTGGCCTTTCCTCCTTGCATGCCCTCACATAATTTCTGTAATTGCTTTTAGCAGGAATGTGCATTTATTTAAATGCTGTATCTGGAGTCAAGTACTCCTTCTGATGTAGCTTTTAAGTTAAAAATACCCACGTCCATGACGTTAGGTCAGCCCATAACAAAGCTCAGCTCTTCGGTTCTCACGAGACATCAGT
This sequence comes from Atrichornis clamosus, assembly GCA_013400975.1. Lineage (NCBI taxonomy): Eukaryota > Metazoa > Chordata > Aves > Passeriformes > Menuridae > Atrichornis > Atrichornis clamosus. The sequence continues at coordinate 56,409 of WBMZ01000437.1, read as the reverse complement.
GCAACTGTGCTACACGTGGGTTGCTGGAAACCAGCTCCTGAGAGGTGTGCTGTGCAGAACACTTGCCTGGATTTTTAAAAACTATTTTAGCATCCTGACACAGTGTCTCATTGGCATAAACTGCTGCCAACAGGAGATATAATTTTAGTGTGTCCCCAGCCTGTTTTGTGAAATTATGGCACAAGGTTTTGAAACTATGCCAGTGTAGGATACAAGCAAAAGTGCTGCTAGCTCTGGCTTGCTACTGTAAATGTAAAACATTAAAATGATGATTAATGCAAAATTGATGGAATTCAGTCCTGCCCAGGAAATTCAAAGACCTAACAGGGAAAGGAGACAGAAACAGGTATTACAGTTCTGGGGCTTGATTTGTTTTCTTGAAACTTGATTCTCCTCTGCCTGAAATCTGCCAGAAATTAGGGAAGATCAATAGCATTTGAATGTATGCCCTAGGCAGGAAGGGAGTGCTCTAGGCTGTGCTAACAAGGGGTAATTTGAATTTGGTGCTATTTTTCTTCCCCTCTCTTTTCTCATCTGCCAAGTTGACTTGACTTTGGCACTGTTTAGTCTGTGACCTTTTCATCTTTCTTGCTTCTGAGGCTTGGTAGTTATTTCCCTTCATTACTGTCATCATCTGACCCGAGTGCTTGCCACTGCTTACACATCCTGCTCCACAGGTAGGAATCGGAATTCAAATCCAGAATAAAGTGGACAGCATTAAGAGCAGAACATCAGCTAGTGGGTGAAAAGTTAGTAGACCAAAGAGTTGGCCCACACCAGCTTTTTCCCATGGTTACGTGGAAGCTTGGAGACCCCTTGGATATCATAGGGAGACATGAGAGAAAAGAAATCTCTTGAGAGCTTCATTTTACTGTCTGAAAAATTGTGCTTACTGTTATTCTGCCCTTGCAGCTATTTCATCTTCCAAATTCCTCTGTTGCTGCCACTTGCCTTCCTCAGATGTGAAACAGTGATAGCACCTCTGCTATCTGCTCTTGGAGTGAGCGATTCTTGTTTTGAAATTCCACTGAACACATCAAGTGTGAGAATTGTTTACCTATTATTACTTACCTATTATTAGCCTAGCACGATTTTACTCTGGGTGTTCATTTTAATTACTTAATGTATTTATTCTTCCAAAATCCTCTCTCCCCTGTAGTTTGGAAATGTGGATGGATTTAATGATATACAAGCAAAATCTAACTTGGGAAAAATTAGTATGGACTGAAGATATATTGATATGACAATTTAATGCTGTGTTTATGACAGGTGAAGTCAAGGGAGGAGAACACTTATGTCACTTATACATAAGATCCTTCAAAGAAAAACCAACTTCACCAACACTTCTAGAAGTACAGTTTCATTCTGATCACATTTAAGTAACTTAATGCTTCTGTATCTGGTACTCTTTGTTTTGTGGTTGTGTTCTACTTGTGCAGCAAAACTGAAAAGAAATAAGTAACGTGTTTGGGGTGAATTTCATATAATTAAATTGAAGTGTATCATTTCCTTAAAAAAGTTAACATGGCAAGAGATTTAAAATATGTGTTAATTTTAATAGATACAAATTACTGTAATCACATCGAGAGATAAATTACTATAATCATGTCCGTTTAAATCTCTCAGTGATTATAATGCCATCGTTTCCGTGTCATTTTTCTAACAAAATATTAATTTCTTGTTGTGAGGACTTTTTCAGTGGGTATCACCAAGTATCTCAAAGCCCATTGCTCTCAGGGGAGGCAAATATCACTTTCAGTGGCAAAAAACCAGACGGGCAAAGGCAAGAGAAGTTACTGTAGATGGATGTGCAAGTAGGGTAACTGTGAGTCCATGCTGACCTCGCTGCTGGAGTGCCAGGCCCTCCTTGCTCCTGTTTTGCAAACAGTTGTGGTGACACAACAGGGAAACTGGAATCCAAGGAGGCCCCCAAAGCCAGCATTAACTTCTCCCAGCTTAAATGGAAAGAGGTGGGGGGAAGGAAAAAGCTCCTGGCAGAGAAAATCTGATTGTTTAACACACAGAGAGCCCTGAGGTCTGTGTGATTATTAGGGTTTTTTTCCTTCACTGCTGTAGGAGCATTCTGGAATTTACCAGGGCTCTGCACAGACACTACACAGAGAGTCTCTGTACAGGAACTAGGTGTGGGCTACCGTGGGTATTTAGAGAGAATTAAGAAAATTATTATGACTATGAAAAGGACTACTTTTCTACAAATTCAAGGGTAAACTGCTGTACTATTTAGCTGCTGTTTTCATCAAAATTCATGTGGACTTTTGTAAGTCAAAACGGGGGGAAGGAGTCTGTTTTGTACTTTTTTTCAATAGGGGAAAGGGAAAAGCACCTGTTTTGCACTTCAAACTTCTGCCAGTGTGATGTGGTGTGTTCACAACTTTACAGAGTGGGATGTTCATTGTGTCAGGGACTTTTTTCCCTCTCTCTGTTGGGTCAATTTTCAGAAAAAAAAAGGTTGTAAAAAAAAAAAAGTGACTTCTAAATTTCTGATTTGCTTTTCATCAACTCCTTGCTTGATTGCAGTTTTGACCACCTATAATTTAAGTAACTGTGCGTTTGAGAAATATATTGTCCAGTGAAATATTTTCCTTATTTCCTCTTAATGACTGTGACTGTTCATTGAGAATAAATATGTAAATAATGTTATTACTGTGGAGGAGAGTTAATAGCCTTGAATGGCTTGGACTTTGTGAACAATCATGCCCGTGAGGAACTCCTTACACAAATAGTCCTGGTAAACTCAACAGGAGCCTTCATGTGGTAAAATTACTCATACAAGTAAGCATTTGAGAGGAAAATGTCAGTGTTCCTCTCCCACATTCCTCCTGTTCCTCCATGAAAGAAAGCCAGCACATGAACATCAGAAGACATTTTTAGTCTAATATGTCCCAAATAAGGATTTAATCTAGACTAAACAACTGTTTTGAGTATTTGCTCTAACTATTATTGAAAATGTTTTGAATTTTTCTATTCACCTTCTGGCTTTTAGTCCTTGATTCAAATCATCTGCAGTGTTCCTACTTAGTGTGTTCACTAGGTATTTAATGTTTAGAATATATATTTAATACAATTTAATAACCTCTACAGTTCAGCTGCTTTTCACTTAAAAAGCATTCATTAACTATAAAAAGGTTTTGCAATGAGTGATTCATCAAAGAAGTTAAAATAGCTCAATCTTGTGTCCTGCTAACAAGGCAACACATATTTTTTTAATTGTAAGTCCATATTCAAAGCATTTACAATCAGCTGTAGTACAGTTATCAAAGAAATACTGTCTATTAGGAGCTGTCATGTCTGACATGAGGTTACTTCAAAAGTCACAATTTACCCAGCAGATACCGAAGTTATCTAATTACACTTTTTGTTTGTTTGTTGCAATTAGTGCATTCTTGGTACAGGTGTTTCATGGGTAAATGAAAGCTGTGATAAAAGAGCTGTTTGCCTGAACCAGGTTGTAAAACTGATCACAATTGATCTGTGAGTTTTGGAAGCAGGTATACAAAATTTCCCATGGTGATTTTAGGAGGTTTGGTTGTTTGTGTTTGTTTGGGGTTTGTTTTTTTGGTTGGTTGGTTGGTTGGCTTTTTTTGTCTACTGCATAATCCTTGATCTTAATGTAAAACAACAACTGATGCACCCTCTAATTAGGTCTCTGCAGCATCTTCCTCCTACAAAAATGGGCAGGTGGATTCCTGGTTGTTTTCCCGTGGTCACCAGTGCAGCTGAGGGACCCATCTCTGTGACAGGCACTTACATTCATTTGGAATTTTTAATCACATCTTAACACTTGTCAGCTTCAAAGTGTACACTGTTGGGAAATCACGTGATGCAGCACTGGTAAGGCTGCAAAGAAAGCAGATTGTTTGATTATTTTCTTTCTTCCATGGCTAAGGTTAACTGTCTGGACAGCTGCAAGTCAAGCCTTCAAGGCACGCTGCTTTATCTGATTGGTCTCAGTCTTGATCTGGCACATGAAAGGAAATGTGAGGAAGTTTCCAGCAGAGATCATTTTGCAAGTCCAAAGATAAGGGGCAAGGTCAAGTTCACTTGTGTTTTCACAGTATCTCGTTACAAACATCACCCAAAGTGCCACGCAGGCAACACGAGTTCGGTCCAGCAGTGGTTTCACCTTCAGCAGATTTGCAGTGCTGCAATATTTTTTGTGTTCTGTTTACCAGCATCAAAAGGACCCACCAGAGTAAAGCAAGAGCCGTTGCATTTTTGTAAAGGCGACTCTTCCTTCTAGGGACCAAGCATATGGTGACTTTATCCAAGTTTGGATGTTCAGCTTGCACAGGTGTTGCCAATCTCTCCTGGGGCTGCAGGGTAATGTTAGCATTTAGTTAAGGACTAAGTTGTCATTAGATATGCTACATTATTTTAGCTCATGAGGTTCTTGTAACTGCTTTTCTCCTGTAGGAAACTACCACTTCCATGCCTTCAGAACAGTGGAGGTTACTGCAGGAATCTATGAAGTGGGAAAATACAGTTTTTTTTTTTTTTTTTTTTTTTTTTTTACAGTGGCCTTTATGGTTATTGTGAACAGTGTGTGAAACTTGAGACTTCTGGCCTGCAGGGTGGAAGGAGCTGTCTCTGCCCCATGAGGCTCACCAAAAACATTTCCTGAGTTATGGATGAGCACTGCCTTACAAACCCAACCCTACACACTGCCTTCCCTCTGAAAACGGTTCCAGTCTCAGTGCTGGCTCCTCAGTTTGTAAAATTTTGTCTGAATTCCACCAAGGTCTTGGTGAGATTTCCTAACTACTTTTTAATTTCTTAAATATGTATATTCTTATGCTGCAAAGCTTTATAACTTTATGTAATCAGTTTTTCTTATGGCAGAATTGTTGGTTAACTGTAGATTTCAGTGAAACCACAATTTAAAATGTTCCTACCTGTTGTAGCATGCAGTAAATTCTGTGGTTAAAGGAGGGGGCATATTGAAAGAGCCTGTGCACCCTTCAGTTCAATCACCAAAAATGCTGTTTTGTGTACATTGTGCATGAGGAACCGGTCTGCACACTTGCGACTGCTGTGTAAATGTGAGAGTTCTCAGCGTCTACCACAGAGAAGCAGAAGTTGTGAGGGTTTTTCTCTCCTTTTTTTTTTTTTTTTGCAGTCTGCAGATGTCTTGATCTGAGATTTTAAAAAGGAAAACTAAAAATCCATGCAGTTGAATAAGTCAGCCTTCTTTCGTGACAATGTTTGCTCTACATGCCTTGAAAATAGAAGATTATGAATTGGCTGTAGAATATCTTAAGAGCTGTCATGCAAATTATTCTACTATAATCATGTCAATAAGCACAGTCAGTACACTGGGTAAAGAGACACTTTCCTGAATCTTTTTGGGATCTATTTTCAGAGAGACAATTACAGTGGTACAAACTATAATGTAACATCGAAATTAAGGTGAAGTGAATGATGTGTTGCTACAAAAAAACCTTGAAAAGATAGAGCACTGATCTGTGAGAAATTAGCTATGGTTTTATTTTATTGTAAATTCTCCAAGGTTTTAGTCTGGTTTGGATTTTGGGATGGGTGGGTGGTGGTGGTTCTTTTGTCTTTGGAAAACCATCTTTTATAATTAAAAAGGCACCGTCCTGGGATGCTCTGGTCACTTGGATGGTTATTAGGGAGAGCTGTGGGCAAGCTGGCACTGAACGAAACCCTCAGTCCAAATCCCCACTGTGCTCTGAGAGGAGGCTCATGCAAAAAGGAGTGTTTCATGTCCTCATGTCTCCTTTGCTGGCATTAATAAGAGCTGGGATGATTTCCTGGAGAATAACGATAGGTGCATGCCCAGTTATCCTACAGCAACTGATACAGAAGTGCCTTCCCTAGAAACAGAGTATGTATGCAAGGTGCAGGGCTGGGCGTTGGGGCAATGCCTGCATAATTTTCATCACTTCCTTTAAAAGTTCCCTCATTTACAAATGCTGACTGTCTCAAAGAATTTCTTCTTTTCTGTGCTGTTTTCATTATTTTTTCATAATACCATGAAACCATGTTTAACTTCATGTAGTGCTTTCTTCTAGGGAGAGCTGAACTTCATACAAATTTATCCTGATCAATCTGTGTCCAATCTGTTACTGGCTTGATCAGATAGAAGTGGATGATATCAGTGAAGCTGGCACATTGCTCCTAACCTTTTCTGATGGTATATTCAATATTTGAAAATACCAAACATCTAAATTTAAAGGAAGATCTATAAAATCACTGTCCCTTTTTCCAATAGATATATACACCTCGTCTCTCTGAAAGTCTTAGTTTGAGATCATGTTTTTCTACTGTTTAGTCTTTATTCCCATTTAATGTCTAGGGTATGACATATTCCCCCAGAATACACCCCTAGCTTTCAACTTTTCCTCATTATTTTGCAAGGTTTTATAAATAAAAGTAATGGGCATTTACCTTTTAGTGAACCTGCCCTTCCTTTTTCAGGCAGTGTCTTCTATGAATTACTTTCAAAGAGCAAATAAATCCCACTAAACTGCCACACTTTTTATTCTAATTATTTTTTCACTTGCTGTGTTTCTTATTCCACATCTGCCTCAGTATAACTTTGCCCTTTTCCCTTTTAAAAATAGCATTAATACTCATTTATGTCTTTTTACTTTCCAGCTTTATGAAGGTACTATTGACTCTCACCTTTGTGAATGTTTGCCCTCGAAGTTTTAAATGTTTGTAATAAACACAAAATTTGCTGCTATCATTAGCAGGTATTAGCCATAAATTAGCTATTTAATTTCAAATCCAGTTCCCAGTTCTCCTAAGGTACCATCAAGAGTCCTTCTCTCCTGGCCAGCCTTACACCAGTGCAGCAGGGAGACCAATTTCAAAGTTTTAAGAACTACACCAGTATAATTTTGATTCCAGTCAGGAGTGTATCTCCTTCAGTATTTTCTTCAGTTTTCTTGGCTAATGGAAATCCTTTGGATATTTCTGATGGTGCATGCCCCCTGCAGTGTCTCTGCTAAAATATCCAGACATTCCAAGACGTTGGTGGCAAGATCCTGAATCATGACTGTAGTAAATTTCTGGTGGGTGTTGCTGCCTTTTTAGATCTCTGTGGGGGATCATACCTTTGATCCATTCAATCAGACTCTCTGCTGTCATGACTGTGGCTGTGCATGTAAAGAATTAGCTGCCCAGTAAGAATACATTTCAGTGATGTGTACGTGTGACCTGACTAATTTTGAGGTGGAATTACTGGCTACAAGGAGAATTTGGATACGTACAGGCTCTTATTTTGGTCCTTAGAAAAAATGACATGCTTTCTGTAAGAATGGGATGGATTATATGAGAGAATTTTTTGTGTTTCTCTGATAATCTGCATTTTTAGCTTCTTCACTCCACTGCTTGAGTTTGAAAAGCAAAGGCACAACCAAAAGGAGATTGTTTAGGAGAGAAGTGATAGCCAATCTGGGATAGCAGTCAAGAAAACTTCAGTGGTCTCACGAGTCAATTGTAAGGAGTCAAAAAAAGTTCTGACAAGGCTTCCAAGTTAACAAAATTTGTATTTTATGAATTCTGCATGTTCTGTTGTTGATTTGTAATTGATACGTTCTACATACACATTTTTACCAGGTGAGCAGCATAGGTTGCCTAGGTCTCCTGGGAAAGCCCATTTGCACAGCATGTACAGCAGCTTTACCTCGCTGTAACTCAGCCTTTTCATCCCTTTCCTCTCAAGTTCGTGCGGACTCTTCCTGTGCTGAGAGTTGTGCTACAGATGTGTCTCTCTTTCTAAGGTTTGAGAAGTCTGGTGTTAGCCCCTTCTCACTGAAACAGATGAGATTTGCCTGAGTTGGGAGGCTGATGGAAAAGCTGCAGAACAAGATTTCAAAGTCTTGGTCCAAGGGAGAGGCCAGAGCAGTATCAAGTCATCTTAGAAGACTTGGCTTTAGTAACAAGGAGACGTGATACACTCAAACATATTGGGAAACTGCATCTTGATGAGCTTTGCTAGGGTCAGTCTGTGGGGAGGTGCTGTAATTTACAGGCTGGTAACACAGGCTGCTTCAGAAATCCAAACGTCTTGTTCTCTGATTTTTAATTACTAATTTTTTTCTGTATTCTACCCAAAGTATTAATTCCTTTGAAGTTACTCCTAATTTATACACAAATGTACCAGTCCTCTTCTGTTCCTGTCTGTCTTAGACGCAGCATGAGGAATTCAGCTTTTCCTCTCTTGCTTTTCAATAAAACACAATAATAATTTTTTAAAATAGAAAATAGACTCAGGCTAGGGATCTTGCATTTTGAAAGGCAACATTTAAAAAACCAAAGACAGATGGCCCCTCGTGCCCATAATTTCTTGTTATAAAATGCAATTTGAGTTATTCTTAGTGGGTTCAAAATATTGTTTTTTCTAGGTTTAAGCCATTTTTTTTCCCCTCTAGCTTACAGAGGAATATACACCAGATAATAAATACTTGATGCATAATTTTTTGCTCACTATTATACGCCTCTTAAATATACAAATTGTTTACATGTACTTACATTGCAAGCTAACAATAAGAAATACTAATACCATCTGTACTGAATAGTCATGTAGATTGTTCAGGTATTTTGGTGCATAGAATCCAATAACTCTTTCACAATGAGACAGAATTGACAGAAAAAGTTGTTAGGATGCAACTTTCCCAGTAAATTAATCCTTCAATACTTCCATATATGCTACAATTAATGCTGCTAGGAAGGGTAAAATACAGTGATCCTACACTGGTTATAGGACAGCTGATGTCTGTGCTCTGAAGGCTGCTACACATACACATCTATCCTCCTGTTTTTACAAACTGTAGATTCCCAGCATTGGTTCTGTACCTGACTTTTGCATTTTAATAAGATGTAAATGTATTTTTAAGCAGCAGTTGTGTTTGAGGGGCTCCTTGACAGGAGCTCTTCTCTGAAAGGGCTTTCTGGCCTCTGAGTTCTCCAAGCACTGGAAATTGAAAGGTAAAGTGCTCCCATTAGGCTGGTTTAGGTGGATGAGGGACATGCACATGTGTTTTATGTTCAGCAGTAAGGAATGGACACTACTCAGCCTGTGCCTCTCAGCCAGTTGTGGCCAACAGGTATTTCCTCAGCAGCCTTGCATGCACTGCCTCCTGTGGGGTCAGGGTGAATCCTGGGGCTGCTCTTTTTGGCAACAAAATAAACAAATATCAGGAAAATTAATTCGCCATGTTTCCTCCCGGGTCTTTGTTTTATCTCTCGAGGAAGATGGAGGAAATCCGTGCATGGAAAATCTACCAAGGGATATTTAAAAAAGAAAGACAACAACTGATTTGAAGTCCCTAAACCAGAAACTCCTGAGAGCTGGGAAGAGGACACCTGGGAAAATGCTGATTACTCTCCTATTACAGTCTTCTGTCTTTATCTTTTATCACACAAGGTAATTTGGCTTCAACTAGTACAGTTGTTCGCATGTCTTGCAGCTTGGATTTATATGGATTTATTGACACATTGTGGATATTTACATGTCTGTTTTAAGTAGTATGTGGTGCAGTTCTTCATAAATCCTCCCTAGAGCCAAAGGGGAGAAAACAACTCTCACAGAAGCTGCTTCAGAGAAACCTTGGGTTCTCTTTCTCCAGGTAATCCTTTCTCCACTGACAGCAGAGGGGGATAAAACAGCTGAGCTGGCTGATGGAAACTGCACAGTGTTGAGTGGTTTCCCCATCACCACGGAGTGTACCCCCCTAACACAGAACATGCACAACCTGTGGCAAGTCCGGTGTAATGAGAATTTATTTTGTGCCATTCCAAAACACCACATCAGATTTAACAGCACATAACGATCATAATGCAATTAGTCTATTTCACAGCTACGAGGAGAACAAGACGCAAAGGAGCTTTTTGCTGGGAGGGTGTGGCTTTTCATCCCTGTTAAACTGCAGTGTAGAATTCACCGTATGAAGGACATCTCCTGACCCTTCCTGGTGCTCAGCTGGGTGGATGTGCAGCTCCTTGTCTCTGTGAGCAGATGCCATCCTGGCGGCTTCATCTTTGCTGCCAGCACAGAGCCCAGCAGAGGAACCACAGGCAGAGGTTCACCCGTGCAGGGTGGGGCAGAGGCGAGGCTCAGGTGGGTGGGTGAGGTCCCCCCGTGTGGAAGCTCTGCTGGCAATGTTTGTGGCTGAACACGACCCCTGAGCTGTGCTGGAGCTGCCTTAGGTCCTGGTCCCACGGGCCTCCAGCCCCACCTGTGTTTTCTCACTTTATGGGAGAGAAGCAGTAGAATAACAAAAGACTAATTCTGACACTTTTCAGTGTTTTCTTCCCCCTCTCTTTGTCTGGGATTATGCTGAATATAGCTTAAACCCTAGTGCCCTCTTCTGATCTTGAACGAGGTGCCTGTTCTCAGCACACCTGTCCCTGCAGCTCCTGCTCAGCAGCCAATTGTTTGAAGTTAGGTGAGTATTTGGGGACACAGATATTTTAATTTGTAATCAGCTTTAAAGCTTTCAACATTTACTCTGATCAGAAACAGGAGCTTAGGCATAAATTAGCGTTTTCTATTTAAAAAACACTTTTTTTTTCTCCCCTGGCAGGAGCTGTGGGCTTGATGTGAAGTCCACAGAAGTAAAGGGATATAAACCCTTATCAGCTCTGGCCCAGCCCTTCACGCAGCACGTTCTCTGGCCAGTAGAGTCACTACTGAAAAAGGGGAATTATTACAAGATCTTCAAGGAACAAAGACCAATTATGGATAATCTTGTAGAAAATGTTACCTTTTTTTTTTTTCATATTTAACATGGGAAATACTGGTAAGTGATGATTGTACAATTCCTTACTTTTGGGAGGCTTTTCAGTGCGAGTAAGCCAAATTTACTTTGTGTTCTTATATCTAGACATATGTAATGCACTCAGATAGCTGCAGACTGTATGAATTAGTTCATTCATCATTTCCAGGCTGCCACCTCTGGGCTGGGAGGCAGCAGCTGGCAGGGAGCACACAGCAGTGCTGCACAGCAGCCTCAAAGCCAAGTCAGAAACTCTGCATCCAGTTTGCATTGCAGGGTGGTTCCACACAAGGGGAACTAGAAGCCTCTCCTTCATAAAAATGCATGCTTGTTTTCTGAAATCGTTTTTTTTACTGATCACCCTTGAAAAAAATATAATAAAATATTTGCCTGTATATATCCAAAGTATGCTAAATGTTGCTAAACCTTCAAACGCTAAATTAACTGCAAAATAAGGTTGTGAATTAATTTTCACAGCCCTGGCTTTTCTAGACCGTGTCTGTTTGCTTATGTTTTAAGCAGCTAATATTCTGCAAACTGAGAGTTGTGCAACTGCAAATAAACATTCTCTACTGACCAAACTATCTGTTGATAATTTTAGATGGGAATTTTTGAGAGACTGATGGGCAGATTAACACAAAAGGCCTCTCTAGCAAGAGGTTTAGCAACACATTAAGCAACAAAGGGGATATTTATAGCACTTTCCTGGAATATGTGTTTTCCAGCTCTCTATTGCCATCTTGAGTCTCTGACTGCCTTCAACAGAAACACCAAACTGGGGTGTAACACAGAGAGAGACAAAGGGAAAATAGATTTCCAGTCCTGATGACCAGAGCCCTCGCCAGTCATCAGATGAAAGTCATCGAGTGTAAGAGAAACAACATTATTTACTTGAATCGAGATGATACACATTGTGACACGCTACAGCAGGAGCTGAAGGGAAATGCCAGGGCTGTGTGCTGTTAGTGCCAACTTGTTGTAAGGGGGTGCAGAATGAGGTGCTTGGAAAGCTGCTGAGCTTAGGGCAATTCTTGGGTATGTGCATCCTGCAGACACCTCTGGCAGTGGCTGTCAGAGGAGCTAGTAAGAGTTTAGGGTATATTTGCATGTGGATATAAAAATTCTGAAAGGACTATCCTTTCTCTCATGCAGATATTTTGATAGCATTCTCTTTGTCTTACAAATGACCTTTACAAATTTCCTACCTTCCTCTGAAAATCAGTAAGATGGGAACTGCAATACCTGATCTATCCTATGATATTTTAGTATGTAGTTATTATACCCTAAAGAAAGTCTTTGGATTTCCAAGTTCTTTGGGATAGGTGGCATAAAAAGTAGAAGCCTGATGCCTTTCCACTGTGGGCATTTCTCTAACACCTCCTGCTTTCTACCTTGTAAAGTTCAGACTCCTTTTTATAAGTTTACAACTTTTAGACGTGTTTGTTTTATTATTATTAGTGCCTATTCTCTCCCACTGCCCTATTTCACACTTGGTAAGAATGTTTTCAGCCTGTATTCAGAGCTCAGTATTTTATGAGTAGTGAGTGTCCCAGGCAGCAGGAACACAATTGTGAGATCAGTGTTACTAATTGAATACTTGGTGGGGGTTCTCTTCCCCTCTACTGAGTGCTTGACATATACTAAAAATAAATTGCTAAAACTTGATTCTAATAAAATCTACTGTCCATAGCCTGTTTTAGAGTCTTGAGTGTATTTGGGCATAATATTAGCAATCCCAAGTACTTTCCTCTTCCAAACAAAGGGCACTGTTTTAAAGGGCCATTTACACTCCTTTCTAATAAATCTCACAGTAGAAGCTGACACTAACACAGTTTGAACTGTGCTAGCACAGGGTTAAATTAAACCCTGATGAAAACAGAGTGAGCTGGATTTTCCACCCTCCTTTCTGCTGCTGCTCTTCTGCAGCAAATATTGGTCCTCCCTCTTGGCTTGTTGACCTGCGAGTTTCTGCAGTGCCAGGCTGGTACCACCAGCGTCCAGACCCTGGGACAGGGGATGTGCTGGGCTGGAATAGGGAGGTGCCAGTCCTCAACGCCCAAATGCAAGTAAAACTGTGAAGGTGTCAGGCCTCTAGACCGTGATTCCATAGAATAACTGGCACAAAGGAAAATTGTATGTTTTGTGTTGGCCTCATCCAAATAAACAGCTGTCTCCCCAGTCCTCTGGAAACCTGAAGTCATGTGGTTTTGTACTCATTTCAGTACTTGCATTGCCCTCCTAGGATCTGGGCGGTTCTTCAGGTACTGGTTATGCATCAGCCATAGCATTTCTTCAAAAGAATGGCCTCATTTATTGGATTCTGCCTCCTGTACTCTGCTGGCAATGGCCTCCCAGAGTGGTACTTTGGCACACCAATCCTGGGCTCTCAGAATTCATAGAGATGATTATTTTTAATAACATTCTTGGGATAATCTCTGGATGGTGTGTATTTACATTTGTATTGATGTCATCACGCTGCTGCAGTTCTGTCTTCAATACTCCTTTTTATATATTTCCTGCAAGTGCCACATTAAATGATCATGGGATTCTTGGAAAAGCAACAGGAAATTATATAATGGTGCCCACAAGTCTGTGTATTGACTTTTCCACAGACTTGCTAGTCTCTGAGCCTAAAAATTGTTGGTAAAACAAAGATATTTGATCTTATTTTCTGTTCTGGATGCTTGTTAGCGTCCGAGAAGTCCTGGCCTTTTGCTGTTCTATTTTGGGGGGAAAAAAATAAAGAAGATAAAAAGAGCTAATTATAGAGGTTACTGTGGGTTTTGATTATAAGGACAGTTGTTTAATTTAGTTGCTTTACATTCTTAAGTAACTATTAGCAGGAATTCAGATGGACACACTGTTTTTTGCAAGTAAGCTACAACTTGCATTGAGATGAACAGAAAATCTCTGTAATGGAATCATAGCTCTGGTATAAAACTTGTAGGACATGAAATAACTAATTGCCCTTTGAGTCTACTTCAGTACATTCAAACCATAAAGCATAACCTATAAAAATGAAGGAAACCTACAGGGAAAACTGTTGTTTGTGGTATTGTTTCTCAGTAACCTTACACAGGTCATGAGATGTGGAGGACAAGGCAAAGGTTTCTGTGGAAAATTGTAGAAAATCACCTGATGCCAATGCCACAGAAACAGGAATAGCTGTATGGCCTATGCTTCTGACCACGTCTAAGAGGTTCTCAAAGAGCAACTTGGAATATTTTTAACATTTATAGCTAAGATTTCAAAATCCTTCTCTTTGTTGGCCTGAAAATAACTTTGCTTTTGAAGATACAACAACTCTTTCTGGTTTATTGTGGTGATTTTTCCAAATAACTTTCCCCTCTTATGGGTTTAGCTTTTATCTGAGGGATAATATATCCCATAGATACTAGAAATAAACAACATATTACATTGTTTAGAGCCTTCCAGCCTCATTTGGATAATTCTTTCAGTAAATTCCCTTCTTGTCTGGGATGATTCCTTAATCAATTCCCCAGGCCAAGTTAGGTTTTCAGCACATTCCTTTAAAAGCCTCATCACTGGATGAGTCCCAGTGCTTGTCTCAGTGCAGCTCAGTGTGGGGTGGTGACACTGCACCCTGGGCTGGCTCCTGCCAGGAGCCTTGGGAGAGAGGAATGAGGTGTTAAACTGATAGTCACCAACCCAAGGAAAGCAAAAGAGCAGCTCTGAAACCTGCAACGAAGCCTTTTTCTGTGTTAAAATAACTCTGGTACCAGGAACAGTCGAATCTTACCAGGGTGAGGTCAGAAAGTGCTATTTTACCCTGAAGCAGAATACTTGACTCAAGCAGTAGATGAAATTAATCTCTCCTGATCTCTCCATTGCGACTGCTGGACGGCTTCCAAGGCTCCAACAGGCCTGTGGAGCATGAGCTCGAGCACTTCAGGATTCCTGTGGTCTGAAAAAAGACACATCCTATAAAAGCTGCTTCAGTTCTTCACTCACAAGGCTGGCAGCTCTGCAGCAAGCAGAGCACAGGATGCAGTGGCGGATCTCGGGGGCTGCATTTACTGAGCCTTTTCACGGAACTCAAACCAAGTGCAGCTGCCCTGGTTAGAGCTCATCAGTCCCATATTTTACCCTCTAGAACAGAGACACTGACAGTTGTCCTAAACCATTAAACTCTTACATGGTAATTTAGACAAACAAACAAACAATATCCCCAAAGACACTCGGGGTGCGACTGCTGAGAGTATTTTAACTTCACAGGCACGGGATTCTTACACCCACAGTAATTCCTTCTCACACCCACTGTAATTCCTGAGTTTCCTACTTCGCAATTATTTGAAATCAGTTTGTATTTTCTGAATGAGAGCAGCCCCTCTTTGGCATTTATTTTGTTAAGATACACAACTTGCAACACAGATTTGGAATAAAACTGACACTGGCTCAATGTAGTAATATACGGAACAGAAAATTTACTGAAAAATTGTTAATTTTTCCCCCTCCAGCACAGAACCACTTTTTTATTGGGCTACACGAGCTGTTTGCTTTCTACTGCTTGGGAGTTTAGACTGTTTGGAGAGTCTGCAAGTGAAAACAAAAAGTACTGGAAACCTCTAGTGTATTTCCTGAAAAAGTATTCTTCTTTAGTTGTTTACTTAAGTCTTTTACCAAAGTAGATTTTTGTAGCCATGTTATACTACTATCAAAAAGATTTGGTTCAGCTGAGGAGGTAAGTGACACCAATGTGTTTTGTCATGATTGAGAATGAAGAAAGATTGAGCTTCTTTCCACTGTAAATATTTACATGTTGGGCAGTGCAAAAATTTACTTTGAGGTGTTTACAGTGGAAACACCGAGTGTTCTTTAAATAGCCATAATGTTCTGAATGTTGTTGCTAAAGCTTAGTTACTCTTCTTCATTTTCTGACAAATTGTATGATGAAATCTCAGGTAATAAACTTTGCACAAACCATCATCCTGTTTTATTGGTTTAATCAGTGTGAAAGGAATGATTTAATTCACTATCCAATTACATTCCTGAGTATGTTCATTTTAATAGGCTCAGTATTTCCCTAATTTATCTGTCAACCATTAGAAATGCATTTGGCCGCAGCTCAGAGGTTGCTGCGTCCTAGGTTTCAAGCTGGGATTAACGCAGCTCTGAGAAATCCCAAACAAGTCCTGTAATGGAATTAGAGCACTTAGCACACACTCAGGTGAGAACAAGGGGGGCTGATGGTTTGTGCTCTGAGGTCTGTGTTTGCTCATCCCACAGGCACCCATAAAGGTCAGGATTTTCACTGGTTCAAACAACTTCCTTGGCAGGGTTTAATTACCAGAAAAGGGTGCATGCAGTGACAGAAAAGTCAGTTTATCATGTAGTTAAATTGGCCTTGCCCTTAGATGTTTTTGAGCTGGGTGCATATTTGTATGTACTTTGATTGCAGTGGCTGTACTGTAAATGAATCCGTGTTTCTTCTCTGGAATGAAACATGTTTTTCAGAAAATTTACCAGCTGGTAGGAGGCAAGAAAGGGTAAGATTAACTTGCAGTATTATCACAAACTTGTTCAGCACAAATCTGAAAATTGAATTTATAAATCAAGGATTAGTTTTGCTAGCATACTTTTCCCACATCAAATTAAATGCCCTAGAAACATTGCTCATCTTTCTTATCTAACAGAAAATACTCATTATTTATTTATGGAACTATGAGTATTATTGATTTCTACAGTGTTATCTATATAACTAAATGTTTATTAGAAATAAGCCAAGACCGAACAATGAAACTAAATGGAATTTTTTTTTTAGATGTCTAAAATTTGATCATGTTTTAATGTGAACATTCTATATAGTACCAAGAAAAAGGTTTCTAATAAATCTCAGGGTACAACGCTAAATAAGAACTTGTCTCAAAAGTAATCTGTTTTAAAATATGATATAGGTGATTCCATAAAAATCTTGAATCTTTATTTCTCTACAAAATACAGTGCTTGGACATATGTCCTTGGATATAATGTTCTGTTTCCTGTTGGCTGTAATTAGACCAAGAAAGCCAAGCTTCCCAGACCTCCCTGGAAATAGGCTGATTCCCAAAAAGAAAAACTGACAACAAGATTAGTGTCCCCAAAAGCAAACTCCTACTCTGCAAGATAAATAGAAGTAGCTCTGTCTTCTGCAATCGTGCCAGTGGAGTTAGATAACTTGTATCATATCTGGAGTCGAAAAGATAAAGAAACAACTAAAAGTCATCTTATAGGCAATATAATACTTTGTTATAGCTACAGTACTTAGCAAAGTCCATATAGACAAAACACAGTTTGGGTATCTCTCAAGAACACCTACGAGAGAAATTACATAAATTTTAACAGCACTTCTTTAATTGCGATTAAATGTCTGGTTTGATCCCCTCTTGGGGAACCACATTTTCATGTTTCCAGGAGGAAAAACTTGTTGCTTTCAGCTTTTTATATTTCTAGTTCTGCAGTGAGAGTTGATTGACAAACAGCAAATGCCATATGCCTCCTCCTCACCCTGCAAACAGAAGGTTGGGGTTAAAAGTGAGAGGGAAAAATGGGAGAAGAATAAATGAGAGAACAAGAAATTTGGCAGCATCAGAAATCTGTATGTACAATGAAGTGCTCAATGACACATTAAGGCAAGTCACCTTAATTATAAATTATATGTGGTAAATTTCAAGAAAAATGTATTTTGGAAACTAAATCCCATATTGGTACGTTGCATTATCCTGAAGTGACCCTGGGCAGCCAAATGTTCTTGCAGTCTGTCCTTGGCTCCTTTTTGCATTATACAGGTTCCTAAGCCAAATTTGCAAAGTTAAACATCTGAGCTGTAAATAAGGATCCCTAAAGCCTACTGTGCTTTCCTTGTTCTAAGAGTCCCTTCACAGTATGGCCTCAATTCAACTAAGTACTTAATATGTACTTAAATCCCACTTAAATCAATGGGATTTAAACATTTGCTTAAATGCTTTGCTAAATCACAGCCTATTAAACTGTCTGTGTTGGAGATCAAACTGTAATTTATATTGCTGTGGTTTCTTCTTCTGGTGTTATACATGAGCCCCCAAACTACATTTCACTGCAGTCTTGCTTGACCGAAGCTGGAACTGCTTACAGGGAACGTGTGCAAGGCCTGTAATCCTCACGTGCAAGAAACAAGTATTATTTGTTTTGGTCACCAGCTACTGTAAACGTGTGCTCCTGATAAAGTGAAGTCAAATAAGCTCCATTAAGAGACCAGGTGCTTTTCACACACCGTGATTTTGAAGATGAGTTGCATGAAATTTTCCTTTTTCAGTAATGATTGCAACCCCTGGGAAAAATGGGAACATGCAGTTATTTGTATAGTATGTAGATACTTGAAAATATTTCAAGAGGAAGAGAGAAGATTTTTATTCTTTTGCTGATTTGTTGGCAATCTCCTCTTGGCTATTTTTTTCTCTTTTTTTTTTTTTTTTCACAAATGCAACTAAGGTTGACAAGAAAAACTGCCTTTTGTAGCTGAGGAGGCAGCAAGAAAAGAAGTTGCCAAAAGAGCCCTCAAGACTCCCCGAGTAATTTGATGTGTAGAGAAAATGCGTCAAAAATATTGCAACTGTATAAACTATAAATTTTTTAGAAGAGAGTCAGCTATCCCACTGTGCCTGGGATGTCCAAAGGAGATTACTCTGGCCTTATCACTGTTTTTTTGGAAAAGATTGAGGATGAATGGTGGGAAAGTGAGGACACTTCTTGACTTCTTCTCTTCTCTTCTCTGCTTGTAGTGGAAATCAGCCAAAAATACAGCTAATATGCTAAGAAAGCCCAAATGAAGAGGTGAGTGGAAAATACCAGATGCTTAAATTTGTGTTGGATTTTCTCAAAACTGTTAATACTGGTTTTCTGCTTAATTAGCCAAGTAAGGGATGGACTGCACTTCTCTTTCATGTACAGATATTTCTTGGATCTTCTGAGTTAGCTACCTCTAGGGCACTGCTGTCCTTGTCAGAGGAAGAGACACATGATGGCTTCTTAGACAACACTAAAAGGAGGTAAGTTCTGTAGAACACATCCCGTATTCTTCATCCATAACACAGCTACTCTCCCAGAATTACCCCAAGATTGAGATTCCCGAGACTGCTTGTTGTCTGGAAGTTAGTTTACATTTTCATCCTGAGAAGGAATTACTCTCAATGTGTATTTTCAACTAGACAAGACTTATTTTAGGTTATTTCCATAATTTTATGAGATATACCTATATATTGATATTAATGTCACATTTATAGAAAAATGAAATACATGCAGGATAGGTTATGGCTTTAAACAAATGGACATAAAGGTAATGTTTATACTAATAATTTATTTTAATAATAATATAATATTTAAAATTAGTGTGTCATCATTTGGAAAAGAAACCTTACTTCAGAATGTAAAACATTGCAAAAATTGGAGTTCATCTTTGATTGAAAATGCTTGTTATGTATCAAGATATATATGTATGCATGTTATATAACAAAAGTGTTTCTTTGTAGGATTTTTTACCTCTACAGTGAACCATTACAGGACTTCTGGGAAAGGGAGAAAATCATTATTTTTTGAGCAGAGGAGGTAACTGTTTTCTCATACTTCATGTGATGTTACAATTTCTTCGTATTTGTGTGTTTAGTGAGGAATCTTTCTTTTGTAGCTTCTTTTGTTCCCAAGCCTTGATAAAATTATCACTACTTTAAAAAAGCTTAGAATGTTGCAGAGCACTTTGTTTCACCTCAAAGACTGATTTGTGAACTGCACATGAAAGTGTTACATGTTTTCATTTTGGATTTTTTTTAAGATTTAAAGTTTCCCCAAATATTTACTACTACCCACTCTTTTCTCACAACTAAGTAGTATAGATATCAAAATCCACCCTTCCCCCCATTTTACACCTTTTATCACATATTGAATTAAATTAGAAGGGAAAAGGGAAAAGAGATTAAATTGCAATCAGATTACTTTCTTCAAATGATCACAATTTGATTTAATTTCAAATAAAATATTAATAAAGTACTAACTTTTCTTGGTGGGAAATTCCATTAATGGAATGGTTTCCCAGGGAAACAGAAGCAAAGTGATTAACTGTCCTTTCTGCTTCAGTAATGAGATCTTTCTAAAACAAACAGTTTTCCCTGGTTTAGCGTTTGTCTCTTATGTATTTATGCCCAGTTCTAGAACCTCAACCTATGCACAGTTTGTTCTGGACCTTGTTTTGGGCTCTCTTATCTCCCTTATTTCTTTTCTAACCACCTTTTAGAGGTTATAAATTGCGAGCAGGCTACAGGAGAATCTCCTTCAGATTCTGTAATAAGAAACAAGGAAAAAATCATACACATGTCTAATTTCAGTGACAAAATGACTGCAAGTATTTTTAAAAAACAAATGTGAAACACGTCTAAATGCAAGTTCTCATGAAAAGGTTCAGAGGTTCAAAATTAGATAATTTTAATGTACCCTTATGGTTGGTTTTCAGTTAGAAAATTGAACTCCAGAAGTGTCCCCCTGGCTAAATGAGGCTTTTGCAATGTTGAAATTAATCAATCAACTCTCCAATAAGAGCCAAGCCTCAAATCCACAAGCCTGAAACAACAGCTAGTAATGGCTATGTAAATTGATTTCAGAAGGTTAAATGTGCACATTCAGGGCTTAGAACAAAGTCTTTGTGGCCTTATCCAAAGGGGATATCTGTGTGACTCACATACTTTGCATACACTGTAATAATGAAAATGAAGGGACTGGGTTTAGATGAGGCCGTGAAGGTTGATTCATGTTCGAAATTTAGACCAGAGCTTTTTTTTCCTAATGAACAAGGTCCTTGGAAGTCTGACACTGAATCATTTTGTTCCCTCTTTGGGCAGAAAAAAGGATGTAAAAACCTCAACTGCGCTAAATATATGTGTGATGGTAGAAAAAAAATTTTTTTGGTTGATGGTAGGGCACATTTAAAGAATAAAATAGGATTTTTAGTTAGATCTAGATGAAAATCAAAATTGACAACAGCAAAAGTAGTTGGCTTCTATGCTGACATTGTGGCTGAGGCTGGCATAAATTCTTTGTTTAAACTTTGGAAGAATCAGTCTGAAAAATGGGTACATGGTAAGGAGGGGATGTAAATCTGTAAGTAATCACGACTGATGTCTAGCTGGGTACAAATAAGTAGGCTTTGGTTTATAGTTTAGCCAAAATTTTGCCCAATATAGGCATAACTAACGGATTTGAACAAGTGTAACAATTCTGAATGGCAGAGAAACCTGACAAAGAGCCAGGTTTCAACCAAGAGTGGTATAGAGATGGATTCTGGAGAAATCATATGTAGGTTTTCTCTGTGGGACTTTCCAAACTAAGGCTGTTATTAGATGTAGGCTAATAAAGGGATTCCGGGTTGAGTGACATTTAATATCTATTACAAAAGAGGTTTCCAGGCTAAAATCAATGTTATGTCCTTCAGACCTCAGAAAATTACAATTATCATAAAGGCACGTAGATGTCCCTGGACTCAAGTGTTTGTGTTACCCGTGCTGAAGCTGCCTCAGACAGATGAGGCAGAACTTGGATGTCAGCTGTTCACACTCAGACACGGTGAGTAGGAGTCCTTGGCTGAGATTGCTGTTTAGGTGGTGTTGATCTTCCTTGTCAGGGCAAGGTTTCCAGGGCGAGGTGACCAGCCAAGCTTTTCATGCTCGAGCTTGTGTTTAGAATTATACATACGTTCCCTGGCTGCACTGGACCCACAGCTGGTGTCAAGCTAGGACATGGAATGGCCAATTACCAAAAAATCCCAAATGAAAAGGAGTGGGTGGTGTAGTGACCTGGCGTCGTGAACAGTGAATGGCAGCCAAGCACGGGAAAGATGAAAGGTTTGACAATCAATGTGATTAACACAAAAAGTCTAATTGCAGAAAACACAAACGTAGTGGCTTCAAATGATCTTCCAAAAAAAGATTTATTTCAAAAAAGCAGAAAGAAAAAATAATCTAATGCTGATAATTTGAATCCTGTGGAGCATATAACCAAAAACTGAGGAGAACGAAAAGAAAAAGAGGAAGGGAAAAAACTCTAAAAAAAACGCGGGGGAAATGTTTAATTTCCCTTTTTTTTTTTTTTTTTTTGTTAATCCTTTTAAATGATGTTTTGACGAACGTCACAAGGATTTGCATTTTTGAAAGAAGCCACTTTTTTGGAGTGGCCACGTGCATTTGAGGTGCTTTGAGCCCTGGAGCCGAGAGACTCTGCACGTTCCCTGCGATGCCGCAGCCTCTGCAGCCATCTCGTGGGGACACTGCGCCTGGTCACCGAGGCAGAGCCGGGAAGGGACACCCAGCTGGTCAGCAGCACAGCCTGGCTGGGAAAGGCTCGTCTCTAGGCTTTCCTTCCTTGTCACAATGAATTCCTACTGCGGCAGGGTAAGCAGAGTCCTACAGCACGTGTCAGCAAGTAGAGGCTGTAAATACTGGTAGGCATTTTCTCATTTGCCTTCCAATCCTGGGCTTTTTTCCACCCCTAATCACCACAGACTTACCATGGGAGTAAGCATGCAGAGCCTGGGGCACTGGCTGCAAAGCAGCTGAAGGTCTCCTTCGTGCTGAGATTACATCCATCACGTTATGGCAGAGCATACGACTTTCCCAAAGGAGCCTTGGAAGGGGTGGCTGTGTTTGACAGCAGTGCTGATAGGCTGCAAGGCTGAACAGTCTATTTCTGTTTCCTCCTCCCATCAACTCAGATGCCTTGTTTTTCTGTTCTCTCTGATTATACCGTTACTGATCCCATCCTGCCAACTCAGCCAGCCAAAGTTGAGTTGGGGGTGGTAATTACTTTTTCATAACTCTTTTACTGTCTTCCTTTCTATGTCTTCTTGGCAGGTTTTTGCTCTGCAAATCAGTGAAAGAAAGGATGCTCATTTCACTGGAAATAGCAAACATTTTCCTGAGGGTTTTGTTTATTCAGCTTACAGGAAGGCAGACACCAAGCAAGCTGATTTGTCCTGACAGGATCAAGTGATGGAGGTACAGGCCATTCACTTCATGGATTCTTCTCTAAGGACTCTTAATGCCTTTTGACTATGCTTATTCCACTGCCAGCACTCAGCATTTTGCCACAGCAGGTGCTGTTACATGTTCCAGGCAAAGCTTCCCTTTCTGCTTCTAGTGATTCACCAGCAGTTCAGGACACAGAGGTATCACAGGCTGTTAACCCAGCCAGTTCATCACACTGAACATCATTTTTGTTTGAATTCCTTAGGGTAAGTTCCTGCAGATCCCTAGCAAGCTGGCCCACCACCACCATGCCCAGGGGAGCCGGCTGTGTTTAACCACCCCCTTGACAGTGGGAGGATTCCAGTCCTCAGGTGTGTCTCCTAGTGACCTTGTTCCCTTGATCTGGTGGGCAGAGTGGAAACGGTTTCTTGGTGATGAATAGTGCCTGTGCTCTAAACGTATGGGAGGTCATGGCAACAGGCACATGTTCACAGCTTTGTGAAGAGCTGAGCAGCTGGAGAAGCTGTACCCTTTGCTGCCTTCCAAGGTTCTCTGGCTCTGGTCTACCACTGAAGTTTTTCTGGCAACTGTGCTTCAGAAATGTGTACACAGAAAAGGGTTTAAAGAACTTCCCTTGCTGTTTGATCAAGGAATTGCAGTTTATTGCAGCAGTCATTTAAATGCTCAGAGACTATTATCCCCAACAGATGATCTTGCAAGGAAAAGGATTGAACAGCCAAACCACCTACATTTGTGTTAAAAAGCACCATAAATTGATTAAGCAGTTGTCAACCGGATCTGAGATGTGGGATGAGATAGGAAAGCTAAATGGAAGTGTAATTACCAAGGGTGTAATAATTATTGATGTGGTTATCTGGGTTTTCAAAGATGTTTGTTAGTAAAAGAAAATCTTTAGACATTTCAACGTTTTCCCTGTAACTTCTGTTCCTAGGATTCTCTCAAGAATTTGTTCTAACCTGATTAATTCTCTTTATGTGCTGTTCACATTACCTGCTGAAACACACGAGGTTCACGAAGCACCAGTGAAACTCACTGCTAAGTGCTCTCGAACATATTGTGAGATTGGGACTTTCGGACCACATGCTGTTTATCTCACCAGTGCCTCAGAGGGGTTCCTTTCAGACTTTCAGACTGGTTTGGGTATGGGGTGAGTCAGAGCATTCTGAGTAACCGGGTTCCAGCATTAGGTCTGATGCAGCCTGTTCCCCTCCAGTTCCTCCTGTTGCTGCCCTTTTGCTACCCTGCTGCACGTCCCCCTTCTATAAAGCTGTATTTCGCAGACATGTCCCCCAGTCAGGAGACAAATGCTTTAGGCTTTGCTCTCGTGCCTTGACTTTTCTTTCCACTACAGAATTTCCTGTGAGGTGCTGCACTGGCCACAGGGAGACTATGACCATCAGGAATGGGTGCTTGAGATTTATCACCTACTAAAATGGAGATTTGTGATCCAGTGACTTGAACCTTTCCCTTTCAGGTATTCTTGGTTTCTAACTGATCTACAGCAAATCACATTGGTGTTAAATGTTCCAGGAAATCAGTGTATGTCATCTCAAATGATAGCATTTGTTTATGTACATTCATCTCAGATTCCAGGTCTTTTGTCTCTGTGTATGTCTGTGGATTTATTCTGTTGGCTTTTTTTTTCCTCAGAGAAGTACAGGTTCCTAATTTCATTGATCTGGTTTCTTCATTTTAGGTCATGTTACAAATTTCAAATCAGGTTACAAGAAAATCAGATTAGTTTCTTCTGTTTAAATAGAACACTTAAATGTCTGGACCTGGTACTTAAAATCTTATGTTTTACAGAATTTGTCTACTTTGGGTGTGCAGGAGGAGCAGAGCACTCAGTATTGAATGCATCATCCCTTAATTTTATTTCAAGGAGACTCTTCACAATGAGTAACCAGTGGATTATAATTAGTTTTCAGAACAATGCTCTGACATTGAAATGTCATTGACATTGGCAGTGAAATGTCACTGCTGTTTCCACTGAAAGTTTCATTTACCTTCTTCAAAAACTACTATGAACATGACAGATAACCTGGCCTGCACTCCAAGCTTGTTTTATGTTCTGGCACTTGCAATATATTGATTTTATTATTCATCTTTACGAGAAGAATGAAATTCATTCTATGACAATTAGACAATGGAGTCACATTTCTAGGAAGTATTACTCACCAGAATCTGATGCCTCTCTTTGGCACCAAAAACCACCTAATTACTTAGAAAAGCTCCACCTTTCAGCAGAAGACATTCTTTCTCTAAATGTATTAATTTGTTCTAGGTCAGAGGATGTGGGACCAGCCTTTGAAGAAAGCTGTGTTGTATTCCCACATTTCCAGCAGCTCCACGATGGCCGATGAACTGAAGGTGGATTCCTAATCCTATAAGCAACATTTCTAAGGTCTTTATGGCTGGAACACTTGGTTGCAATAGAGCATTTTCAAAGCCCTTAGCAAGCACTAGGAAAACTACTGAAAACCTTCAGTAGGCTTTGAATGGGAACTTAACATCCATTCATTTAGATTTCCTGTTGATAAATGTTAATAACAATAATACTAATTTCTCTACTCACCTGCAGGCATTAAGCATGTAATGTGGTACTGAATATTTGTGCTATATTGAAGAAGTAATGCTTAAAAAGTTCACTGAAGAATGAAGCTAAAAGGTTAAAGTATAAAACATTCATTTTTTTTAAGTTTCTGATATTAAAAGTAAAGAAAAAAAGCCCAACCCTAACTGGAAAAGTGGTGCAGTTTACATATCTCAGAGAGGAAGAAAGGATAATAAAAATATCTTGCATATTATATAGTTTGAGGGATTTTTTTTCCTAATTAATTTCTCGCTCCTTATTAACAAATCAAAAGAATGGTCTTTAAGTTTCAAATGCTGATCTGGATTTCAAATGGGGATCTAACTGTTTCTAGAGTTTTATATCAGTTTCCTGTGGCTTTAGTGCTCTTGGGCTTATCTCAGCTTCCCATTGCCACCCTATGCCCTGCGATTTAACTGGATGTGTGTCTGTATCTGGAGCATTTTGTTTGGGTTGTTTGTTTTTTTTTTTAGCTGAAAACACCTTCCTTTGAATGATTTGTTTCTTTCCCAAGAGTTAATCTAAATTTTATTAGAGGTAAGACAGATTTACAAAGGAACCCATCAACTCTGAGAGCAGCAATGTACAAGGGAGCAGCTTGGCCACACGGTGGAGCGTTCGGCTCTCTCTGCAGGAAAAATGGTCCACAAGCTGCCTGACTGCCAGAATCCTCCACCAAAGAGGGGTACAGTAAGTCCCCTAAGTTCTCCTGGAAACACTGTTCCTTATGGTGATTTATGTTTATATGTGTAACATGAGGGGGGGATGGCTTTTCTCCTGCCCTCCTGTCACATGCAGGTGAAGGGGTGCTCTCGAGCACTCCTAGGTGCACCAAACCCACCAGACATGCACATTTATGTTACAAATAAAAGCGTTATGCTGTCCTCCCCCTGTTTCCCCACTGGACTGCTGCCTACAAGAAGCTCATTATATTCTTTACCTTCCTCCAGGCTCATCTTGTGCTCTACTTGACCTGGATCACACGGAAGGGAAAGGCTAAGGACCAGCAGCAGATGCAGGAACATTACTTAATAAATTGCTAATACATCCTCATTAACAAAGAAGCCCTTCCAGAGTGGGTATTAAGACAAAGAGCTTTTGGCATTTGTGCAGATTTAAGGGAACATCTGTGTTTACAGTGGCAGAAGATTCATTGTGTGATAACAGAAATGAAGCCTCAAAGGAAAATCCTTTTACTCATAAAAAGGAAGACTTTTTATAAGAAGTTTCACTGATGATGTCTCTTTTTTTTTTCCCCAGATGTCATTACTTTAATCATTTTTTCTTACCTATTGGTAGACATGTTATCCATTTAGAAATGAGTGCAAATATTGAAAGAACTAATTATATCATACACCAATACTTTCAGTAGTCCTGTTTTCTTGTTCACTTTTGTGTGCTTTGAATTAGAATACAAATCTAAAGGTTTGCACAGACTCAATTAAGTAACTTCCTACCTTGGAGCTTGTTGAGTTTAATTCTTTAAGCATTTAAACCAGTTACCCAATTAAACAAATCAGTATTAGTTACAACTAAGATGATTTACAAGTTACAAAGAGATCGCACTCATTTAATTAAACCTACAAAAACCAGATTTAATTCTGTTGACATATTTTCTGCATTTAGGTATCACCTTAGAAACATTTTTAAATTGTGAAAAGAATTGCACATCTTAAAACCTTGAGGAGAATATATGGGGTTTTTTAAAAGTGGGAAAATTAAATACTGTGATGAGAAGAGAACTTAATGATTACAGCTTAAGAAGGAAAAGACAAGAAAGGGGAGAAAAATGAAGGAAATCAGACTAAGTTTGTTGTGTAATATTAATGAAAAACTATTAGTGATAGGTTATGAGTCATTTTCTTATTTAAAGATTTAAACTGTTTTGCAGGAGCTGAGCTTTAGAGGCTGTCCATATGCATCTTCATAGCACATCTCAAATCTTAGATGAGTTAATTTAGCAAAGCCCATGCTGGCTACTAAAGGGCTTTCTCAAAACATCTTGCCTACAAAGGATGTAAAATGTACCATGAGACCAGTGAACACAATAGATGAACTTACAAAAACCAGCGTGTGTTTAATGTGTGCTGGCAGGAAGGAAATCATTACCACAGTATCTGAGAAAATCTCTTCACTGCTTACACAATTTGAGGCTTTTCTTGTAACTTTTGGGCTCAAACTCCATAACCCAATGACAATTAATTCACCAGCAGATGAAGGTATTTGCATGGTGAGATCCTGGGAAGGAAGCACTATTTGAAATACATGTATTAAGATTTTTTTAGTGTTTTCTTAATGTTTGTAAACTGCATTTTGTATTGTTTTTATAATCCTTTTGCACTGAGGGTAGCATGCACAAAGACCCCCAAATACAAGTAACAAAAAAATTCTGAGATCTTCACAAAAGTGGGTTAAGAAAGGATGTTCCCTTGAGGATGTGTGTGTTCCATGTGGTCTTCTAGGAACTGGGCTATGAGCAGTTAATGCAAAGACTGTGGGGCTGACTTACCATCCACTGAAGCCAGGGGCAAATATAAGAGTTTATTCATCATTGCAGTGTTCCTACTGTTCAGCTGAATCCCATCAATTCAGAGCACTCAGCAGCTCCATAGCTGTGTCTTTTCCTTTTGAGACTGAAAAGCTATTATGAGGAAATTTGTTATGTTGAAAAAGTGAGGATGCTAATGGATTATTAAATGTCTGTGTTAACCTTACTAGAGAAGTTTTCATTGGGATAACTCAATTTAATACAGTATAATAGAATTTTGTGGTATATGTGAAAGTCCAAATGGTGATGTGTAAAAGCAAAGATGAAAAGTCCCTTTGAGAAATCTGTTTGAAAGCTGATTATTTGAAATCTCTGTAACCTTATAACTGCTTATTCTAGTGATGAGATAATGATATAATTTAGAAGTGGGTGGCTTAGTGATATATGTTTCATTTAGGTTCTTCCTAATAGGTGACATTTGTTGAAAGCTGGCTCTTGAACCATGCTGCATGCCTTGTGCTATCTATCTGCCTTGGAGCTGTTGGATACTGTAATTGCATTTTGCTTCATTTCCTGTATAATTTATGTGAAAATCCCTCAATGATAGGAAAGTACAAAGTCCAGATAATGAGTACATGACAATGTGTAAGATTTAAGATGGTTGTTTAGATTGCAGCTTGAAGTGCCTATGACTCAGGCACTTTCAAGGTCATCTGATATTTAGTGAGTTCAGGCATCACAGTGCTTCTGAGACTGTGCAAAATTAAAAGCATTTTACTACTTTTAATAAACATTAGTCTTAACATCATTATTCTTAGCTATAGATGTGTGTCTTTTGGGTAGAGTAAGAAGAAATGCTAAATTTCATTGTATTGAGTTACTGCAGCATTTAGCCACAAGCACGCTGTCTTTGTGTGAAGAATATTAAGAATAGTTTTCTGCAAGGGCGTAATGTTTTGAAGTCTCCAAAGCTTTTCTTTTTTGTTTTGCCACACTTTCAAAGTTTCCCCTTGGCAGTGTTTGATCTGTTTCTAGATCTACTTTTTAAACTAAGGTGTTAGGTGCTGAATCCAGGTGGTCATGTAACCACAGCCTGGCACACCCATCTTTTCCAAGCACAGTGTTGATGCAATCTCCTGGAGAGAAAGAGGAATAAACTCATCTCTTCGCAGACAGTAATTTGAGTAGCTCTGTTTGTGGTTTTTCCTTGGACAAATGATAATTATTTGCTATTAAGTTAACAATTGTGTACCTAAACAACCTCCTAGGTGATGCAGTAAAAGAATTACTAACATTCCTTATGCAGTGAATTAAGCTTATCTGGATTTCCTCACCCATTTTTTATGAACGTTTCTTTTGTGAAGACGTTAGTCAATAAATGCAGGTGAACTAATCTTGCTATTTCAGTGCCAAAGGCCTTCTAAAATTAGGGTGCAATTTTAGCCTGAGAAATTGAGTGGATGTAACAAAAAGCAAGGAAACTAGATTTTTGTGGATGTCTGCTCCAGATATACCCCACCTCTTTCAGGCTTTTGACTAGCAAGGTCATCCCGAGATTCATGACTCTAAAAAGCCCTGGCTATTCACTTACTTTTCGCTATTGCCAATTTCTGGAACTCTTCCTCTCTTTTTCTAAAATGAGTAATTTCTTTATTTATTTATTAAATGTTTTGAAATGATCTTCCTCATTTTCACTGACTCCTAGGTCTGGCTTGTAACGACTCACGTAAGCCTGGAAAATAATTTGGTTACAGTGCTTTCAAAAAGGTCTCTGGTGAAATGCACTCGTCTGTGGGATGCACGTCCTACTGCTGGGTAGACAAAGCTGCACCAAATACAGATTTCCTCATAGCAGAAGTAGCTGCAGCCTATGCATGATACCTGAAAAATCAGTTTTCTGATGGTGCCTAATTACATTTTTGCCACCTGAAAGCAAAGAGCTGCAAGTCCCAGAGTGGTCAGGACAGTGCTGCAAGCCAGGGCATCAGCTGAGCTGGCTGTAAAAGGTTTTTGGGGCCTGCTCTGGGTGTTTGGCTTAGCATGTGGATGTTTCCATTTGTCTTTAGCCCCTTTGGTTCCCTTTTTTTTGTCCTTAGCCTCTATGTTAGCATTGGTCTCTAAAACACTCCTGAATATTTCCTGATTTCCTGATTTCCTGATATTCTCTTGTGAGTCGTACTGTCACAGAAATGTATATTTTAACAGCCATGATACTCATCCAAGAATAAAAACAGTCATCTTATGATGTCGTAAGATCAGTTAACTGCACAGCAGGAGCTTTTTAAACGGAATATTTTTTATGTGGGATGTGAATTCACAAAGAAAATTGAACCACGATGGCAGTATTCCCCTTGATCCAAGTGTGATAAATGTCAACAAGAGTTATGAACATGCTGAAATTGAAGAGCAGAACCTACTGTATGAAATTAAACTGTCCAAACAATCTTATGGGGAGAGAATGATTTACCAGAGCTCAGTAGATCAATTTTACTCTCAGTAAGTGAAAACTACGGCTTTGGCATTGTCACCCCAGAAATCCCATAACTGCTCTTGTGTCCAGCTGCACATCTCTATCATCTCTGGGGGCTAAACAGGTGAACTGAGACTGCAATTTGAGAAAGGAATGTTGGTCTTTGAAGTCCAGCTGGGGTGTTTTTTGATCTTAGTTTTTTCAGCTCTAAAAGTCCTCTAGCTAAAAGGAGTTTCAGTATTTTCACACAGACCTGCATGCTCTACAGCATCACTACCTATCACTGGGCTCTATGCAATTGAATGTTTTCAGCACTGCTGATAATTAGTTCACTTAAACATGCACAGGTCATCTTTTCCAGTGTTTCTAAATACTTTCCCCCCGCCTTGTATTATGTACTTAAAGGTCTGGAGGGATAATAATTCTTTTTTTAACAGAGAGGACTGGAAATTTTGTTCTTTTTTTAAATTTTTACCTTGAAATTGGGATCAGCAAGGTTGTGAACCTCCCAAGCAGGGAGATTTTGAAAAGGTCCTGGAGTTTAACTGCAGTGCTGGAATGATGGGTAAAATTCAAATTGTATCTTTCTGGGAGTACAGTATATGGGAAAGAATAAAGCCTACCATTTCCTTGAATTTTCAGTAAGCAGAGTTCACCAGCCCAGCTCTTTCCTGGATAAGTGTTTGAAAATGCAAAATGATCCTACGGATCAAATGTGAGGTTTCCTATTACACACAGAGAGCTGTAAGTTTTGCAGTAAAAGGTTAATGTCCTGGTTTACATCCAGTTAATGGCAATAGAAATCAAATCTATAACCACTGTAGCATTCACTCAGAGTGAAACAAACCCAAGTAGGTTTCTGGATTCAATAGAGCATATTGAAATGGGCAGCTGGGTGTTCTGGTTGCTAAACTGCTTGCTGAGTTGAAAAGCTAAACCAAAACTCCCTTTGTGATCTGAGTTAATGCTTGAGCTCTTTAAAGAGGCTATTGCAGGGATCATGGGCAACAGAGGATGTTGCCAACTTCAGGGCTAAGCTCTCAAAAGCTGTTTTCTGTTTTCTCTGCATCCTTCTGTCAGATGGGCTCTGAATTCATAAGTCTCTTGCTGCTCATTGTGCTTTTAGGGTTTGGTAGTAACTTCATAAGATGCATGTGCCTCGAGCACTGGCACTACTAGAGCTGTATAAATGTCAGGCTTAAATTGTCCCTTTGTTTTTTCAGACTTTCAGCTTTCTTTTAACAAAGGGAAACAAAATTTATCTGCCTCGCTGACACCTTAAGATACACTAGCCAATTAAATCCATGTAAATCAGTAATGTTAGTGTTTCAATGGTTTGGGTACTGCTATAACACCACCATACTAAAGGATACTGCTTTATTTGTGAAATATAGTAATCCCTAGGAACTATAGATGATGTTAGATTTTAATCTCTCCACTGTGAATCCTTCAAATGAAAAGTAGAGCATCCAAAATCTCAGGGAAAAGTATGAAGTAGGAATGATAATACAGGAGGAATAGCTGCATTTCTCTGCTGCAGCTTTTTTGAGATCTAGTTTATGTTCTCTGGGCGATTCAGGATGTCATTGTGTCAAAACCTGCTTTCTGAGGAATTTTCCTTAGTGAGTGTCTATCTGCAACAGGAGATTAATGTTTGTGCACAAAACTGGAATAAGCAAGGAGCTGCTGGGCTGTGGCAGCCCGGCCTGACTAGAGGGGCACTTATCCTCACGAGCTGAGGCAGCGGAATCTGGCTCCCAGTGCTCTGCCGCTGGCTGGGATGCAAAGGAAAATAACTACAGCCAAGGAAGTACATCTGATCTGACATATTATTGCTTTTAAATTATAGAATTGAAAACATATCTTGTGGCATGTCAAAAAAGGTGGTGATGTGGGTGTGTTTGCAGTACTCAAAGCTTTAAGGGGTGTTCCTGGCTTTCAGAATAGTTCTTTTGTTTTTCCAGCTGGGAAGAGATGATAAGACTTTTAATGGAGATGTGCTTCTGGGCTGATACTCATTCCTTTTGGCTGTTTGATTTCACTTGATGAGTGGCCTGACGAAGAGAGGACAGTAGGATGTTTCTTTTGTCCTGTGAACTAGAAGCCAAATAGGAAAGCCATTCAAAGGTTTGTGCATTTAGGAATGGTACAGAAAGATTGAGGTGTCAAAGCTCTAGCAGCCTCTGTTTTACTGACTTCAAATGGAAAATAGTAAAATGCAGCACAGAAAAAGTAAAATTATTTGTGGTCCATCCTTGGAAGGCTGGAAACAGGAGTCCACAGCCTTTAGTCTCTACTGTGGCTAAAGGAGGTGGGTACAAGAGATGCTCAGAGGGAAGTTGGGTCTAGAGAGTTCAGTTCACAGAAAAAAACATGTAGTAGGTGGGTTTTAGCAAGCTCAAAAGTCATGCATGTGACACATTCTGTGGGGCAGAATATAGCTGCAGGGGCAACTTTTTACAATTCTGGGGCTCATCTGCTTTGTCGTTATGGAACTCCCAAATTTCTGGGGAAGCTTCAAACAAGACACACCGTGATCTCTGTGCTTTACTGTGAGCTACATTTTGGAAATGCAGAATTGTCTTTATCTGATCCTTACTTGTCATCTAAAAAGTGTGGAGTCAATTACACCAAATGGACTTACTCTTTCAATACTTCAAAACCATCCAAGTAACAAATAACAAGGCTTGGACTACTTAGCCCTTTAGTTATTTAACTAAATAAATATAGGAGAGTGGACAGTAAAAAAGTAAAATTTCTCTGCAATATCTTATATTAATTCAGGACAGAGTGAAAAAGCAGCCTGTGCTCTTCTCTACAGGAAATTTAGAAGAGAGAACTTAGTGTTCTTTCTTGTCAGAGGCTGCAAACAAAAGTTAACCACAACAGACCGTTGATTTATGCAATCAAAATCCTTGCTGCACTGTGCACAGAGCTATTAAGGAGAGAAAATACCAAGTTAGGAACAAGTGAAAGCTCTCTGCAAACTCTTCCTTTCACTCCCACTTTTTGAGCATCAAATTATGGCCACAGAAACTATTAATATCAAGAATTTTTGGTCTATTTTGCTGTGTTTTAATAATGTGACCCAGAATATCTGCAACTTCTGTGATGGAGAAAAGCACTGAAAATTCACTTATCAAGTTCTTCAGCAGCCCTGGTCCCAGCAGAGCTTGGAGCTGTCTCTTCTGTCCTGGCAGCCAAGCCCAGTAGCACCGAGATGATGACAGAGAGGTTCGTGTTGGTGCTGACCTTAGAAAGGGGGTCAGGGGACTCTACACCATAAAAATTGGAAGTCCTGTGGAAGAGTGACATTGCATGTTTCTGTTAGCAAAGGCCAAAATGCAAACCATCTTGCTTTTCCTAAGCTTTTCTCAAGCACATGAAGCAGAGACATCAACAGAACCTACAGAGCTTTTGTTGGAAACACCACCCGGAGTGGGCCAGCGTGGTGTGATGGGGTGGCATGGAGGGATGTCCCTCATCCAAATCTGGCTGCGAATTAAGGGTTGCAGCTGGCCCACCTTTGAACTGTGCTTCCCACCTCCATCTGGGCTTCGAGGGGCTGTGGAGGGGCTGCTGCACGCTGTGGCTTTAAGGCACTGCCAGGCAGCAGCCGCTTCTCCAGGCTGGAGTACCAGGCAGCGATCCTCCGCTGCACAGGGCTCGCAGCACTGGCTGCTCTCTGCTTAATAACATTTGGCTGCTGCTGAGACGCCTGAGCGGCGAGCTGCAGGCTGCCTCCCAGCAGGGCAGAGTCCCACCTGCCCCCATGGCAGCCGCGCCGGGCTCCCCCGCGCTCAAACCTGCCAAGTCCTGCAAGAAGCAGCGCACGGTGAAGCGGCAGAGCGGCATCTACACCTACCAGGAGCCCCCGCACAGGTAAGGGACGCTGCTCCCTCCTGCAGTGAGCGTCTGCTGTACCTAGCACGGGAGTGGGGGGTCTTGTCTTTTCACCTTCATTTAGACAGTGTGTTGCAGCGTGGGAATGAGCAGGAGAAAAATCCCTTTTCTCTGTATTTTTAGATGTATTTCAAACTTGTTTGTTTATTTTTATTTTCTCTAAAGTCACATTTTGTACTGAAATATAAGCACTACGTAAAACAGTGCAATTCCAATAACCTCAAGGTGTAGCAGGGTAAGAAATCTCTTTGTTCTTTTCCTGTGTAATTATAAATTTCCCTTGAATGTCCCCTGTGACTGAAGGGACAGGACTGTGGACCAATGGAGTAGAGTTCTGATGAAGTAAGTCCCTCAAATGTTCTTCCACGGCATGGTTTAGGTTATGATTTTTTTCTAAGTGATTAAAATATGTTTATTTTCCAGCAAAATGGCAGGGAACTTTCTTAACAAGTACATAGCAATACAATTGGGAAACTTCCTGGCTGATGGCAGTTGCAGTACTTCAGATCCCTTCACGTCATTCAGGGAGAAACAGTCACCACAGGTTTTTAGACCTAAACCTCTGCAAGAATGAATATTGCTGCTGTTTCATAGACCAACAGGGAATTGCAAGAGCTGTGGCTTAGCAAATGTGGTGACAGCATCAGAAAGGATGATTTAATAATCATCCACAAAAATCTGCATCAAAGCGCATGAATTTTTTAACTGGGATAAATAATTCTTGGTATGTGAGGTCCTGCACCCCTGTCCTCATCAGCAGGGAACAGGATCAAAGGGTGACCACAATTGAGTCACCTGCTCCCCCTGTTCTAACAAAATCCTGAAGATGGGCAAATCATCCAAATTATTTATCAACTTTAAAACAACAGGGTCATGCAAGTTCCGTCAGTCACTATATTGCTCTAATAGGTTGGATCCTGTGCAAATCAACAGTTTGCTGGGAATTTGAATGGGAATAATTTGTCTTCTTTTTCCTCTCGTGGGGTGTGTGCTGGGCTGCCAGCAACTCGGATGAAGATATCGGTGAAGAGAAGGCTGAGAGCCATGACCCAGAGCAGATCTTTCAGAACATCCAGTACCAGAAGGAGATTATGTCCAACATCCGCTGCCGGCCGTGGCCGATGAGGCAGAAGCTGAGGGCACTCAGGTAAAGGTGTCTGCACAAGAAGTTTTCAGGCTCACTGACTGTGACAGTGCTTCCAGCCTCAGGAGTTTTTCAGCGTAAGCTGGAAGGGTTTGTGCACAGAAATGATTAACAGCTGCTAGGCAAGTGTGCCGTGAGGATGCTCTGGGAACATCTGAGAGCTGGCTCAAGGCAGCAGCCTCTGGGTGGACAATCTGTAGCTGAAATTGTCTGCCTGTGGCTCTCTTTAGAGAGTCACAGCACAAAAAAAGAGCAAAAAATCATGCTTTGGCTATTAATTACTAAAAGTGTCAGCTATTCAGTGGTCTAAAGAAAAATTGTTGGTAATGCTCTGTAATACATTTTTAAGTTAAATTGTTTTACTGTGTCCTAAAATGGAAAACCAGCCTGCCTTTCTAAGGTAATTACATGGTACGAGAACAGAAGCTGGTCGTATCTTCACGCAACATATTGTAAATGCAGTAAATGCTGGACACTTGTAGGTTTAAAAGGGATGGTCAGTGTAGTTACAACATATTTCACAGTTTAAGTTTGCAATTATTAATAATTCCAAATTTACAATGAAAGAGCATGTGACTATCTCTTCAGGCCCCCTGTCTAAACTGTGTCAGGTTTTACACCACATGATCTGTTTGAGACTTGTTTGGTTTTTTCCCTTTTCATCTGGCAACTTCCTCTGAAAACCCTGCACGGTGCTCAGATGGCAATGCAGTCAAGAGAAATCCCTACCAGCTGTGGAGCCCTGGTGCAACCTGGGAAGAAAAGAGAGGGGTTTTTTTTCTCTTAGACAGAGTCTGTGACTTGTTGCTTTCCTGTTCCTGTTGATGAGATCTCGGTGGTCCCCATCCACCTTCTGCTGAGGTCGAAGACTGTGAATGACCAGGTGAACAAGCACCTTTTTGCATCTCACAGGAGAGCTACACCACACCTGCAGAAGAGGTGTTGGTATCCACCCCATTACCAGACTGTAGTGTGGTCTTGTCATTTTACTCATTTGGGTTGTACCATTTTAAAAGAAAGACTTTGAAACAAAAGGACAGAGAAATAAACTAGATGAACAGAAAACCCTCCCTACAGTCAAACTCTTGAATGCTGAGTTCTCTCAGACAAAATTCTGAGTGGTTTTAAATTATCAGTAAAAACCTCAGTAGTCAAACTACTGAAGCGTTGTCTGGGTAAGGGGTTGATGGTGAGCCAGTCCATGGCTGTATTTCAGAGATTTGACAACTGTACTGGTTGCTGCTTGTGCAGAATAAGAGCTCTGAGCAACACGATCAACGTAGGGAATGAACCTCCACCTTCTTGCGCAGGCAGGCGAAGGAGATCGTGCTGAAGTACGAAGGGAGGCTCACCAGAACAAGAGGTTACCAGGCTGCTGGGGCAGAGGTACGGCTGCTTTGTCTTCAATCTCTTCAATTTCTTGTCCGTACCAAGAGCCATTTGCAGTTGTCACTCACAAAAGTGTGTGTTTGCTATGCAGTCCTGATTCTCCTGCTCAGGAACTCAGTAGAGGGAAGAAAAAAAGCAGTTAAAGGTTGCTGGGGTTTTCTTTTCGCCTCCCCCATTGTGATTTTAGTTATTACATTTTTGCAGACGAATTTCATGTGTTGAGGGATGAATTTCCTTCTACTAACGCAGTACAAGGTTTCTTTTCAAACAGTCTACAAATATTGATGGTTGCTGGAGGGGGTGATACGAATGAGATAACTACAGCACGATGCACTATTCTCTGAAGAGCTATTTCAACAAACTCTGGGGCCACAGTTCAATAGCTTAGTATGAAAAATGTGTCTGGCTTTTAGTTTGGAAGACAATCCTATAATAGCTTATGGTAAATACACTGCTAAAGAAGGTTTTTGCTTGCATAATACACAGAGAACTTTAATCAAATCTTAGCAAATCTATTTACACCACTGAAAACAGACTCTAGCCTGAGTTTCTGGAAATTTATAATATGCATGAAAATATACCTGGTATGCAACCAAGAGAAGAGTTCCTTAGTCATATAAGCAATCAAGAATATTTTGGTCATCATAACAAGTAGACTTTTAATAACTAACTTATCTTAATTCACAAAGGCAGGGTTGTACCAGTAAATCGAACACCATGCATTTTACTCATGTGAATAAGTGAGAGGCTGCATATGCATCTGTTGTTCTGTGATGCTGGCCCACAGCAGGTTAAAAGTACACTTTCCAATGTAGAAGGAGTAAGTTTTCCTTGTTCTGCCTTTGCGTATGTGGCAAATGCAGTGGAAGTAGAAATGCTGTTAAAATAAACACTGTATTTTGCCTCTGATGTGAGTGGAACTAGGATGTTAGCTGGACAGAGAAGTGCTAAATAAGAATGTCAGTAAATCAGAGATTGGGCTCAGTACTTGTTCATATCACTCTGCCTATACAAAACCAGAAGCTTTCATCTTAAAGTTCACAGTGAATGAAAGTTTGTGTCTAATCTAATTGCCTCTATTATATTTGCTTGAAGACATTCAGCACAGGGATATAATTGAGCAGTTAATTAGTACAACTCATTATGTGTAGGGGATCTATATTCTTTTATCCTAGCACAAATTACAGAGTATAACCTTTACATTAGGGCTAAATTCAGCAACAGAAACAGAATGAGCTACCTTGTCTTGGTGGTTTTGGTTTTGGTTTTTTTTCTTCAATTGGAAGAGCTCTGTTTCCACATATTTTCTTAGAAAATAGCATGGTGACCAAGGAGACAAAAATTGCACTGCAAAACAAGCACTACATCATCAAAATTAAGAACTCAGTGGTTAAACATGTACTAAGAACAAAATGCAGCTGTTAAGTGTATATGTATTTAAATACTTTTTTTAATTTGCAAAATACATACTGTTCATGATTGGACAATTCACTCATGCTATTATTTACGAAAATTGACATTAAAATTTTTACTTTTTTGACACTGAAAGCAATTTTCTTTTTTCAGTTCAATTATTTTACACTTTGTAGTTTGGGGATTTTTTTCCATCAAAGCCAGATGTCCATGCTCTGGATTTCAAGTGTAACTTATCTATTCAGGTATGCAGTAGGGAGGAAAAGAGGTGATAGCTATCAGATTATAATTTTAACAAACATAATTTCACTGTGGACACATTGGTATTTATAAATCTGTAGTACAGCTGGCACAAGCTGCTTGAGTCTTTTCTCTGCTCTGTGAACTCTGTTTGCAACTGAAAGTAGCAATCCCAGCAATTCCCATGCAGTTCCTAGCATCTACAATTATTTGTTTAATTAAAATACTTTCCATTCATGCAATTAAATACTCATATCACCATAAATATTAATTAACTTTGGCCAAAGACATTGATTATATTTTCAGTAATGAAAATGTTCTTTACTTCTCTTTAGTTTTAGGAGATTAGATTACATGATAAAATATTGACACTGCTACTGCTTAAAATACAGATGGGTTTTTAATATCTAGCTGTGCTAAAAATACTTTGTAATGCCTGAAATACAAATTGATTTTTTTTCTGTTGATACTCTAAAGTTATAGGTCTAACTCAACAACTCAAAAACTTCACTCATTTTTGCACAGGTGGATTTTATTTCTTTTCCCACATGTATGCAGGAAGTTCCTCTGACCGTGCAAAAAATGGAGGTTAAATATTACAGAATATAACCACAGGTTTACTGCAGGCATTGACTGTAATACATAGAGCTGAGACTACAGCAGTTGAATTTGCTGCTGTTGAATACAAAACCTTATCTTTCCTCTAAGAAAATTTCCTCTAAGGCATTATCCTCCTCTCACATTTGAAGTTAGTAGTCTGTTCATCCGTTGCCCTGAAAATCAAATTTATTACGTGTAGTGCAGCAAGATTCCCTCATAAACTGCCCGGAGGTGTCCCACCAGAATCCAGCCTGGATGGCTTCTGCAGGCCAGAGCCGCTGCCCAGCCCTGCTCTGCGGTCTCCCCTTCCCAGCTCCACCCAAGGAGAAGGAGTAGGGAATGGCACCCGTGGGCTCCCTTCTGTCGGTCTTCGTGTGCAAAAGATGTGGATTGGTGGCTCCTGACGGTGCCCTCAGAATGAAGGGCTCTCTGACCCCTCTTTGCTGCCATTTGGCTGATAAACAGAGTTAAGGCCTCCTGTCTCCCCCGCATTTTATGTTTCTAAAACGATCACGGTTTGCTTTACCCCCGCTTACCCACAGAAATGCTCAAAGACCTTATTCATCAGTGTTTGCAACAATTCTTGTGATACAAGATAAGACATGAGCAAAATACTCAGCATTTCTTCTTTTTTTTTTTTTTCACATGGAGAAGTGTAATTTTTCTGATTCCTCTGCTTTTTTTCTCAGCTTTGGAGAAAGTTTCTTCGACTTGCATATAATTTTGTGGTCGTCTTTATTCCTTGGGAAATGAGAATAAAGAAAATCGAGAGTAAGTATAAAGATTTAATGGTATTGAATAGTAAAACACTTGCTAAAATGCTGAGTCGTATGGTTTATTTTTTTAATGTACTGAATTAAATAATATTTGACAAGGAGTTAAATGCAGATTTTCAGCAGTGGACGTTATATTTAAAACTTTGCTTTTTCTTTTCCTGGTGCCTTAGAAACTCCACAGTTCTCATTTATGGTCTTAGTGTGGGCTAACTTTTTCAAAAGTCAAATTTGTCCCATTGGGGTTCTGAAAATGAAAACATTCCCTAGTTTGCTGAATGCCCTGCTTGGATAAAAGAGGCTTTTCTTTTGGCCTGTTATTCAAATAATACTTCATGGATAAATGATATGATCTTTTATAGACTGTGCAGGTCAGGTAACTGTTTTTTTGTGGTTTAAGGTCATTTTGGGTCTGGAGTTGCCTCTTACTTCATCTTCTTGAGATGGCTGTTTGGAATCAATATTGTACTTACCATAATGACAGGAGCATTTGTAGTCCTACCAGAGGTAAGAACACATTGTTAATATTTACAGGGAAATGCTTACTACTGCACTTTCCTTTCTGAATGGAACAAACACCACACTTAAAATCATGCATCAGTCTGAAATGCACAATTTAAAATGAATTATTTAAAATAAATTCCCCCACTAAGAGGTTTTTCTCTGCCAAATGATAACAGATTTTTGCTATTAGAGTTAGAGATGGTATTTTGTCAACATGGTACTAATGCACTTAGAGTATATGTTTTTATCTGATTACTAAAATAGAGAACCCATTCCTAAAATCTGTAGTTGGTGTTGAGTACATTCAAGTCCTGTTAGTGTCTTTAACAGGCAGAAAAACATAACATCCCTCTCCAAACTCTGGATTATTGTTCATTAGAAAGCATTTCCTAGAAGTTCTGAACAGCCACAACTTTATTTAATTCCTGCATGCAAGCAAGGCAACTTGTTAACTTTGTTAAATTATTCATAAACATTATTTTGCCTCACCCTGGGCTTTAATAATGTTATCAGAAAACATGTGAACACCTGGTTTTTCCTCTCATTGCCCAAAGTGAAAAACAAAATAAATACCACTAAAACAAACGAAAAAAAAAGGTATTGACTTTCATTTTATGTTCTTAAGGACATTTACCTCTGAAATATCATTTTGAGATCAAACACATATTTAATTTAAAAATGCCCACGTTAAAAGCGTGGCTTTTTAAAACTGGCGCAGTGCCGACACAGAACTTGCTACCCTGGTAGTGCCATCCCGAGGGCAGCTCCCGCTGTGTCCCACTGTGCAGCCCTGGCTCGGAGGGGCTGGTGCAGCACCTGAGCCCTCCTCTCTCTCCCGCAGCTCCTGGCCGGAGCACCGTTCGGCAGCACGGTCAGCAAGACCATTCCCAAGGAGCACATGGCATCCGCTCAGGACCTGGACACCATCTGGTCACTAGGGGCAAGACTCAAACACTCTTTATGGTTTTGCTGTTGCTGTTCTGTTCTAACTGTTAGTTGCTGCTCTTACTGACAGGCTCTGGTCTTTGCAGGGCTACCTCCAGTACTCTGTTTTATTTTATGGCTACTACGGTCGTGACAGGAAGATTGGGAAAGCTGGATACCGGCTGC
Organism: Atrichornis clamosus; assembly: GCA_013400975.1. Taxonomy (NCBI): domain Eukaryota; kingdom Metazoa; phylum Chordata; class Aves; order Passeriformes; family Menuridae; genus Atrichornis; species Atrichornis clamosus. The sequence goes on along the minus strand of WBMZ01000437.1, from coordinate 15,014 downwards.
CTCTTGCCTACTTCCTTGTTGGAATGGCGGTGTTTGCTTACAGCTTCATCATTCTTCTAAAAAAGTGAGACCTCCCATTTACCGCTGTTCATAAGCTTGTGTGTTCAGGCAATCAACAATGGTATTTATTCCACTTCCTCTGTGTTTATTCTGTGTAGTTCTATTAACATGCTCAACTCTGCTAATATCAGTGAGGCGGATTGACTTTAGATTGCTCTTTTTCTTGTTATCATCACTTTCTGTTCCATTTCTCCGTGTATAACAGGAGGGCAGCACAGATGACAACCTGTGTGCTTTGTGTTTGTGCAGTTTAAGGCCCGACACTCGCGGAAGTCCATTCTGTTCTTCTCTTTTCTGTTATAAATATTTATATGACAGAAATTTATATTTGAAGTTAAATGCTTTCAGCATTATTATTCCCCTCTATTGAAATACAAGTATAAAAATTCCATCTTATGTGTAACATCATTTGTGTTGTCTTAGTGGGTACATGGCATCCCGCTGGAATGGAAGCTTAATTTCTCTGTTGTTGGAGGGCCAGGAGTAGGAGTTACTCAGCACAGAGAGCCAGACTGCCAGTGCTGACCATAAATCTAGGGATGTACTTGGAGAAGGGGCAAGGTCACTCTATCCATTCTTGATTTGCTTTCTCCTCCCTTCTGGATGTCTATTTATCTGGCACAGTGCAGTGCAGGGACACTTTCAGTGCTGCCTGTAATATCTCTCAGTTTTGAGATCAAACCTTCCCTTTTCATTTATTTTTTTTCTACCTGCTTGTTTGTGCCAAGGGTATTTGACACTGATCTACACATCTGCAGTTTCTGGATATGATTAGCTCTTCTCCTCCTGACTTAGCTCAGTGACTCTTTGCTTAGCCGTGTGCAGCTCTTCTTTAACGTTGTGCTTTCAGATGCCCTTTCTTTCATAAGATATTAATCTTCATTTCATTTCTTATGCTTTGCAGTATTCTGCCACCTTGCCTACCTGAGATGAGTAGGAGAGGGTTTCTTTCTTTTTCCCAAGGCCTGTAAAATGGCACTGGGATTCCATTTGACAATAACATATTTTGAGGGTTAAGACAATACAGCAAACAAACATGTACACAATCACTAGTTATGTCACAGTAAACTTAATTGCAGTACCAGGGATCTTAGAGATGGTATCTTCCAGCTGGATCCTACCTGGAGATTGTAAAACTGAAATAGCATGTAAGTCCACAGTTCTAGTGAGATTTATTTGCTTTATTTGTCATCTATAAAGACTGTAAATATTACAATGTCCTTCCACAATGAGTCATTTATGCACCAGATTTAAAGAGAATTTCATGAGCTGAACCTCACCCTATTTTATGTTCTTCAGAAAGCTGTCAACACTGACACTAATTTCTGAAAACCTTTGGTAGCTCTTAATGTGTAGAGGCTGGAAACCATGAACCAAACCAGTGACTTCCTTCATGGTCATCTGCACACACCACCAGCAGTTAAATATTTGTTATTTTTTTACAGAATGGCAAAGAACTCAAGAATGAGTTTAGCAAGTGCCTCCGATGAAAATTACACTTTCTGCTGGAGACTGTTCTGTGCTTGGGACTATTTGATAGGAAACCCTGAGGCTGCAGAGAGCAAAGCTGCTGCCATAGTCAACAGCATCAGGGTGAGCAACTGAACTTTGAATTATTTCAAGTTGATTTGCTTGTTAATCTGTAAGCCATGTAAGTCTTTCTTCTCATTCCCTTGCACTTCTTATTGGGTTTTGGTATTTACAGATCTGAGGGCTGCTGTCACAGCTGTGTGGTATTGCAGGCATATCATATTTGCTGATGTTCTGTGCAAGGCCAGTGTGTTCTTCTTTGGGAGAATTTTATTTAATGCACTGTATGTGTGACAAGAAGGTGGATAACTAGAAACAAAATTGCTAGTGACGAAATTTCATTGAGTGTTGGAATCAGATTCGTGTTAACAATTGATTTGGCAGGAAAATATACAAATTTATAGAATGTATAATTGTTTTTATGCAAAGGAAGTGTTTTATGCCCCAGGGAGTCCATGTGGAAAAGCAGAACCACATCTCATATTTTACAAGATGCTTTTTTACATGGTAATAAGTTTTATATCTCCCTCTCTTCTGGTTTATAACTTCCTGCACACAATTTATTGTTCTTTCCTCTTTATTTTATCAGCTATTAATCAGGCTCCCCAGGGAAGTGGCCATGGCATCAAGCCTGTTGGAGTTCAGGGAACATCTGGGTGATGCTCTTAGTCAAAGGGCTTCGTTTTAAGTACTTCTCTGAGCAGCAGGGAGTTGAACTCAACGGTCTTCATGGGTCCCTTCCAACCCGAGATATTCTGTGATTCTATGGTTCATTCCATCTCTCCATAACAAAGGGAGGGATATCTAACAGGGCTCTCAGTATTAGAAAACTGCTATAAATACAGATGTTTTCCATATAGAATTAAAGAGCGTATGTTGTTTTATCAAAAGTAATTTATTTGACAAATTTGCTGTATTCTCATTGTTATAGAACAAAATTACTTCTAATTGTGCCAAGGATAAGTTAATAAGCTACAATATTTTCTTATTTCAATGACTGAGGATAATTTCTGACAGTACTTTATTATATTGGTGACACCCAGGTTCTATAGGCTCATCCTGCAAAAAAATCTAGTAGCCTAACCCTCTGGTTGCACCTCCTTGAACAAGCATGACTGAATGCGCCTGAGTACCTGCTTAATGTGTATTTGTTTCTCAGAAATCTCCATCACTATTTAAGCTCACATATCACTGCTACAAATCAATGAGGACAGTGGTATTTATCTGCTTGCACCTCCAGGATGTGATGATTTTTTTTATTAGTATACTTTAATTTCTGTGAAAGATATGTGCATTATTTTTGCTGAACATTATTAAAATGGTAATGCTGTGGTTCTTTCAAGGAAGCTATATTGGAAGAGCAGGAAAAGAAGAAAAGCAAAAACTTGTGAGTATATAAGCGATACTTTTCAAAGCACTGTTTCAATGCAGATATCAGTGCTAATTTGCTTGTCTTGTACTTCTAAACTATGTAAGAAATTGCCCCTGGTGTCATAAGAAAACCTACTGTATTGGTTGTTTCTTTTTACTTCCAGGGCAGTGACTATAAGCTTAAGAATTATTGCAAACATCCTTGTGCTTCTTTCCCTTGCTGGAAGTATTTACATCATCTACTTTGTTGTGGATCGATCCCAAAGGTTAGAGCGCACCAAAAAGGAATTGACTCTTTGGGAAAAAAACGAGGTACACTGTCTTTATGCCACCTCTGTGTTAGAAGCAGAATTACTGTCTGGGAGCTGTAGAAATAGTGTGCACTGAGATGTAAAAAGCAAGAGATGAGCTAGGAGCAATGAGGAATGAGCGGGCAGAGCAGCGCTTTCCTGAATCCGTGCTCACACTCTTGCTCCCTCAGCTCTGCAGCCAGGAGTTAGGACAACTGAAGTGGGCAGGGAGGGGCTGCAGATCCTCATTTCACAGAGACCGCTGTTCTAGCAGGTCCCTGGTTTGTGAGGACAAAGCTTAATCTCTCCATCACAGATCTACTTTTGTGCCTGTGATTGAGCTGAGCAAACCCTGGGCCGACAGACCAGAAAGGAATCGACTTTAACAACAGCGATTGATTCCGGCTGGGGCATACCGAATCTTCTGTGAATATTTCCATTCAGAGGAATGAATGAGTGAGAGTAGGAAGTGAATAGGTGTGGAGAAGCCACTCATCCATTTCAGAGGAAGATGCTAGCTTCGTTTTTCCCACGTTAAGTTTTTATTTCAATTAATAAAGTAGAACTTTAAAGCTACAATATCTGGAGTCAAGTCTCCTGAGTGGTATTCCAGATCTGTAAGTTTGGATCATAACTACTGTTATTAGTAATGTAATTAATAACTTTTTAAAGCATCTCCTCCAAGAAAAGCAATCACCAAAGCATGTACCTCGGCAGGATTTCAGTCAGCACTCAAGGTTCCACTGAAGATCTACATCAAAAGCTACAAAAATGCTTCATATTTCTGTTCCACAGGTAAGCGTAGTTGTGTCCCTGATCACAATGATTGCACCCTCTGCTTTTGAGCTTGTGGCAGCTCTGGAGATGTATCATCCAAGGACCACACTTCGCTTCCAGCTTGCCAGGTATGGGCATTATGCAGTGTAGAAAATATGTGGGGAGATAAGGAGGAACAGGAGAGGAATGTTCTGGTTGCATATCTTAGTACAGCCAAACCAGAGAACGTATGAGAAGCCAATGGTTACCAATGCTGGTAACCTGTATTTTTTTCTGTTTTCAGGGTTCTTGTCCTGTACCTGGGAAACCTCTACAGTTTAATCATTGCTCTCCTGGATAAAGTGGACAGTATGAGTGTCACTGTAAGTTTAACTTGATGTTTTTTGATGTGTAAAGCTAGTAGACTTCATAGATAGAATTCCAGTTTATGAAATCAGATGAAAATTTATTTGAAAGTGATTAAAACATATCACAATGTGATTGGATTTTAAAGTTAAGGTTGGATAGTAGTGTTCATTTACAACTACTTATAGGATTTTTTTTTTTAATTAGTCTTTTAGGATGACTGGATCAATTTGATTGCAGATGTAACAAGATAAAGAGATTTCTGTGCATTATTGAACTATTATTAAAAAAAGCCATCACTGTAGGTCAAATATTTCCAGCTACCTAAATCAGGTTTAAGTCCTGCCCTGACGTGTTCCATCTGACTCTGTGCATTGACAGCTATTTAAGCTATTTGCCTAGCTGCTGCTTGAAGGAAATGCCTCTGTGTGTGTATGCTGTAGAAGGTACAGACATCTGTACCTACGTACAGTTAAAAAGTAGCTTTTGGGACATTTATTATTTCAGGACTCTGATGTTAACAGCAATGCAAGTAATTCCACCACCTTCTTAGCCACCAAAACTCTTTCTAAGGACGACAATTTAACTATCCCTAATGTACAAATTAAGAGAAATGGCATTGTCACGTTGGAAGAGCATCGCACTCAAGGCCTGGCAGTCTCTGACTCACTGGTTAACCAAACAATTTCCTTCAACACCCAGAACCCACAGGATCAGTGCTGGGAGACGTATGTTGGTCAAGTACGTATTTGTTTAATTATGTCATCAACTTAATCCTAATCCACATTTGACAAAATTTTAAAATTATGTTGTACTGTGTTCAATTTTATAACTCTTCTTTGTACAGATTAAAGAATTTAGCTAAGGATGGTGTAGAAAGAGTAAAGACTATGCAAAGTGATATGGCCACAGATACAAGCTTGGGGGTTTTTTCAGTACCTACAGTATTGTACAAATGTTCTTTTGTTAGGCTTTGGTCTCTGTCTTCAACTCTGCAAAGGCAAATCTGTACAGATGTGTGATATGGATCCTATTTTAACAGGATACACCCTATTAACTCATACAGAGAAACAACTATAAAAAAATAAGCAGCAACATGCACTCTGTGCAAATTCACATTGCTGCCTCGATAGCTGGAGATGCAGACCCGAAACAAGCATGAGATTGTGCTCCTGGTCATTGGTACAATACCTCTGAAGTCTCTCTTTAGTCTGCCTCAATAAATCACTAAAGAATCGAGTGCTCTTCGCTTTTTCAGAGAGAGAGAGGACAACAGCAAAAGGTTTCAAAATACCATCTGTTTGTCGGAATGGGGCCAGCTGGGTGGCAGTGCCATGTTCCCACAGTTGGGGTGCAGAAAATCTGGAGATTTAATATGACACTTTTTGCTTCTCTGCATGAGAGGGGTACATTACTTGTGGCCTTTACTTTGAATGACTGTCAGGGGCACTAACACATTCAGAGAGAAATTTTAACCACCAAAAATGCAAAAGGTGTCTATTTGACACTTTGTCAGTGTCACACTCACGTCTAGGTCACAGATTAAGAATGATGTTAGTATGTTTCTGATTTGCTGATCTCCTTGTTCCAGAGTGAGGAACATTAAAGACTTCTATTCTTGTATATCCCTCTTCCTTTTGCACAGTCTCATAGAAAACAGTGAGTTTCAAATGTTTGCTTTTTTCCCCAAAATGGACTAGAGATGTGTGGAACTGAATCTTTCCAATTTAATTATACATTTTTAAAGCTCAATTAAATATAGGATAACCCCATTCTTTTTTAAGCACTAAACAACTATCTTTTATGGCTTGATGATGCTATGCTATTGGGTTTTGGATTTGTCTGAATAGTAAGACTTGTGAAGTACTGAGCAAATATGTGTTACATCAGCTTAATAAAAGATTGGGTGCAATAGAAAAAAATTCAGCCCATTTCAGTTTAGCTAGATAAATTTTTAGAACGTCAAAAAGAAAGTCATTAAAAAGAAAATTTGATGCCATCATGACCAGAGTTTTATTTCTGTAAGCAATAGAAGGCACCCTGGAAGCCTGATTGTATTTATTCTCTTTACCAGAATGAAGACAAAAAAGGGAAAAGTCAAACAGGAAAAGCTTAAAATTAAGGGATTTATATATTCAATTCATATTTTATCAGAATACTAAGCTTCAGCCAAAAATACAAGTACAAATGCAAAAGAGCCATATGCAGTCCCTTTGCTTTTGGAATGACTCAGTATGTGTGAACAATGTGTATTTCAGGAGATGCTAAAGCTTTCAATTATCGACATGATTTTCACAGTCGCAAGCATCCTGCTAATTGATTTCTTCCGTGGGCTGTGTGTCCGATACTTGAGCGACTGCTGGTGCTGGGATCTAGAAAGCAAGTTTGTAAGTACAGTCCTTATTTTATCAAACTAAGATTCTGAAGATGGATAGGCTCCTTCCCTCAGTACTGAACGTCCTTAAAGTCTTTCCACAGATGAATAATTTCTTGGTAGCACACATCCATAAAGGCACAGCTCACACTGAGTTTAAATTGGAGGCCACAGGGTGAGATTGGGTGTTTTTCTCAAGCCTACTCACATGGCTCTGGTGCAAAAATTTTGTTTACCACAAAATGAGATCATGGAGTGTTTTCAGAGTCAAAGATGAGACAGAAGGCACAGAGATGCTCCCCACATCCTCCTTCTTGTAGCTGTAACATCTGTAGGTAACATAGATTGTGGTCCAAGAAACAATAACCAATAGCATACAGCCCTTTAAGAAAATTACAGTGGGTAATACTTGGTTAGCAAGAATGTGTTGGCATGAAAGACTGAGAACTGTTCTTTGTCCTAAACTAAAGACTTTTTCAGAACTAGAGAGGAATAAACTAGAGAGGAATTAGTTCATTTAATCTCTGGCTGCAGAGCAGGTTTCGTTGTATCCCCACTGCGTGCCAAAAGTTGGTATTAGATCTGGATATTTCAAGCTATGTGCTGTCTGCAAACTGATTCAGTCAAATGCTTCTAATAAATGATCTGAAAAAAGATTAAGACAAAGGTATTCACCTTACACTGTGTTTCCTGTAGCCAGAATATGGAGAATTCAAAATTGCAGAGAATGTATTGCATTTGGTCTACAACCAAGGAATGATCTGGTATGTAGTCTGTATGTGATTGTTTTTGTCCTTTGTTGGCTGACTGCTGAGTCAACCTGATGATTTCAATAAAACCTATTCAAGTAGGATATTGGTAATGTAGTCTTTTTTATTAAGAGATCAAGTGTTAGTAGTGAGTGGCTGTTTACTTGTGGTGGGGTTTTTTGGGTTTTTTTTAGTATATTCTATTGCTATCAAAATGGCTTCTGCCAACACTGAGCACTGACATGACCTCATTTTTCCAGGATGGGAGCTTTCTTTTCACCTTGCTTACCAGCATTCAATGTACTCAAGTTGATTGGACTCATGTACCTGAGGAGCTGGGCTGTGCTAACGTGCAATGTACCACATCAGCAGGTTTTCAGAGCATCTCGGTGAGTCAAAATGAGAACGAAAGATAAGGGATAAACCAAATGCAGACAAGGAAATGTCGTTCGTGTATGTGAAGAACTTTACAGGAGATTTTAGCTCTAAAAGTTGACAAACACATTTCACACTAATAGTGATAGAAAAGGTCAGTGGAAACAAACATAGTTACTGAGAAGGTGGAGGGTTTGTAAAGCAGGGTAGTTGAAGATATGAAGGAACTAAATAATATATCTTAGATGGCTATAACGGCCTAACAGAAATGCTTTATTTCCATACAAATCTGACAGAGCACAATAACCTATTTGTGTTAACTGTTGCAAGTGCTATTTGTTGATGTTTCTCTCTATGCAATATCTGCTTTTGGCTGTTGCATTGCACAATAGTTTTCCTCATTTTTCTTCCATCGCAATGGTGATTTTAATTGTTTATTCAAAATGGAAATAATTTAGGGCATTTTTAATTCTTAAGATTCAGCTACTTGGTGATTAATTGACTTTGGCCAGTGTTCTTTTTCTCCTCCAACACAACTGGGCAGTAGGTCAGCTTTTGTTAAAGGGTGCAGTAAACAGTTCTCTGTCTGCAGCAGAGGTATCTGGAAAGCAGTGCAAATAGAATTTTGATCATTAAGGGTCTGTTTAAACCAGCTCTGTTCAGACAGTCTAATTATAGCAGAATGATTTTGATCTTTCAGAAATGTTGATCTTGAACTTGATAGGTAGATATAGGCTTTTATGTTGCCTCTGGTTTTCTCTCTGATTAGTATAATCTGAAACATGTCACACCTTCTTGCAGATCCAATAATTTCTACTTGGCCATGTTGCTGTTTATGTTGTTCCTATGCATGTTACCAACAATTTTTGCTATTGCTCGATATAAGCCATCTTTAAGCTGCGGACCCTTCAGGTAGGTTATCATGGACTAATGAAAACTGCAAAGATTTTATTTCCCCCTCTTGCAATAAACTCATCAGGTTCCATAATACACAAATTACAGATGTTTAAAAAAAAAGAATTGATAGACAGGATGATGCTTTTCTGCTACCAGTGTTTTACAGCTTAATGTTTAATGAGGTGACTATGTCAAAGTTCTGAGTTGATTTGCTTTATATACATAATTTAGTTTATGTTTGCTCAGTGGTACATTGCATTATGTAATGTCCCACACATCACTGTCTTGTGTCTCAATTCAAGCACCCTCAAAGCTTGTTGTTTATTCAGTCCAACATTGCTTAACAAATATACTTAGGATTCCTTACAACTTAATTTTGCCTATTTTTCCCCCCACACCTCTTATAGTGGTCAAGAAAAAATATATGATATTGTTTCTGAAACAATTCAAAATGATTTTCCCACATGGTTCAACACAGTGATTACTTACATCAGCAGTCCTGTGGTTGTCCTCCCTGCACTACTACTGTTATTGTAAGTACTTTGGTTTTCACAGGCAGGTTAAATTTATTGTATTAATACTTGCCTTATCTCTGGAGAGTCAGATATTGATACTGAGGAACAAACACTGCATTGTTGCAGTTTTATTAAGCATAACTGAAAAAAAAAAATCCAGCACCTCACTGCATATATGGTATATGGATAAGACAGGAATGAAAGTATGTTAAAAAGACTGTCAAAAGGAATTTCTTGTTCTGGGATACTGTGTTAGAGTCACTATGTTGTGTCAAGGCTCGCAGTGCTGCTGGTTCCAGGAAGTTTAAGAACCTTCCTCCCTCTCAAGATTTCCAAAGAAATAATTTTCCATTTCCTCATGGTCGTTAACTTAGTTTGTGACACTGAACAGGGCTCGCTCTGTAATTTAAAGAAGCTACTCAGTCATCCTGATTTCTGACAAGATAAATCAATTATGATGGTCTGCTCTTAAGTGTTAATGTAATATAACTTGCTGCAGACTCTTCAGTGGAAATCTTTTCTTACTTGGGTTATAAATAATTGTTCACAGCTGGAATCAATATTGACTTTGAGCTGTTTGAAATTCACTTGCTTCTGTGAAGTATATTTTGTCTTGCATGTACCTTTGTACTATTTTTTTCTGTAAACTGCGGACCAAGGCAGAGTTTGTCCCACCAGTGCCTTTTCAGACAAATCAGAAAGATCAAAGCAACACTTCTTATTTCCAACATTTTCCTCTACATTGCCCCAGCCATGTAATATTTACTAGTGTCAGTATGTCTATCAACTGCTTCAAACTAGCACAGCTAAGCACATATGTAATTGTTGGTGGTATGAAGTCTAGCTGTAAGATTTAACTTTGTCTGAAAGCCAGTGCAATCCATTATGGCAGGCCGTAATCTGCCAGGATCTGATCTCAGCCGTGCCAGGGTAAACAAGGAGTTACTTCAGCCAGCCAACAAAATTACATTGGTAGGATTGTGCAAACTCAGCTGTAACTCTGGTGTCCCTGTTCTGTAACCTTGGACTGGAAAAAAAAGACAGGACAATACCTATCAAAATTATGTGTCCAGAAATAAAAAAAAAAAAAAAAACAACTCCAAATGCACCCCAGGTTACACGCACAGTGAAAACCTGCAAAAAACATAGGTGAAATTAGAACTGTTGTTAAATCTGTTTTCAATGTAATTTCTTTCTTTCATATATGTTTGCTTGAAAGAAGACTGTGATTCATTATTATGGTATAAGGAAATGCTACAGAGCAGTAACTGACCTTGTACATCATATTGACCTATAAAACCTCAAAGAGAAATTGTCTAGAGTGTTTGAAGTAACTCATACCACCTCTTTCACTTCTAGCATGCTAATTTACTACCTACAAAGTATTGCAAGGTCATTAAAATTCACCAACAATCAACTGAGAATGAAGATACAAACAGTGAGTACAGTGCAAAGCATTTTTACATGTAGTTTGGTGGGTCTTCAGTAAAGTACAAGCCTAATTAAATCTCTAAAGTCACTTCTAGTGTTTCACCATGTAAAACAAATCCTGTGTTTTTCATCCTTACACAGCAGTGGATTTACTCTCTAATCCATAATAATTTACTGCTTCCCATTCTTCTGAATGTATTTTAGGAAAGAACTGAAGATAAGAAAAAGGTGGTTCAGATGGCAGTAGGTAAGTTGGTGACCTTTAGAAATGTCACTAATAATAAAGCATTTGGATATAAACCATTTTGGTTTCTCATACATATAGGGAAGTACAGCTAGGTTTTTAAAACTGTATTTCCTGTAGAATCCTCCTTTTAGATGATTTCTGAGTTCAGTTTGACTTAATCTTGGCAACACTGAAAGACGTGGTGTGTAGTTAAACCTGGCTGGGTTTCTTCCTGCTTTTACCACCAACGGGGCAGAATTTGGGAGGCATCTTTGATGATTCAAATAATCTCAGACTTTGCATGCAGTTCAGAGGCTGGTAGTCAGAAGAGGAGGTAGGGAATGGCCCATATTTTTGACCTGATGGGGCCAAATATTTCATTAGCAATTAGAAGATGTCAGACTTAATTCTTAACTGTACCTGAGGGTATTTGAACCTGCACATTCCACTTGTCAGATTTTAGCAATGAGACACCACAGGAAGGATGCCATCATTCTGATATTCCCCAGTGAAAGGAACAAGTTAAAATTTGCCAAGCCAAAGAGAAGACATGATTCAGTAGCCTTATGGCGAGATGTTAATGCTCCTGTGACCCCCTTCATGTGCAGACACATAAAAGATGAAATGCCTAATGTTTAGCAAGAAATAACTGTCAAGGGTAATGAGGTAGTTTGGGCAATGTCCTAGTTTGGATTTCCTTTGTTACAGAAACCAAGCTCAGCTTTTGGCTGTGGCCAGCACAGCCACAAACACTTTGCTGAATTCAGCCACCTTCTATTGGAAGGGGTGTGTATTGCAAACCAAAGCGGGTCTCTTGAGAAGAGACATTGGTTTGTTGCCCATTTTGGAATCCTACAGTGCAAAGTCCAGTATTTTTTCTATGTCCCCAACAATCCATCTGCCATGTACTGTAGTATGAGGATCCACCCTTTTATCACCATGTTTCCCAGTGTGACACCAGTTTCTCTTTTCTGAACACATGGGGTTCTGTTGGCATTGGATCCCTGACTGAAGGGGGAATTTAAGCCACTGTATATACACAGCAGCTTCTAAATTTAGTGACCTGGATAGTTCCTGTAATAATTTCTGCTTTCTAGCCAGAATCCAAAATCTGGATGGTAATGACAAAAGACCAGAACAAGAAAGTGATATTATCAGCCAGGAGTCTTCTGTTCGGTCCTCCACTCCCCGAAAGAATGGCAGTGTCTTGAACTTTGAATCTCCTGTGAGCAAAGGCACCAGAATACAAACCATCTCCCAGTCTGTGCCCCAAACTGTGCCATCAACTGATGTTGCGAGACCTGCCAACACAACTCCCACATCTTCAACCTCTTTAACACCAGCTCCCTCTGTATCGAGTGTACAGAAATCAAGAAATGATCGTATCACAAACAGGTAAGTCTGCTTTGGTTTTGAAATGGCATTTATTCCAGCATCTCCATGACATACCTGTGTTTATTTGCAAAACAGCTGTGTATTCAGACTGTCTGGAGCTGTAAGACAGCTGAGGAAACACTTTTAAAAGCAGATTATTCCCGGGTACTATTCATATTGCTGGTGACACCACCTTCTTAATTCTCCCTTAACTGAGATGGGATTATTAACCTTTTGGAATTATGTCATTCACAGAGTTTACACACAGCTCAAGCAAAGGTAAATACTAGCCTTCCCCTCAGGCACATAACTAAAATAGTTTGTGAAGGATATTGTTTCCATGAACAAAATAAACACACAGTGAAGGAACTCTGTGCAGAATGTCTGTGCAGGTTTAGTTGTAGGATATACATATAGTTTGGGATACCAGCAGACGGATGCTTTCAAATATCTTTTGGGGTTTTTTTCCATGTGGATAAAGAACAGCTCTCAGAATAATAAGAAAACAGGAAGGGAATATAACTTGAGAGGTCAATTGTCTGTTGCCTTTTCCTAGGGAAGAACAAATATATCTGTTAATTTCTAGGGTATGTGGCTCAAAATGGTTCTAAAAATTTGGAACAGTGGAGATATGATGATCTCCACTCTTTTAACCTAGTGTTTGACTCCCAGAGCAGTGATTTTTCTTATACATTTCAATTCCATTAATTGATAAGTGTGTATCTCAATATTTCCTCTCTTTTTTTTTCTTCCTAAAGATACTCAAGCGTTGTTCATAGGAGTGCAAGTGAGCTCTGCAAAGCAAAGCCCTATACACCAGTGACTTTCAAAAAGCACTCTGAAGATGTTCATTCTGAGCCTCTCTTCAGAAAAGCCATTCGGCAGGTAAATTCAGATGCCCTTGGGGCAGGGGCTCCTGTTTTTGTGGGATGTAGGCCATATACTACCCGGTATTTTCTGGTTAATGAAAACGAGTCCCGCAAAAAATCGCTCCGTTCTACCTCCCGACTCCAAAGACATCTCAGAAAGGAGGAATCAGGAGATATTATTGAGTTGTATCCACGGCATGTCAGAAGATACGTGGTTCGAACACCACACCAGATGTATTCCCCTCATCCCAGTGAAGATGAGGAGGACGAAGAAGAACTTGAGAGAGAATTCATGAACAGATCCCACCGCCCTCGCTCACTGTCTGACCTTCGCCCAGCACCCCGGTTTTACATTGGGGAACGTGCTGATGGCCACTTTCTCATGAGCAAAGATCTGGCCAGAGTGCATTACAAATCCTGGGATGATGGCTTTGAGATGGACCTGGACAGGCCTCCATATGCTTACAAGAAAGTGCACCTAAACTACCCTGAGCCACGTGCGAAACCAAAATCAAAGCAAAAGCTGGAGCAATCTCTGACAGAATCTGATTCCATTTCCATTGAATCCAGCAGTGATCCCCAGAACAGCAGCAATGACCAGTACATCCAGGTCATACACAGCAAGGACAAGTATCCAAAAGCTGGGACAAAACTCCCCAAAAAGAAATCAAAAAACAGTGTTGATCTAAGTATGTCTGAGCCTAGTGAACTGGTGTGCTCAAATGTCTGAGTAAGCGTCCCAACCTCTTTGTGTTTTGAACAGGTGTACGTGCAGTTGTTGTACTTGCTGTTTGAGGTGTATCAGAGTAACTGCAGCTTAGGTTTTGTAACAACTGTGTATGTAGCCACTTGAGGTGGGAAAAGCCTTCACTGTTTATTGTACCTTGCTTTAATATCCCAACTGATATGCTGCAAATTTTAGAAAAGAAGGTTATTCCAATTTATTCCTTACTTTAATGCTGTCAAAAACCAAAATCTCTGCCTACTGAAAAATCAAAAGCCATGTACTCGGGGCACTTCAATTAAACCAGTACAAAATTACATCAGATGAGGCTCTTTTTTCTCTGACACAGTCACAGCTAAAGATGCTTCCTGAATAAATTCAGCAGGGAATCAGTTTCCTGCGAATGGAGTTGCTTCTACTCAGAGTAGGAGATCTTGATATGGCTTGTTTGAATAGGCTGTAGCTCAAACAAATCAGGAAAAAAGGTTAATTAGAGAGAATATGAGTTTCCTTAGAATGTGCTGTGTGGGCAATGGAATTGGTTGTAGCAATGCGTGCCAGCCTTCTAGATTAAATCCCTTATTAATTTTCTGGCGAGCCTCTGCCCAGCTTGATAAAACTCAGTGGAAAACTTTCAATCTGTGTCTTTAAAAACTCGTTTCATTACACCTAATTTAATTCTAAATTCCATCCCGCTTTTCACACACCGCTGCAATTTTACACTTCCTTCAGATACTGAAGCTTGACTTGTTTGCTGTTTTGCTTGTTTCTCTCCACGTCATTGGGGTTGGCATTACGCGGCGATGAGCGGGGGGCGGCCCCATTCCTCGGTCGGCTCCCATCCCGACCTCATTCCCACGTTCCCTGTGTCCCAATCCCGCGTCCCCTGTCCCGTGAGGCGCGGCCGGGCCGGGCGGGCACCACCCTCAGGTGAGGGGGCGGCGCCGCCATCGGCCCAGGGGCGGCGCGGCGCGGGCGCTCAAAGGCGGCGCAGCGGCCCCGCCCCCCCGCCATGGACCGCGCGGGGCGCGCTGAGGCGGCGGCGGAGCAGCTGCGGCTCTACCGGCGGGACCCCGGCGGCTGGCGGGGCTGCCGGAGCGCGGTGGG